>JBBBDQ010001066.1:830000-1252500 GCA_037127315.1 Ascarosepion bandense | reverse complement strand
AGAAAGAAAGCAAGAAAGAAAGAAAGAAAGCAAGAAAGAATGAATGCAAGAAAGAAAGATAGAAAGATAGAAAGCAAGACAAAAGAAAGAAAGCAAGAAAAAAGAAAGAAAGAATATAAAGTGGGGATGTATGTACAAAATAAAATAGACTAGATTCGATTTTGTAGAAACCACCATTTTTTATTCTTATTTATATTTCCTATTTCATTTTTATATTTTCAGTCTTACTTTCTATGATTTTGTTTTTTTATCTTTGTTTTCTCTCATTTAGTCAATAGGTTAAAGAAAAGCATGTAAATTATAAGGAAGGAAGGAAGGACGGATGGAAGGAAGGACGGACGGACGGAAGGAAGGAAGGAAGGAAGGAAGGAAGGAAGGACGGACGGATGGAAGGAAGGACGGACGGAAGGAAGGAAGGAAGGAAGGAAGGAAGGAAGGACGGACAGACGGACGGAAGGAAGGGAGGGAGGAAGGAAGGAAGGAAGGAAGGAAGGAAGGAAGGAAAGACGAACGGAAGGAAGGGAGGAAGGAAGGAAGGAAGGAACAAACGAACGAACGAACGAACGAACGAAGGAAGGACGGACGGAAGGAAGGAAGGAAGGAAAGAAGGAAGGAAGGGAAATTGTGAAAAGATGAGGGATATACAAAATAATATAAGAATATAAAATACAAATCGAAATTATAAAGTGAAAAAAGAAAGAAAGAAAGAACAAAAAGAAAGAAAATTATGAATTGGTGATGTATGTACGAAATAAAAATAAAATTGAATGAAAGATAAAAATGAGAATTATAGGAAAATAGAGAAAGAAAACCAGAAGAGGAACAAGAAAGAAAGAAAGAAAGAAAGAAAGAAAGAAAGAAAGAAAGAAAGAAGCATAAAGACGTCAAGAGGGAAAGAAAGATATAAAATACAGAAAAATAAAAACAAAAAAAACGAAGATTAACAAATGAATCGAACAAAAATATAAAGAAGTAAGAAAAAAAAATGTGTGTCAGGCATAAAAAATTAAAGTCAAATTTGTAAAAAGGAAATCAAAATGAGAAAATCAAATTCCCTGAAAGATAAGTAAGATAAAAAGCTAAACAAAAAAAAAAATACAAAAAAAACAAAAAAACAGTGAGAGTAAAATTGAAAAAATAAAAGCAAAATAGGAAGATATATTGGGTTGTCCGAAAGGTTCATGCTGAATTTTAAAGGAATATAAAACACAAAACAAAACGATGGCATTTTTATTTAAATAAATATGAACAACTTTGTTGCACAAAATGTCTCCGTTTATCCTTAACTTAAATATTTCATCTTCACAGAATTTCGGTGCTTTCTCTGCAAATATTTCATTAAGTTGTGTTTTTTCATGTCTTCTAAAGAATTAAATTATGTACCATTGAGATTATTTTGCAAAGACCAGAATGAATGAAAATCCGATGGAACAATGTCTGATGCATATAAAGGATAGTGTAGCACATCTCAGCCAAGCTGCAACAATTTTTGTAGGAAAGCCAAAGAAACGTGAAGTCTAACATTATTATGATGCAAAACCAAACCTTTTCCCTTCGCCAATTCTGCGAGTTTTTCTTGAATTACTACCTTGAAATTGTTCAGTTACCGGCAGTACTTATCAGTATTTACTGCTTACCTAGCACAAGCTCATAATACTGAATTCCTACATTTGAGGTGGTTAAAGTTGGCTCATGTCGCTTATTCAAGAATCTTTTTTGCTGAGCATTGCCGTAAGTGATTCATTTCTCATCACTCATCGCAATTTTGTTCAGAAAGTGTTCATTTTCATTGCACTTATACTGTAAATCACAGACATAAATACGATTCAAAAGCTTCTTCTCACTCAGATCATATAGTAGTGATTCGAGTAGTCAAGCTTCACTAAGTGCTCATGAATGGTGAATTTTGATAAATTTAGAATTTTACTAATTTCTACGTTGCGTAAAAGAGATTAATTTCAATCAATGTCATTATGTCGTCGTCATTTG
Source organism: Ascarosepion bandense (assembly GCA_037127315.1). Classification (NCBI taxonomy): domain Eukaryota; kingdom Metazoa; phylum Mollusca; class Cephalopoda; order Sepiida; family Sepiidae; genus Ascarosepion; species Ascarosepion bandense. The sequence goes on along the minus strand of JBBBDQ010001066.1, from coordinate 1,250,511 downwards.
TGTTGTATATCAGTTCGAGGGAGAATAGACTGGCCCAAAATTGAAGATCTTCTCGGCTTTGCTGATAAAAAAATGCCGACACGGATATATAAACATATACAATATTTTTTTTATCATTTTCTTATCTTCGGTGACGTGTTGTGTGGAGTGGAGAGATAAGTTGTCCGTAGGCACGTGCACGAGTTGACGACGGCCGGTTCTCTCTCTGAACTCAACTGCCAAAACTACACTGTTGCATCTCTCAGACTTCATTTAATAGGCAATTTCGTTGACACCTGCTACTTCCAGATGCGTTTTGTTATTTTCCGGGCGCTGCCTTCGTTGACCCTCATTGTCAAAACAAAATTCTACCTTTGCCAGCTGCATTCTACATTCGCTGACATTTTAAAAATACACTTCCTAGTAACATTCCACACATACCCAAAAAATATATGGCTTTCCTTCCATATTTTTCAAAATGTTCATCTATGAACATTTTAAGAACCTTTTATTCACAACCAAACCCATCCACAATACAACAACGTTACTGTACAACAAATTTACATAATATAACACATTACAAAAATCAATCAATAATGACACATGCAAAAATAATTAAATAACATCAATATCAAATGTGATATCATTTTCTCTTCATATTATACTCATGTGTGTCTTGTTAATACTTTGCACGAGATACTCTTCTTGTAAACTCTAATTTAGTTTCCTAACTTAAGCATAATAATGAATCAAGCAAGAACGCAATTTGCATAAACAATGTTTTCTTTTTTTTTTTTTCGTTCTCCTTTCTTTTTTAACTTCCACTGAGTAGGTTGCCCGTCTACACATACTGAGACGCGTAGAGCACCCCGACGTAGAGTAATGGTTAACGCTAGAACAATTACAACTGAGCAGGTACTCCATAATTCTGTCTCTACTCCACATCTAAGCCACACTTAGAAAATTACTATTCCTAGAAGCATGATTATATAATATTATATTACCATTCGTGAACTTTTGTCAACTTCCAAAGTTTTCTGTACGTCTCGGGTTCTTGATATTCCAACTGCATTTTCAGTTGTACATTAATTCTGTTTTTTTTGTTTTGTTTTCTTTTTGTTTCCTGTAATCATTCTTCTATTCTTCATTTATTTATTTGTTCATTTAAGCGCCAGTCACAACAACATACTGGCCAACTAACGGACTGATTTGGTTCAGGTATCATTCGCCTCTTATTTATTTATTTATTTATTTATTTATTTTGTTATCAAATTTGTAGCATCGAGCAATTATTTTAAGATATCACAAAGAAAAACCTTAAACAAACAAAAAAAAACAAGTTGAACACACTATGCACAAGAAGAGAAAAGTTAAAGAGCACCTAATTTTTTTCTGTTCTTCTTCTTCTCCTTCTTCTTCTTCTTCTTCTTCTTCTTCTTATTATTATTATTATTATTATTATTATTATTATTATTATTATTCTGTTCTTTTTCTTTTTCTTTTTCTTTTTCCTGTTTTTCTTTGTAACACCAGAAAGTTTCTGTAGTGTTCAAAAAATTCAGTTTTCTTTTTTTTTCGAAGAACACATCGAAAAGTCCTATAATATTCAAAAAGTTTGTTTTTCTTTCTTTTGCGAAGAACATACATCAATAAAGTTTATACTGTTCACAAGTTCGTTTTCCTTCTCTCTTCGAATGCCACCAATACGTCCAGAAATCCCGATGCACGACCATACTCATAGACGTTTACTGCATCTTCAATTTCAGTTTGACATGCGTAAATGACCTCACATACGCGAACAAAAACGATATTTGTTATATATCCATTTCGAATATGTAGAAAGTACCATCAAGACTTTTGATTATCTTTTCAGGAAAAATGAAGTATAAACTCAAGGCAATAGGAAGATCTTTTGCACGCTGATAAAAAGACGATAATAAACTCATATATATACAAATATATATTTTCTTCTCTCTTTTTCGGTGACATTGGCTGTAGAGAAGAGGTTTGTCTGGTCGGGGCGGATGGCTATCACACACGCAGATAGACGCTGCCCGCCTTCCTGTGTTCCTTCCCAACTGCCGTCTGCACACTGCTAAACTTAAAACTCAACTGCATAAGCTGACGACGGACAATAGGCAATCTGAACGACAGCTGATGGTGCGTTTTGTTATTTTCCGGGCGCTAATTTCGTTAACCCTGATCGTCAAAACAAAATTCTAGCCTTGCCAGCTGCATTCTACACTCAGTGATATTATAAAAATACACTTCCAGGCGAAATTCCACATTGACATCTGTATTGGTGTGTAGGTTCTTGAACGTTCTTCATCAATAAGGCTACAATCAGCAACTCTAGAGGACGACTTCCGCTCAGTTATATCAGCTAAAGCACCTTCACTGTAGACAGCACATATCTTATTTGATGCTTGTGAGGCATTTTGGTCTTTACGGTAATAAAAAAGCAACAAGGATTAAAAATGCACCTTATAATCTTAAATTTCATAAGGATGCAAATTGATACGAATTAAGTAATTTTAAACCTTCTTTTCTCAAGAGCTTGTTTGAAGTGTGCTCTGTTCAGAAATGTAAGCATATTATTTCTGTCAGTAAATTTTATGTTCTAATGTGTTTGAACATAAACGGCTAGAAGTCTGCATGAACTTTCAAGACAACCTATAGAAAAAATCTGAAAAGTAAATTTTAAAATATCATTTAATTGAAAGACGTTGGGAATTAAAATATACAGGAGTGAAAAAAGAGGTATACAGTATGTACAGGACCTCGTCTACTTTTAGCAGGATGGAGCACGTTCATTTTTTCACTACATTCGTCCCCACTGTATGAATCAATAAACATGCTTAAATCGACCTGATTAATGTGTTTCGTATATCGCTGAATTGATACTTGAAATCATTTTTATCAAAGATTGAATCCATAGCTAAATCTACTATTGAATCCATAGCTAAATCTACTATTGAATCCATAGCTAAATCTACTGCTAAGAAGGTTGGGTCACTATGTCGATCCAGGATGTTTTTTCCGCCTGAATCCATCCTGCATATATACAAGTCAACCATCCGTCCGTGCATGGAGTACTTCTGCCATTTATGGCCAGGTACCCCTGCCGTTCTCCTCAGTGTTCTCGACAGACTCCAAAGGAGAGTCTGTAATGTGATAAGTACTGATCTGGCGGCTCGACTGCAGCCACTTCTCCACCGTCGAAATGTGGCCTCCCTTTGTCTGTTCTATAAATACTTTCATGGCTTCTGCTCGGACGAACTTAAGTCACTGGTGCCTCCTCAACAGGTGTTTACTCGTGCAACCAGACTGGCAACTGGGTCCCACCCATTCACAGTCAGGTTAGTTAAATGCAGACGACAATTCTACTCCTGCAGCTTCTTCTCTTGCACTTCCCGCCTGTGGAACTCGCTCCCATATTCTTGCTTTCCTGACGGCTATAACCTCCAGAAACTTAAATGCAATGTCAATACTCATCTATTAACCACTGGACTCTTCCCACCCCTGTATATCCTTCCCTTTCTCTCCACCTATGTATCTGTCATCGCACCTGCATTCCCAACTTTCTATTGTTCCTTTCTAACTAGTTTGTACTCCTCACCTTTTTCTAATTAATCTTTTTACAGTTATGTAGCCTCCCGCACATCAGTGGCTCGGGGTAAAATGATTAAAAAAAATGATGAAAGGAAAACTATAAGCAATAGAAGTCCGATTCTATAGAAGGAGGCTGAAGATACCATGGACCAAATATATGAGCAACAGAAAAGTTTTAGATAAAATAGAAACAAAGACGAAATATATAATTAACATCAGGCAAGAAACAGTTTACATTTCTAAGACACGTAATAAGGAACGAGAGATTTGAGAATTTGATACTCATAGAACAGGCTGAATGCAAGAGTACAAAAACGAAACAATATATAACGTACTTAATGGTCTTGAGTAAGAGGAACAAGGTTGACGAAAATTAAGAAAATACAATATTTAAATGCAACTAAAAACAAATTAAAATATTTAAAAGCAACTAAAAACAAATTGAAATATTTAAAAGCAACTAAAAACAAGAAATTGTGAGGAATCATGATCGCTTTCATCCTGAGAAGACACGGCACATAAAAAGTCCATCTTAAAAACATAAGAAATGCACATGATACAGTATCGCTGTTTTTTTTATGTATATTATCCCTTCAGGACGTAGGTGATCATGGCCCAACATATCTTTGTGTGATGTTGTTTTTTCTTATTTCTCTCCAAATTTTGAAGCAACGGAAATTGAATTCTACAGAAAGATGTTGAGAATACTATGGACTGAAAATTCGAGTAACGACAAAATTTTAAAGAAAAATAGAAACAAAACGACAATTTTATGTGAAATTAAAAAGGGTAATATTGTAGTTTCTATGGCACATAATGAGGACAGATTACTTAAAGACTATGACGCACACGAGGGTTAATGAAAGGAAAGCATCAAATAAACTTGTGTAAATGGCTGTCAAAACATTGTTTAGGAGAGATAGTAAAATACAAACATTATTAAGAACTACAAAGGACTGAGAATTATAGAAAGCCATGATCACATACAAGAAAAAAAGGGCATGTTTTCAATGAAGCTTATATTTCTGCAGTCTTCCTCCAGGCATTTTTCCGTTAGATTAATCTTATCTTATAAATTAAGTTTATATAATTTTACGCATGGCTGAAGAAATTATATCTTTCTTAACGGGTCTCATAGTTGAAAATAATGAGAATGATGAATTAAGAAATCAGAAATATTTGGACTTAATATATTTTCTTTAAATTGCTAAATTTAGTAAGCAATGAGCAGGTTTCATAAAGTGCTAAATTTACTAAGAATTTGCTATTAAAATTTCACACCAGCGATTTTTGAAGTCAGAGGAGTTGGTTTGCAAAGAGAAAAAATAAGCAATATATTTTAATTAATTTAGAAGAAAACGTATTAAAAATAACAACGTATAAAAGGGCATTACCATAACATAATAATTTACATTAGGACTTTCAGGAAACAGGCGATCATGGACGTCTATTTAGCTCTGTCTCTTGTCGCTCTCAATAATTTTTCTCGCAGTTTCTTTTCCAAACCCCCGCTTCGCTATCCATTTGCTCAGGCCTACCAAGTATGACTCACGCTGCTTTCCCCTGTCTCTTTTTCCTTAAATACGTCCTGTGAGTATTAAATTCTGCAAGCCCCCATTCCTCTTTACCTGTCCCAGGAATCTCATCTCTTTTTCTCTCTTTCTGATGCTAAGTACTAGTTTTCTTCTCGTTTGCGTCCTCTCTAGCACCTCATCGTTTCTCAAGTGTTCAGTCCATGGTATTCTCAGCATCTGTCTGCAAAACCACATTTCTACTCTCTCAAGCCCCTCCTTCATCCTTGAAGAGATTGTTCAAAATTCACTTCCATACAGAAGGACAAATATCACATACAAATCCAGTAATCTTTTCTTACTTTCCATTCACATTTTCCTGTCTCTCGATAATCTGCTTAGCTTCTGAAATGCGTCCTTGGCCATGCTAATACGTCTTTGGATTTGCATGTACGCAATTTCCATCCTCTGTCAGAACACTTCCCAGGTATTTAAATTGTTTTACGTGTTTTATTTTAGTTTGCCCGACCTGTAGTCGGCATATTGGGGTCTTATTTTTGCTGATGACAATACATTCAGTTTTAGGACTATTGCTGTTAAATTCACAACATTTTATGTCTTGTGGCTTCAGGTATTTCTCGGTCCTCGTAACCTTCAGAGAACTGCAACCTGTGCCTTTTTGTGTCATATACGGGGTGTTGAGTGCTTTATTCCGGTTTCCATTTCTCAGCAATATCTCATCTCATCAGTTTTCTTAGGGTTTCTTTTTCTGTTCTAGTCCCGTTTCTATGCATTCTGGGTTTGTACCACCCTGTCCCGAATTCTTCAGAAGGGAAAAGAAATGAAAGATGAGAAAATCAAACATTTTTAAGTTCTAAAATAATAGAAAGTTAGGATTAATCATATATTGAAGGGACACGACAGGTAGCAGTAGAAGAAGACTAGTGTTTTAATTAGAATTTAGTTTGTCTTTACTGTTGGATAAGTAAATCTTGAATAAAATGAATGAAATAAAATGAATGAAAAATAACAAATAATGTAAAATAATAAGGAAAGAGAATAAAGTCAAAGCGAATTCGTTAAGAAAATACAGAAGAAGAAGCAACAGAAGAAGCAACAGAAGAAAAACATAAGAAAAAAAGAAGCAAAAAAAAGAATAAGAGGAAGAAACATAAGAAGAAAAAGTAGCACCAGCAGCAGAAGAAGAAGAAAAAGAAGAAGAAAAGAAAACAACAGAAGAAAAAACATAACAAAATAACAGAAGAAGAAGAAGAAGAAGAAGAAGAAGAAAAGGAAACAATAGAAGAAAAAACATAAAAAACAACAGAAGTAGAAGAAGGGCTAGAAAAAGAAGAAGAAAAAGAAGAAGAAAAAGAAGAAAAAAAAGCAACAGAAGAATAAAAATAAGAATAACAACAGAAGTAGAAGGAGGAGCAGAAAAAAAGAAGAAGAGAATGAAACACAAAAAGAAGAAGAAAAAAAAGAAAAAGAACTAACAGAAAAAACACAAAAAACAACTGAAGTAGAAAGAGCAGAAAAAGAAGAAGAAACACAAAAAGAAGAAGATGCAGAAGAAGAAGAAGAAGAAGAAATGAAACAACACAAGAATAAACATAAGAAAAACAGCAGGCATAGAAGAAGAAGAAGAAGAAGAAGCAGAAAAAAAATATGAAGAAGAAGACAAAAAATATAAAAAGAAGTATGAGAATAAGAAGAAGATAAAAAGAAGAAGAAGAAGAAGAAGAGAAAAGAAGAAGAATTAACAGAAGAAAAAAATTAAGAAAAACAATAGAAGCAGAAGAAGGAGCAGAAGATGAAGAATAGTAAACGAAAGAAAAGAAAAATTCACCAGAAGGAGAGAGAAAATAAGAAGAAAAAGAATAAAGAAGCATTAGCAGAGGAAGAAGAAGAAAAAAGAAGAAGAACAAAAAGAATAACAAGAGAGTACACAAGAAGAAGAAAAACTGAAGAAGTGGTAAAATTCAAGAGTAGGTAGATAATTTGAAAATTAAGAATGAAAGAAAATTTCAAAGAGAGAAATTGGTAAGTGAAAGATGGGAAATCCTTGATCAGCAAAATATTGACATAAATAGAATTACAAAGGGTTAGGGGAACCAAGGGGAGAGAGAGAGAGAGAGGAGGGAGAAAAGAGAGAACGAGGAAAAGAGATAGAAAAGTAATATGAAAAAGTGGTAGGGAGAAAGCCAGAGGAAAGAAGAAAAAACGAGACCGGAAATGAAATCCGTCTGTGTGTAGAGAACCCTGACGTGAGTGTCAAATATAAACGAGATTTATCCAAGTGGAACAAGCCCAACATTTCCTCTCAATGTCCTAATCACGGAAATACACGCGTCAGTTATATGAATACGCGCATGCGCATGAGAGAACACAATCAAACAAACAAACACACACACACACACACACACACACACACACACACACACACACACACACATTTAGTCATCAATTTTAATATATATTTTAGGACATGGGGATCTATCGAAAAAGTTCGGAAAATATGACCTTTCTCTTAATACGGGGTTTCTACCGTCATTTTTGAATGAATCTTTTCGGGATAAATTACAAAATTGTACTGTTTATATCAGAGTTTCCCAAACTATGGGTCACGGACCCCCCCGTGGGTCACAAGCGGAATGTTAGTAAGTTGTAAAATGTAATTCTAAAATTATGAATTAGTTTCGATTAAACGCTGTCGTTTGAGGCAACCTCAATTTCTACTCTAACCGCTTCTTTTCTCGCACTTTCCGCCTGTGGAATTTCCTTCCATATACTTGCTACCCCGACAGCTACAATCGCCAGGAATTTAAATGTAAGGTCCATACACACCTCTTATCACACTAACTCGTATCCATTCTCTCAAACACTCTTCCCATATACCCATCCTCGGTATCATCAGCCTTCTATCACCTTCTTTCCTACATTTCCTATAACTAGCCACTCTTTCTCATCATTTCCCCCTATGTAACCCCCTGCGCAATAGTGGCAGTGGAATGCCTTGTTTGGAGTGAAATGATAAAAAAAAAAACTTCCATTGCCAGGCTATTGTTGTATCAAGCACTATGTAGTTTTGAAGTTCTTAATGAATCAGGGTTGGTCATGTTCTCAATTTAATCGTGCATCATCGTAAAAAAGAAATCAATTTTCCCCTATTTTTATATTCTTTCATATGTTTTTTTTTTTTGCCCAGTAAATTGGAGTGCATCGCCATAAGCTGTCGTCATGAATAGTGGGTCGCGATTCAAAAAAGTTTGAGAAACCCTGGTTTAGAAAATTTAGGGTCTTAATTTTAGGCTCTATTTTTTCGTGCTTCATTGTCTAATTCATCAGAAGTAAGGCTAAAGCATCATGTACGTCGTACATATATATAGACACTTTTCACGTTGTACATATATATAGACACAAACTTAATTACGTATTTTTTAATTATCGAATTATATTTTTATCCTTTTTAGAAAGTTTAAAACGTTTGAAATATTTTAAACAAAACTTTCAAACGTTTTAAACAGTCTAAAAAGAATAAAAATATATATTTTGATAACTAAAAAATGCGTAATTAAGTTTGTGTCTATATATATATATATATATGTACGACGTAAAGTTAAAACAAAAGGGAAACTTATACTTAAGATCAGGAAGAGACAGCTGATCTTTCTAGTGAAATTAGTGAAGAAGCAAAGCTTGGAAAATTTAACACTCACAAGACAGATTGATAAAAATAGCTAAATTACCGGTTGTTAATAAATTTATGAAGTTTTATAATAGTGGACTCTGCATAAAGGCCAACACCCAACGTCCAAACTCAATCTTTAGACACATCTATATATATATATATATATATATATATATATATATATATATATATATATATACGCTTATCTCTAATAATTAGCACTTTTAGATACATAAATATCACTCAGTTAAATACCATACACGCTTGGGTGACCATGTCTCGAAAGAGACATGACTGACTGGGCAAAGGATTTTCTTGCAGTAGATTGCCATTACTTTCTGCGGTGGACTGATTGCCAACCAACGCTATATACCCAATCTGTCTTGTGAGTTAAATTTTCCAAGCTTTGCTTCTTCATTAAGTGCACTAGAAAGTTCAGCTGCCTCTTCCTGATCTTAAGTATAAGTTTCCCTTTTGTTTTCATTTTCTATAAAACTTCGTCGTTCTTCATATATCCAGTCCACTGTATACTCAGCATCCTTCTGTAGAACAAAATTTCTGTTGTTTCAAGTCTCTTCGTCATCTTTGAGAAGATTATTCACTGCAATAAATGGGGACAAATATCACGTAACATTTCGGTTCTCTTCTTTTTCTTTATTTGTAACGATTTTTTCTGTCGCTTAATACTCTGCTTAATTTTTGAACTCTTTCTTTGTCCATTCCAAGCGATTTCGAATTTTGCACTTTCCGTGTTCTGTTGAAACAGTTTCCAGATGTTTCAATTTCTGTGATTGCTTAATTTTCGAATATTTGATTCTAACTTTGCATTTTGGTCTTATGATTTTGCTAACAATGTTGCCTTAAGTCTCCTCGAAGTTTATGCATAATATGTTCTTCTCGCTTCACTTCACCATCTTCTGGAGGAATTTTTTGCTCTTCAACATCTCTTTTAGGTGAACATTAGTATAAAATCATGTAAGGCAAAAAATCGCGACGGTCGTATTTGAGAGTTTCCTCCATTTGCCTTATTTCGCTTTTACTTTCCTTCGTGAACGTACATCAGAATTTTCCCAGTTCATTGTACTGGAAACACGGCGTGATGCGTAAACTAAGAATTCATCAGATAAAAAGCTTGTGATTTGCTCAAGGTTAAGCATTACTCTTAAAAAGAATATGATATACGAATTCTTAGGTGTACATTTTGAAAAATTTTCAATACCAGAATATTTTTTTCAACACACCAACGCGTGTTGAAATCATCACAATATTTAGTATTGTAAATTAAATGGTTTTTAAAATAGTAGGAGTACATTTTATGTTAAATAATAAAACTTTTAATTTCCCCCAAACAAAAACAAAAAACAAAAAAACAATAGAAATTTATTATGCCTTAGTAAAAAAAAAACTGTTTTGTACCCGTACCTGTTTGCACTTCATCCAAAAGTTTGGTTTCGATCGGTTAATCTATAGCTATTTTAAATGATGTGTCGAACGGACAACCAGAAGTCAGAGAATTTCATATATAGAATGTTTTGATGTAAGATGTATAGATATATTTGTTTTGTATGTTTATTAAGTAAACAAAATGTTGTATTTTTTGTGAAGTTTAAACGATTTCACTGAAATAGATGATGAGTTATGGGACACTGTAAGTGAGTATGAGTTGAGATCTGCTGAGAACTAGAGAACCGGAACACGGTGTCTGCATCATACCTCCTTGTGAGTGTAACCGATGATCATGACTGAGGAAAACTCGGGGTGTGAACCAGCAACTTTTTTGGCTGCTCATAAATTTTAAACTTATGCCTTACTATGTAAAGCTTTGTAAATGTCAGTATAGATATATAAGTGTTTGTGTGTGTGTGTGTGTGTGAAAATATTTACTCTATTCTTAGTTTTGTTTTTACGTGGAAGCATTTGTCTGTACACATTTGTCGTCTCAGCGGTTGCTTTATTTTTGTGATTGATCAATGGGTTTGAACGAATATCAAAAGGCAAGGAACGCGTACATGAGTAGACCTTTGCTCATTTCCTCAATTGATCTATGTCCACCGGTCATGTTACAACATAATTTGTGTTTTATGTCAGGAAATCCACCACCATCAACAAGAAAAGAAACAAAGAAGGGGAAAAACGGTTGTTTGATAACTAAGCCATATACAATATTAAAAAATAAAAAAAAAAGAACATTATTTTCATTTAATTTTTTGACTTCAATCTTTTTTTGTTTATTATTCTTTCAAAACTTTATTTTCCATGTTCTTCATTTAGATTCTTATTTTTATTTTCGATGTTTTGCGGGTTACACCTTGTCGTCCGGACATATAATTCGTCAGTCGGGCTTGTTTCTGGCGCCACATACAGAAATCTAAACACAATGGCGGCAGATCTAACGTCAATGTTTTAATAGCGACATATGAATGCCAATAATGCAATCGAAAAATGTAATTTCCTATCAGGCATGTGAGGCGATCGATTCTATTATACCGTATTTAATATTATCGTTATTGTTATCGATATTGTTATTTACTATAAATCGGTCACATTTTGTTCTCTTTTGATCAGTAATGTTCGGACAGTTTATCTGATTGGTTTATAATATTTTTTTGCATTTGGCACCAAATTTTCAATACAGAATTTAGCCCGTACAGCCGAGGCCTAATCTCCCTTAAATATTTTCACCAGAGATATAGTAAGAATTGTAAGTATGAGTAATCCTCGTTTTTTACTAGTTTTCATTCTATATAAGGCCCATGAGCCACTCGAGGCAGGGTTTATTTTTTTTGTAAGATTTAACAGTCACTTTTTGTGAGGACATGTGTGACAAATAACAGTTAGTCCTAAACTTAAACAGGTTAAGATTGTAGTAGTTAGGAAAACATTCTCTTTAGAGTCGGTTCCAGAAAAAAGCGATACGTGGAAAGAGGCATTTGATTCGAAATATAATGCGATGTTTTTGACTGCAAGTTCAATCAATGAAAGGCCCAAGAGCCGTTAAATCGAGTGGTGTTATTGAATAAACCTGTACAATGGATGTTAAAAGAGGAAATAAATGCAGACAACGACAAATTCTGGACATGAAAAGTGTAAGAGTGTAGCGATTGGGAAGCATCCTCTCAGGAGATTATTCTCCAAAATATCGTTTATCGGGAAGAGGTTGACACAAAGAAATCAGCCCCGATAAATAAAGACTTCATAACAGTGTCCTCACGAAACGTCAGAATCTGTATTAATCTGATAGGTTAAACTGACAAATTCTTTGCATTAAACACACACGCACACACACACACACACACACACACACACACACACACACACACACACACACACATATGTTGTAATATAGCGGAACAAGTTTTATATATATATATATATATATATATATATATAATTATTTAGTTTTTGGTCATAATTAAATTAGACCAGTACAGCTGTATTAAAATGTGTTCAATACAATTATATATTGTAGAACTTTTGAATAAATTTGTAAACACGTTATTACGCAACCCAGGCTTCTATCTTTCGGTGTCTCCAGGTGATTTACAATAACTATTTACTATAGATATTGTAAATCGCCAGAAAACACCGAAATGTGAAATATAAATCACATTACGCTAGTCTTCGCTGACGTCACTTCCGTAGCTAGAATGTTTTCCGAGAAGTTTTAAGCTCGCCGTCCTACGAAATTGGTTTAATTCAAAACCATTCTGCTCTGCTATTAACCTATAGGACGAACTCATTTTTTCAACAGATTTGTGAGAAAGCAAACACAACGGCCTCACTAAAATTTGAACTCGATACGCCAATTCCGATTTCCGCACCATTGAACACTACGCTAAGCTCAAAGCTAAAGAGTACTTTTAAAAAGTCAAAAATACGTAGAACAACAAAAGACAAGAAGCTCTGATAGTTTTTAGAAATCTCTTTTCTCGCATTGAAGAACACCATTGAACACTTCGACATGCTGTAATGGTTAGCAAGCTTGTCTTGCTAGATAAATTAAATTAAATTATAAATTATAACTGAGTTTGATCCTCACCGAGTCTCCCATTATTTCCGCCCAGTGACAAAATTTCGTGCAGTTCATGTGCCGTAATGATTTTCCAGTTTGGTCCCCTGTGTCAATTAGGACTAAGAAGTAATTTTTTCCTCACTAGGTGCTCCATACTTTCGGCTACATCTAATGTAAGCTTAAGAAATCCCTGGTGTTTTTTAAGTTTGTCTTGCTAGATCAATTCAAAAGCGATAAAATAAAATAATACCTTAAATGAAAACTAAAATTAATAAAAAAAAGCGCCAACCTAAAACTTAAAACAGAAACATATTAACCTCATCAAAATTTGAGCAACACACAACAAAGGGGGTAAAAAAATGCAACAAAAGGTGTGGGGACTGCAACATAAAAATAGAAAGAAACCACTTCAAATTCGAAAACACGTCCACATTTGAAATAAAAATAAATCTGAGTTACAAAACTAAAAATGTAATTTCTGTTCTGAAATGCGATGAGGGTGACACAGTGCTTGAATAAAGTAGTAGTCCTGCACAGAAGTAGTATGAAACTAGCCAATAAAAGGAAATTGTACGTTTCCTAACAATTACACCAATGTAGTTGAGGTAAATTCAGATTAATACCTATCTATCAAAATGCAAACTATGTCACGCTCATGATGCGGAAAGAAATGTTTATAAAAAATATAAAAAATAATCTAAACTGATTTATAAATGAAACTGTGTGTGTATCCGTTACCTATAGACTCCGAAACGGCTGAACCGATTTTCTTTAAAATTTACACAGTTGTACTATAAGCGTCTGCGAGTATTCTTAGCTAGGCTTTGTCTCGAGATACCCCCGATAAATAACGAAAATCGATAATCGAAAAATCGAGTTATAGAAGGAGTGGTCCGATTTTAATCAAATTTGATACACTCATAGACAAAGACATAAGAAACGATATTCAGAAGTTTCAAGGTTGCAGTTCTTACAAAAGTGCAGAAAATGGATAATATATATATATATATATATATATATATATATATATATATATGAGGCAAGATGTTTGTGCGTGTGTGTCTGTTTGTCTGTCTGTATGTCCTTTATACAAATCCACAATTTTTATCCGATTCTCACCAAACTTTACACAAATATTCTTTAGGCTGAGTCTGAGTTCCAGGACCATATATTAGTTTTAAAACTTTCATTACACCCGAGCAACGCCGAGCTATACTGCTAGTTAATAAAAAATAAAAACCTAAGACGCATATATAACTCGCTCACACACTAAATTCGAACGCTCTAAATTTTAAAAAAATCGCGTGCCATTTCAAAAAATTGTAGTTCTGGATTCCGATTGGAGAAAAAACAACAAACAAAACTTGATGACCGATATCATTTTTCTTATCACTAAAAAGGAGAATTGCACACACGGAAAACTAAGTCTAAATCGCTGAAATCAATTTTGAAGAAAAAAGATCAAAGCAAATTTGGCAAGTCAGTGTAAAAAAATTCTGGCTAATAAAAAGTGAGAGATACTTAAAACTGAGAAAGATTGAACAAAGCTGTGTGAAAATAGCCAGCAAAGACATATGAACTTTCAGACCTATTTACCGACCAATGACCTATATATACATGGTGCTTTCTGGCGTCAGAAAGACAAAGGGATCTCGAAATGTAACATCAAAAATTCATTCGCCTGAAGAGAATCAACTTTAGATGCGAAACAGGTGTAGTGTCACAAACACCATTATGAACCCTTAATGCATTATACAAAATATAATTAGTATTAATAATAACAAAAATAATAATAATAAATCTAAATTTTAAACAAAACTATCACGGCTTCTCACATTTTTTCATATATATATATATATATATATATATATATACGAAGTGTGTGATGAATTAATTGTATAACTTACGTGTGTGTGTGTGTGTGTGTGTTATTAGTTTTATTAATACATGTATATTATATATATATATATATATATATATATTAATATATATACATATTATTAATATATATATATATATTACTGATATATATTATTAATATAAATATATTACTGATATATATTCTATAGATAGATAGATAGATAGATAGATGCACTTTATATATAAGCATAAATGTCATTCCATATACCCCTTTGCGGATATATATAGATATTATGTTTTTCAAGAATATGCCGAATAAAATTTATTTAAAAAACCAGCAAAAGACTATTTCATAGGATATAAAATATATTTCTAGTAGCGTTTATCAAACGAATATTTTCTTCACTGACCCTCGGTGAACTAAAAACATCATCGATTGCCAAAAGGAAATTTTATCATTTATTATTCCGTTATTTTATATGGAAACATAGCAAACTTCCCCAAAAAATTTCAGTTTCTATCAAAATATGTTATGGCGGTTTCTATTTCATTTTTTAATACATTTTTCTTAAAGAAGGGATTTTTTTTTTCATTTCTGATGCTAAGAAACCAGTACAAACATATCGATCCCTGTCAATATTTTTCTTGCAAAAAGTTAGTCTTACGATCTCTGTATGAGTATTGGAGTAAAAAATAATTAATTCCTAGTCGCGTAATTTAATTCTCACAAGACCCGTAGCGTGAGGCCCATAAAATTAAACAAATCCTCTATGGTGTTTAGGATCTTTACAGTAACTTCTCATCATTCTATTATAATTAAGTCCGATGTTTATTTATTTGAACACACAAACGCGCGTGCCTTCACACACACACACACGCACACATTTATATATATATATATATATATATAGTCATCCGCAGAAAGATCTATTTCGATTGCTTTTAACCAGAATTGAAGAAAGCAGACTTTTAGCGTGTGATATAACATGTAAACATACGCCAGTAGTTAAGAGTTTTCTAATTCATAACTGAAATAACGATGCGTAGATGCTAGGGTCGCTACTATCATGGATAGAGAGAGACAATAGCGAACAACTGTTGTCTCAGTTCATTCTCTTTACTACCAGCTATTAAACTTTACTACTAATTTGGAAGCTCTTGTCATGTGCAAGCTTTTTAATTGTGCCCTATTGTTTTATTTTTTGCAATAATTATGTCGTCTATATATATTATAATTTTAAAATAATAGAGAAGATTTTTTAATATACAAGATCTAGACGACATAATTATGAATATATATATATATATATATAATATATATATATATATATATATTCATATATCTATATGAATATGTCTGCTCTATCACTGATATTGATCGCTTTTAAATAAGTGCCACGCATATATATGTAAACAATATAATATATATAACAAATTGCATATTTATATATATATATTGATATTTATAATTATATACATATACTTTTCACACACACACACACACACACACACACACACATATATATATATATATATATATATATATATATGATTCTCTCAAGTATTTTCCCGTCATATTTATGACAGTGAAACACACACACACACATATATATATATATATACAATATACTATAGTGCATATATTGTGTATATATATATACACACTATAGTATAGTGTATATATAGCGTATATATATATATATACACTATAGTATAGTATATATATATGTGTATACATACTATATATATATATATATATATATATATATATATATATATACACACACTATAGGCCATATTTATTAGTCCACTCCAGTGTTTTAAAAATATAATGTATTTCATACTATATTTTAGTATTTATTACCAAGTTAATAATTGTAAATGAAAATAGAATGGTTCTTTTGTTAATATTGCACAATAACATGTGCATCAAATTAATTTATAAATTTTTAACAATTACTTATATTGCATTTTCATCAATGAAGAAATGAAGAAAATTTAGGGTCATTCGGACGAGTTTGCTTTTCTGCCTTGTAAAACTTTGCAAAGTAACAATAACAAAAATACCGTTTTTTTTTTGTTTTTTTTTACATTTGGCAATAAGTACTATAAATAGTACGAAATTATTCGTCATTTCTTTTTAAAAAAAACTGGGGTTGCCTAATAATTATGGCCTGTAGTGTATATATATATATATATACATATATATAGGAAAAACTACTAAAAAATTTTAATTTTAAAAATGTATTTTTTGACAGTATTTATTTATTTCTATTATATATATTTGATATTTCAGACCGACCTCGGCCTTTCATCAGAAACAAATGATTTTAAAATATAAACTAGAAGTGTTCGTCGCGAGAGCGTTCGTCGAGAGATGTTTACATCACTTGACGTAGAATGCGATAGAGTTATTTAATATTTGTAAGCGTAAACCTATATCTAATCATACTTTTAAATGTTTTTTTAAAGAAAATGTTTTCCTATACCTATTAAGACAGTATACGTGGATCATCATTATGCTATATATATATATATATATATATATATATATATATACTACCGGCCATAATTATTAGGCCACCTCAGGTTTTTAAAAGAAATTATGTATTTCATACTATTTTTAGTGGGTAATTCTAAATGAAAATAGAATGGTTCTTTTGTTATTCTTACTTTGCAAAAGTTTACAAGGCAGCCATGAAGCCTTTGCTTTGGCCAATAAGAAAAAGAGACTAGCATAGGGAAGAGAGCACAAGAACTGGACGCATATTATTGTGCTGTATTAAGAAAAGAACCATTCTATTTTCACTTAGAATTATCCACTTGGCAATATATACTAAAAATAGTATGAAATATATAATTTCTTTTAAAAAACTTGGGCTGCTTAATAATTATGGCAGGTAGTATATATATACACACGTATATTTGATTTACTTCGATTTCAATATGTAATATATATTTCACCGCATAATCTAAACTTATTTATAAATGGAACTTTGTCTCTGTTTGTGAGTTTGTGTCTCTGTGTGTGTGTGTCTATTCGTTACCTATAGACTCCGAAACGGCTGAACCGATTTTCTTGAAAATTTAAACAGTTGTACTATAAGCATCTGCGAGTGTTCCTAGCTAGGGTTTGTGTCGAGCTATCCCCGATAAATATCGAAAATCGATAATCAAAAAAATCGGGTTATAGAAAGAGCGGTCCGATTTTAATCAAATTTGATACACTCATAGACAAAGACATAAGAAACTATATTCAGACAAGGCGTGTCAGGAAGAGGGTATGAAAAGGATGAGAATGCTAATGAGAGTGGGGTGGACGGAGAAAAGAGCATGAGAGAGTAGATGCAAGTTAGTGAGATAGGGGATGACTATTGACTTTACATTTAAATTCTTGGAGATTTTCAGCTGTCGGGAAAGCAAGTAAGTGGAAGGGAATTCCACAGACGGGAAGTTTCAAGGTTGCATTTCTTACAATAGTGTAGAAAATCGATAATATATATATATATAAAAGTTAAGATGTTTGTGTGTGTGTCTGTTTATGTGTTTGTATGTCTTTTATACAAATCTACAATTTTTATCCGATTCTCACCAAACTTCACACAAATATTCTTTAGGCTGAGTCTGAGCTCCAGGACCATGGATTAGTTTCAATCCTTTACTTACATCCGAGTAACGCAGGGCTATACTGCTAGTGATGTTATAATTGCAGCTCGTCTGTCCCAAATGATACAACAGTTGATCCTCAAAATATCCTCCCCAATTTCTTTTTACACAGACGCTCACATGTCTATATTTAGTATATATATATATATATATATATATATATATATATAGAGAGAGAGAGAGAGAGAGAGAAAGAGACATATATATATATATATATATAGATTACTGGCGTCTCTGCAAAAGCGTGCTCAGCAGGAACAAGACTTCAATACCCCCACTAATCAATGAATTCGAAGTTCTCACCTCCCCAGCCGACAAGGCTGAATGCTTTGCTCGTAGATTCTCAACCAATTCGACACTGGACTCGTTAGGAATACCTACACCAGATTTCCCACCCAGAACTAAGGCTCAACTAAATAACTTCCACATAACACCCTCGCTGGTCGCCAAGATAATTGCACAACTTGACCCACACAAAGCGAGCGGCGGTGACGGAATCCCAGTCATAGTACTGAAGAAATGTGCCCCAGAACTCTCCTCTGTCCTCTCTAAACTCTATAACCTCTGCCTATCTGCTTCCTGCTTTCCTGCCTGTTGGAAGTCCTCCTGCGTAGTTCCTATATTTAAGAATTCTGGCGAACCCTCAGACCCCGCCAATTACCGTCCTATTAGTCTCCTTCCAATCTTTGGCAAAGTTTTCGAAGCCATTATCAACGCCGAGGTGATTCAGCATCTTGTGGCCAACGGGCTTCTCTCTGACAAACAGTACGGGTTTCGCTTCACCAGGTCTACTGCTGATATGCTAACGAACATTACCGAGTACATATACGAGGCACTCGACAAGAATGGTGAAGCCCGAACCGTTGCCTTGGATATCTCCAAAGCATTCGACAGGGTCTGGCATGCTGGCCTCTTGTGCAAACTGCGGAGCTATGGGATAACTGGACATCTGTTTGACTTCATCCAGTCTTTCCTCTCTAACCGCACATTGAAGGTGGTATTAAATGGGCATGCCTCCCAAAACTACCATACGAACGCGGGCGTCCCTCAAGGTTCCATCCTAGGTCCCAAGCTCTTTTTGATCTACATTAATGATCTCCCCGACACCATTAGATCCCAAGTTGGCATGTATGCCGACGACACAACAATCTACTCTCGCATCGATCAGAAACCAGGTCTGGACGACAAAGTGAACCTCGCTGCCTTACTTGAAAGGGACCTCCAATCCGTAGTGGCCTGGGGTAGGAAATGGTTGGTAAATTTCAATGCCTCTAAAACAAAGCTGTTATCAACTAACCACCATAGACAATTGCATCTACCCCCATTAGCATCGGACAGGCTAGCCTCCCAGAGAGTAAAATACTACGCCTCCTTGGCCTTACACTCTCGGCGGACCTCAAATGGAATGACTATATCGATCCATTGCCAAATCTGCTGCTGCAGGGCCCGGACATTTTTCCCACCTGAATCTATTCTGCACATATACAAATCTACCATCCGCCGGTGTATTGAATATTGCTGCCATATCTGGTCGGGTGCCCCTGCTGCTCTCCTTGGGCTTCTTGACAAAATACAAAGGAGGATCTGTAACGTGATTGATACTGACTTGGCAGACCGGCTGCAGCCGCTCTCTCACCGGCGTGATGTGGCTTCCCTGTGCTTCTTCTACAAGTACTTTCATGGTTTCTGCTCCGATGAGCTTAGATCACTGGTGCCGCCTAAGCAGGAATTTACACGAGATACTAGATTAGCAACTAGGTCCCACCCTTTTACAGTTAAACAAATAAGATGTAACCGTAAATTCTACTCCAACAGCTTCTTCTCTCGCGCTTCCCGCCTGTGGAACTCCCTTCCACAAGTCTGCTTTCCCGACAGTTACAATCTGCAGGTGTTTAAATGTAGGGTCAATAGACACCTCCTATCACACTAACTCCCAACTATTCTCAGAACACTCTCATCTACCCAACCCTCATTCTCAGTATCCTTACCCGCCTATCACCCAGCCTCTGACATTTCCTATATTTAATCAGCCTTTCTCCACTCTACGTAGCCCCCTACGCAGTAGTGGCAGTGACATGCCTTGCTAGGGGTGAAACGCTTATAAAATATATATATATATATATATATATATATATATATATATGTCTCTTTTTTCAAGTAAATTTTCTTCTTATTCCATATCAAACAATAATGAGCAACTTTCACCTGACAACTCTTCCCTTGCAAAGCCCAAATTCAGTAATCTCTAGGCACTTTCCAAGAATATCAAAGCTTTGACAATAAGAAAGTTATTGGGCCGAACTGAATACCGGCAGTTGTTTTTAAGAACATTCTTCTAGAGTTACTTCAAAAATGTCTTACTGCCGCTCGAAGAAGAAAGTTGTCAGTTTTATTTTCGAAATGTCGATGAGTGATTATCCCCTTCGCCATACCAATTCATCAGCCTATTTAGTGTGATCATAAAGTATATCGTTGATGACCCCAGCAAGAATAACCTCATGAACGACAAACAGTATCTGTTTCGCTATGTTAGGTCCACTGCTGATGTCTGATGTGTTATTACTCACAGAATCAGTGAGGCCCAAGGTAATGAATTAATCAGCAGAACTACCGCTTTATATATATCAAATGCCATAACGTAGTTCGTATGGTTATTATAAACTAACTCCAGCTATGTAATCTCTGCATGAATCTTCTCACTCATCAAATGCTGCCTAACATGTAGGTCTATGAAGGGCGTTATTAATCGCTAATCTTCTGAAGACCATGAGTCCAATGCAGTCTTTCTCCAACGTTCGATTTTTGTCCCTACACATTTTCTGCTTTATATTAGCGATATTTTAGGCGGGAGATACCCAGGTCTCATTTTCTAGCTTAGATGGAGTTCAAAAGTGTATTTTTTTTTCGTAATCGTGTTGCCCCAAAGCAAGGCATTTTACTGCCACTGTTGTGCAGGAGGTTGCGTAGGAGGAAGGTTATGAGAAAGAGTGACCGGTTACAGGGGGTGCCAGGAAGAGGGTATAAGAAGGATGAGAATGATAATGAAAGTGGGGTGGACGGATAAAAGAGCATGAGAGAGTAGATGCAAGTTAGTGAGATAGGGGATGACTATTGTCTTTACATTTAAATTCTTGGAGATTGTAGATGTCGGGAAATTGGAAGGGAATTCCACAGGCGGGAAGTGCGAGAGAAGAAGCTAATGGAGTAGAATTTACGTTTATATTTTCTCTGTTTCATAGTAAAAGGGTGGAACCTAGTTGCTAATTTTGTGGCTCGAGCAAATTCATATATAAGAGGTACCAGTGAGTTAAGTTCATCTGAGCAGAAACCGTGAAAGTATTTGTAGAAGAGACACAGGGAAGCCACATTGTGAGAAAATGTCTGTATCCGAGGTGCTAAGTCGGGATCGATCACAGATTCTCTGTTAGATTTTGTCAAGGACGCCGAGGTGGAGTGCAGGAGCAACCGACCAGATATGGCAGCAGTATTCAATGCACGGGCGGATGGTATATTTGTATATGTGCAAGATATATGCATCCTTGTCCGTGTGTGATGAATTATTTTCGACCCCCAACCTCACTTTCACGGGTGGTACATGAATAAAATGCATGCCTTGGTTCAGATAGATCTAACCACCACGGCTAGGACTTGCCATGCCAATTTCATTGTAACAAACCACACTTACTCCCTCCGTATTCCTTCGGTGAGCAGTTTCTTTCCGCGACTGTGGAATAGACTATTCAAATCTGGTGTTACCCGTTATTTTCCTGTTCTATCCATATAAACTGTCCCTAAACACACAACCCTGCAGCTGCAGTGATTCCTGGACATTGTACAGGATGAACTTACCCTAAACAAAACTCTGTAGTTGCAGTGATTTCTCGAACCTGAACATTCTATTAAACCAAAACAAAAATACGAACAGATCTTCAGTGAATGTTATTGCAAATGATACAACAGTGTATGTGTGCACCTGTTAAAAATTGAGATGATCAGAACTGGCAGCTGCTCACGACACTGAACTCGCTCCAACACCTCAATGCTGGAATAACGTGGCTTGTAACATGCAAAACTTCATAAACCAAACGAGTAACGTTCCATCATCGACAACCCAGAATTTTCTTATATTATGACGAACGTTTTTTCTCTCAACGAAGCCCCTTGCCTGGACCGCCTATTTGGACTGAATTCATCTCAGTGGCATGCATAGATACGATCTAAAGATGTTAAAAAGTGGTCGGTTCCCTGTAGCAAGCCAGTAATTACTTGATTCCGCCTGCCATTGAATGAGGGCTTTGAGAACCTGATACTAACAGGCCAGATAGAGGGAAAAACAGACAGAGGAAAACAGCTAATAACATGTTTTAAGGGCCTGAGCTGGTGGGTGACAGAACGGGGTTTGCAAGATGTTAGAGGAGAAAGCGTGTTAAGAACCACCAGGGATAGAGAGACGCGGAAGGCCATGATCGCTTACGTCCTGAAAGGACAAGGCATATAGAAGAAGAAGAAGAAGAAGAAGAAGAAGAAGATACTCTGTCTTGATCTGATTAAAAATGAAGCACAGCTGTCATTTTAGCTTGAGTTGCCCAATTCTCACTTTAGAGCCTAGATATAACGCAAAACTACTACGCGGTCTTGTGGGTGATGAACTATTTTCCAAACTACAATCGTTTTCCCACAAATGAAACGTCTAACGAGTTACATTTATTATTTCCCTCAGTTCTAACCTTCAAGAGTTAAGACCCACCATACCAAACACACTGAGATAAAACATCCAATCAATTAATTAATCCATTAGAAAGAAGGAAGTTCTACAGGGACAGCTTCTGCTTTCTGGAGCCGTCTTCCGAGTAGGCGGATGTGCGTTGTGGTGCAGTGGATATCGGCTCGGAACGAGAAATCGGGTGCCGAGTTAAAATGTCATTTGAAATGGTTGCATTTACTTACGCGCAAATAATTTTGAGAAAGGTATTAATCTGCTTCTTCCCTCCAGCTATGAGTTAAATAACAGGAAAGATCGGGTCCTATAGAGATTGTTGGCATTCATTCTACCACAGAAAGTAATGTCAATCTACTGCGGGAAAATCTTCTGCCCAGACAATCGTGTCTGTTTTGAGACATGATCACCCAAGATGATATATTCAGTATCACTATAATCTTAATTTATTCAGGTTTTACGCTAACCACTATGTTTCCTATAAATTACTCCTCCTCTACTCACGCTCATGCAACAACATTATTCCGCAAGTCTCTACCTTTAGTGGCTCTTGGTTATTGTAATATGTGAAAAATTATTGAAAACAACTCAACCGAATTCATTAACAAGTATGACATTTATATATATATATTTTAAAAAGTGCGCAATGCACATTTTATCAGTCAAACCACTGAAAAAAGAACAAGAGTTCCCTGTTTAGGATGTGGTTTCCGGCTTTCTCTTTTCCAATCTTTCCACTCGCACGTAGCCCCCTGCGCATCAGTGGCGTTACCGCCTTGCTCGGGGTGATATGATTACAAAAAATATTGCATAAAATGTTATTTACATGAAATACGTTTCGTTTTTATTGTACTGAAAAGGTTGCAACATGGCAGCGTCAAACCTGGAATTATTTGCTCTTGTAATAGGCACTTGTCTAGCTCGGACCACCACAAGAACTGAAAGAAAAAAATGAAAATGCCCTCTCCATAAAAAAATATTTTATTTATTCTCAATTTTACTTGACTCAGTTAGTCTGTAGCTAGTTTTAGTAGAGTAAGCTGAATTGTCATACTCCGTTTATGACTAATGTTGAGCCAGTCATGTTGGTATAAATCTTTATGTTTTGTTTGACTTTAATGCTTATTTGTTTTTATTTTGTTTTTCTGTAAGTGAAATATTTGATTTCTTTCCTTTTTTTTTTTTATCCGTTCTGTCTAAGGTGCATGGCGGAACGGGGGTTATGAGAAAGCGTGCTAAGAGAAACCAGGAATAGGAAGACGTGGAAGGGCATGATCGCCTACGTTCTGAAAAGACAAGGCACATAGAAGAAGAAGAAGAAGAAGAAGAAGAAGAATGTCAAAAAAGTTATTTTCCACACACACACACACGCACACACACACACGCGCGTGCACACACACACACACACACACACACACACACACACACACACACACAGAGGACGTCATAATAATTTTCATTATTTTTTACTTATAAACCTTACATATCTTTCGACCAACATTTATTCATAGGACATTCGTTGGATCTTTTAATTAAAGGGGCACAAAAACAAAAAGAAACGACAATAGAAAGAAAGCTGAAGCCTGTTAAAATTAAATTTATTAAATTAATTAAAACTTGAGGCGGGGTGTATATCACAGCTCTACAACAGTTAATGAAATTGTACCCACAGAAACGATCAACAGCTTTAAACAAAGAGGACATCATAATTATTCTTTTTTATTTTTATTCTTACATATATATATATATATATATATATATATATATATATATATATATAAACATTTGAGTCTGTACATTTTTATTACTTTAAAAAGTGGATACTCGTGAATTCGTATGAAAGATAATATTTGCACTTCTGCAGGAATCGAATCTGAGAAAAGGTAACCCGCCGAGCGATACGACTTGCCTTAGCCGACTCGGTGACGTTTCGCTCCATCAATCGGGTAAGGCGTCTTAAAGGCAATTTAAGCGAAATCCTTCTGTCACAGATTCATCCAAATTATCACATCCGTTCAGTTTCTTATCCAAACAAAAAACTAATTTTTTAAAGAAATAATGAGTTTATATTTTTAAACCCGACAGAAAATTATCATTTTAAACGATATTAATAAAAGATACCGGTATACCTAGGTTGGTTTATTTATTAAAAAGTATTATTATTCAATCTTATTTTCTGGCCTGAAACTATTAAAGAAAAATTATGCGATTCGAAACAGAGTTCCCTTCTCTAGAGGAAAATCATCGTTATATCCGACCTATCTTAACCAACTTAAACACGATGAAGTTTTATATAAAAAATTTTCAAAGGTTTTGCATTTTCGAGTACTTTCGGCTATAGTTTTAGGCATTATCAAGAGTAAATTTTGTTTTATATGTAATTGAATAGGAGTAAGTTTTATGTATTTCGTGCCATGTGTAAGTTATGTTTCGAATAGGGTAAGCACATAGCATGCACATGACTTTATATACATAAACTTTACACATATTTAGTTGTAAGTAGAACAAAATTCACTCTTGGTAATGGCTAAAAGTATAGACGAAAAAGATTGAAATTACAAAACCTTCGGACAATTCGTAGCGATTATCAAGAATGAATTTTCTTTTTACTCGTAAATAAATGTGTGCAAAGTTTAGGTATATAGGGGCATGTGTTTGTTAAGTTCCGAACACGATGAGCAAATTGTTTCCGTAATCATAATTGATGTTATCAAGTGAAGGATTTATCTTTTTCTATTATTAATGTTTCGATTATTTTTAATCTATAGTCATCATTTGCATGTGGCAGATGCTGTTATGTATGTCTTATCAAAAAGTATAGATATACATATACACAAGATAGCCATCCGCAGCTAGATCTATTTCGCTGTATAACAGCTCGTCAGTACGGCTTAGACTCTGGTCGATTCCTAACCCAGAATTGAAACCCGACCGCATTGACGTCAGTCGGCGATTCTACCCCTAGGCCACGAGAGTCCAGTAGAAGAAGACAGGCTTTTTAGCGCCTATAAACACGCCCAATATATTAATGTTCGTATTGCTATTCATGTATATATATAATATATACATCAATCATTTAAGCGCCATCCGTAATACACGGTTTGGCAAGCATGCCGCGAAAAAGACATGACTGACTGGGCAAAAGATTTCCTGCAGTAGGTTGCCATTACTTTCTGCGGTAGACTGGTTGCCAACCTAGGCTATATACCCAATTTGTCCTGGTGTTTAGCCCATAGCTAGAGGGACTAGAGACAGATGAATACCCTTCCCAGGAGAATTCAACTGGAATTCGAATTCAGCTCTTCCATTCCTCTTCCCAGGTAATATACACTGCAGCCCAACAGGGGTAAATATATATATATATATATATATATATATATATATATGTTCATATTAGTTTTATTAATACATGTATATTATTATAAATATATATATATATTATTAATATATATACATATTATTAATATATATATATTACTGATATATATTCTTAATATAACACGCACACACATACACACACACACACACACACACACACACACATATATATATGTGTGTATATATATTTGATTTCTTTCTTTTCTTCTTTTCTTCTTTCTCTTCTTACCCCTTATTTTTATTGTTATTTTATTGTTTGTAAATTTATGTTTAATATTATTATTTTTATTGTTATCCCTCTTCTCATTTTAAGAAAAGATTAATTCCGGCAGAAATTTTGTACCAGATGGAAGGTCTGATGAAATGAGCTAATTAAACTCATTGAAATGAGCTATAGTTTATAACCAATTGAAAGGACGTGTTGAGTTTTCCTTTATAAATTTTATATACATACACACACACGCACACAGATATATATATATATATATATATATATATATATATATTATTATTATTATTATATATATATATATATATATATATATATATATATTATATATATATATATATATTATATATATATATATATATATTATATATATATGTATGACTGATATATATTCTTAATATAACACACACACACACAGATATATATATATATATATATATATATTTACATATACATATTATATATATATATATATATATATATATATATCATTATTTCCTTTTCCAATTACTTGTGTTATCTGATGTTGTTCTTATTGCGTTTGGTACCTTTAAGTGTTCTGATTTTTGTTATGTGATGAATTTATTTGTGTTATCGATGTTAATTGATGGATAAAACCTTTTTGGTAATATCAACATGGATTACACGACGGAAGCAAATTTGCATCATAGATCTGAGAGAATGAGAAAATACTGTTGACAGTTTATACTTTTGTGACCGATTGGTCGTCATACATGGCGTTCATCTCAGTCTCAAAGACTGACGAGGTTATTTTAACATGGCTCGTTTTTCTTCCATGGGCATTGTCTTATATTTAAGAAGTTCTCCGTGCAGCTCCATCGCTGCACTGGCTACATTCATAGCTATGGAGCCCGATTTGTCCCACTGTCGTCGTTGCCTCCACAAGAAGCCTATTCCGCTCTTTAACAGGTCTTTTTTTTAATCCTGCTGTATGTCTGACATCCGTTCTTTCAAAAAAAGTCAGTTGAGTCGCCTATGGTCCAACCATGAGGTAAGATTGCATGTTAGTAGTAAAAAGTTACCTAACATCTAAGAATTTACAAGGGCACCAGGAAGGTTGTCTAGGGTATTTTAAAGCGAAAATAAATTTGATACACAGGGATATAAAGCTTAATCTCTGCGTAGCGTGACAGTTTTTGGTGTACAATATGGAATCGGCGTACTGTGTTCAAATTTTACTCGCGTCTGTTTTGTTCATTTTGTACTAATACCATTCGAAAAAGACATGAATCAATCTTCTTCGAGCTTATGAAGGGCAACGAAAACTGAACTCTTTATCCGCATCTCTGTCTTCATAAAACTGGAGGTCCCCGTAATTTTATCTTGTCTTAAAGACACCAAGTGATGCTATAGTTTCACTACATGTGATGCCCTTACAGCCCTAATGGTTTGCGGGGTTCTTGATTGTGAAAATAAAACTATAATTGTTTTTTATTCCATGTCATTTAAGACGTCAAAGGTCCTGGAAAGGTAATGGAATTTCTCTTTTTGCCTATCTTCTATTCGTGAGAGGAGAAATTAGAGAAATATAAAGATTGAACAGTTAAAATCGCATAAAGTCAAATGATGGATGTCAAAGAACTAAAAATAAATTTAAAAAAAAAAAGAATAATTAAATTATAGGATTAATAAAAATGGAAACAAATTCTGTAACGGTTGAAGAAAAAATACGATTTTGATTCAATTATTTTAATGGCATCAGTGTGCATACGCTTAAATGAACACGTTCGGACTATTTTGTATTATTTTTTTATATTCGTTGCCAAAATAAATAAGTTATTTTTTACTCCAATTTTGCTTCTTCGTTTTTTGACAATGTATTCTGTATTTTTCTCTTATGTCTCTCTAGTGTATTTTTTCAAATATCATCTACTGCGTAAGACAAGTGGTTTCTTTCTTTCTTTTTCTTAGCATCCATTTGATATTAAATAAAATGGCTGCAATATATTTTCTTCTAAATTTTGATAGTGTTCAGGTAAAAAAAAATAATTGTCTTTGTATTTTTTCCTCTTCTCGCATAGGTGTACGTATATATAAAAAAAAAGCATATATATATATACTGTGTGTGTCAATATATATTACAGAATGTCTGTTATTTGGCTATATGAAAGAGAAGAGGAGTAATGTACATGTTTTCAGATGCATTTAATAAGAAAAAACAAACAATAGTTGAAGTATGCGATAAGAGAGAGAGCGAGAGAGAGCGAGAGAGAGAAAGACATTACCTAGGGCTCTCTATAAACGAAAATTGAAAATTGAATAAAGTGCGTGAGAGATCAATTTCGGGAGTGACAAAATAAGAGGTTATGCACATGGTTTTGTTAGCACATTTAAAAATCGAGAAACAAAGAATGCAAAAGAGGTATTATGAGCGTCTCCGATTGTATGCTTGACGGTGTCAAGAGTAAGCGTTTGAGCATCAGATATTCGCGTATGAGAAAGGAAGAGGCATAGATAGATAGATAGATAGATAGATAGATAGATAGATAGATAGATATAAGCAGACTGAGATAGATAGATAGATAGATAGATAGATAGATAGATAGATAGGTAGATAGATCGATAGATAGATAGATAGATAGATAGATAGATAGATAGATATAAACAGACTGAGATAGATAGATAGATAGATAGATAGATATGAACAGACTGAGATAGATAGATAGATAGATAGATAGATAGATAGATAGATATGAACAGACTGAGATAGATAGATAGATAGATAGATAGATAGATAGATAGATAGATAGATAGATAGATCTGATTTATCTAAACTTATTTATAAAAGGAACTTTGTCTATGTGTATGTGTCTCTGTGTGTGTGTGTCCGTTACCTATAGAATCCAAAACGGTTGAACCGGTTTTCTTGAAAATTTACACAGTTGTATTATAAGCGTTTGCGAGTGTTCTTAGCTAGGTTCTGTGTCGAGGAAGTCCCGATAAATATCGAAAATTGATAATCGAAAAAATCAGGTTATAGAAGGAGTGGTCCGATTTTAATCAATTTTTGATACACTCATAGACAAAGAAATAAGAACCGATATTCAGAAGTTTCAAGGTTGCAGTTCTTACAATAGTGCAGAAAATCGATGATATATATATATATATATATATATATATATATATATATATATAGGAAAGAATATTAATAAAGAAAAGTTTTGAATTTAAAAATGTCCTTTTTTTGGACAGTATTTGTTTATTTTTATTATTGTATTTTATATTTCAGACCGCCCTCGGTCCTTCATCAGAAACGAGTGATTTTTAAATTTGAATTAAAGTACATTTTTAATTCAAAACTTTTTTTTTATTAATATTCTTTCCTATACATATTAAGACAGTGTACGTGGATCATCACCATGTTATATATATATATATATATATATATATATATATATATATATATATAAGGCAAGATGCTTGTATGTGTGTCTGTTTATCTTTCTGTATGTCCTTTATACAAATCCACAATTTTTATCCGATTCTCACCAAAATTTTCACAAATACTCTTTAGGCTGAGTTTGAGCTCCAGGACCATGGATTAGTTTTAAAGCTTTCATTACACCCGAATAACGCCGGGCTATAGTTTTTATATATTGAGAGAACTGTTTTTTTTTAATCCAATGAACGCAGTAATAATGTCGGATTAAACAAAAATAAATTCATTAATTCTTTAGAACTTGGTTTGTTTAGATTTTGTATGCAAAACTGAGCAGAAGATAACTTTCGAGAAGTATTTAACTAGGAATTCTTCATTACTTAAAACGCTAAAGAGAATATTACTGGGTTATGACGTCTAAGGACCAACCCGGGGAGCATATTTTATTTAAAAAAAAAAAAAAAAGTGTAATTTGTTTTCAACACACCACTATAAATAATGTTTGAAGCAATAACGGTTGCATATAAAACAAGACACGAGAATTGATAAAAATTATCGGAACTGTTTGATTAAAAAGAAAAATACAACATATTAATGCGGTACTTAATTTCCTTCGAAGTAGTTCCCTTTTGAATACACAGACGTCACCCACCATTGCTTCGACTGATGAAAGCATTCTTGGAACCGATTTTTGGAGGATAAAAGCTTCCTCGTTGCTTTTTGTTGAATTTACTCGATGTCTCGAAAAGTTGTTGTTTTTTTTTTTAATTTGGATTTGATTTTTGCCAAAAAAGAAAACGTCGCGACAAGTTAAATCAGGGGAATATAATGGTTCTCCGGGAGTATGTTTTGTTTAGCCAAAAACTAGTTCATGATACATGGTCACAGTCCGTGGTTTGGTAAGACGGCCACGTCGGGTATATTTTCCTCCCAAGTACTGCTATAAAGAGCGAAAGGGGGCAAGAAGTACATGCGCGACATAGTTCAAGGTGCCAAACAGCTTCGTATTTTATTTACATTACCATCCCAACAGTCCCAATGTTTTTTTCTTTATCAGACCTCATTTACCCACAGAGAATGATTGAGAGCTTATCTGTGTTTGTAAATTTAAAGAAATGGAAGGTGGTTCTCCGACACATCCAAATTTACGTAGTCGAATTTTTAACAACACTGACAACAGGGTGTGCGTTGTAGTGCATTGGATATCGGCTCGGAACGAGAAATTGGGGAGCCGAGATCGAATTCCAGCTGAATTCATTGCATTCACTTTCGCGCAAATACCCTTGAGAAAGGTATTAATCCGTCTATTTCTGAGTTAAATAACAGGAGAGATTGGGTTCTATAGCCTTGGCTAGCAACCAGTCTACCGCAGAAAGCAATGGCAACCTACTGCGGGATAATTTTCTGCCCAGTCTTTCGAGACATGATCGCCCAAGAGTGTATCACGTATGGCATTTAACTGACTGGGATTGACAACAATAGCTAATGATAAAATACAACAATAATAACAATATGGCACACACGCACATACACACAATTATATATATATATATATTCGAAGGTACTCAGATGTAAAACCCACGAATTTATTCGCCTGAAGAGAGTCAATGTTAGACTCGAAACACGTGTAGCGTCATGGACAATTAATGCTTCACAACTTGTATAATTACAAAACCAATAAACATACACTTTAAAGAAAACGTTCACAGCTTCACACACTTTTTATTCTATATATATATATATATATATATATATATATATAACCGCAGACCATCCTCTTTGGCTGTATCACAGCTCATCAGTACGTTTAGACATCCGATTGTTTCTAGCTAGAATTGAAACCCGTTAAGCTGGACTAAAAAAAATTTAACATTTTTTTTTTCATTCTAAAATCCCTTTTCGTTTTTTTTGTGTAAACCTCCTCTGTATGGATATATTTTGGGGCTACTTGCGTTATGTGAGTCTTTGTACCATATTTGAAAATAAAAAAACAACTTTTTCATCGTTGTAGAAGACGCGAGATTTTCCTCGCTGAGATAGCTATACAACGTATGTAGAATTCGGAATTTTATTATATATATATATATATATATATATATATATATATATATATATATATATATATATATGAGCAAACCACTTCTGATGAGTGAGAACATAATAATCGTGTTCTCACGAAACTTCAAAGTCGGCAGGAACCTACTAAATTACAGTGACAATTTTTGTACATATCAACGCTCTAACTCTACACCGTTATCGAGCACTTTACGATAAACACCTGCTTTCCAAAATATATTTTATCAGCAAAACACTGAAAAACCAACAGCCTTGGCGCTAAATATTATCCCAATTCAAGACTCGCTTCACTAGGTATAATACTGATATGCTAACAACCATCACTGAGTATATATATCAGGCTCTCGACAAGAATGGCGAAGCTCGAACTGTTTCCCTGGATATTTCCAAAGCGTTTGACAGAGTCTAGCATGCTGGCCTTCTATGCAAGCTGGGGAGCTATGGTAAAACTGGACAATAGTTTGACCTAATCCAGTCATTCCTCTCAAATCGTACAATGAATGTAGTTTTGAATGGATATGACGCCCAATACTACCATACGAACGCGGATGTCCCTCAAGTCTCCATTCTAGATCCTACGCTTTTCCTTTTCTACATTAAAGATCTCCCCGAAGTAATAAGATCCCAAGTAGGCATATACGCTGACGACATCACCGTTTACTCTCGCCTCGATCAAAAATCTGCTGAGGTTGACAAAGCTAACCTCGCTGCCGAGCATGAGAAGGACCTATAATCCGTGGTGGACTGGGGTAAGAAATGACTCGTAAATTTTAATGCTTCCAAACGAAGCTGCTATCTATTACCAATCAGAGACAAGCGTTCCCACCCCTTTAGCATGGATCAGGCTAGCCTCCCCGAGTGCAAATCACTACGTCTCCTTGGCCTAACACTCTCAGCGGACCTCAACTGAAATGATTATATCGAATCCATAGCTAAATCCGCTGTTAAGAAGGTCGGTTCACTGTGCAGGGCCAGGAAGATTTTTTTCCCGTCTGAATTCATTCTGCACATATATAAATCTACCATCCGCCAGTGTATTGAATACTGGTGCCACATCTGGTCGGGTGCCTCTGCTAAAAACCTCAGGGTTCTTGTCAAATTTAACGGAGTATCTGTAATATGATCAATACAGACTTGTCGGCTCGGCTGCAGTGCCTCTCTCACCGGCATGACGTGGCTTCCCTGTGCCTCTTCTACAAATACGTTCACGGCTTCTTTTCCAATGAACTTAGCTCACTGGTGCCCCCTAAGTATGAATTTACACGAGCTACTAGATTAGCAACTAGGTCCCACCCTTTTACAATGGAACAGTAATTTCTACTCTAACAGCTTCTTTTCTCGCACTTCCCGCCTGTGGAATTCCCTTCCATATACTTGCTTCCACGACATCTAAAATCGCGAGGAATTTAAATATAAGGTTAACAGACATCTCCTATTTCACTAACTCGAATCCCTTTTCTCAAGCTCTTTTTTCCATCTACTGCAACCCCATTACACCGGGATTCTCATCTGTCTATTACCCTCCTCCTGACATCCCCTATTACTAAACTCTCTTTCTTATCACTTTACCCGATGTAACTCACTGCGAAACAGTGGCAGTAAATCTGAATTGCTTGGGGCGAAATTATTATAAAAAAGTATATGTGTGTGCATATGTGTATGTATGTGTATGTATTAAATATAGTTTTTTAAAATTAACATTTAATGTTTGATATCTAAACTTATTTATAAATGAATCTTTGTCTGTGTGTGTGTATCCGTTACCTATAGACTCCGGAATGGCTGAACCGATTTTCTTGAAAATTTACACAGTTGTACTATAAACGTCTGCGAGTGTTTTTAGCTATGTTTTATGTTAAGGTACCCCCGATAAATATCCAAAATCGATACTCGAAAAAATCGGGTTATAGAAGGAGTGGTCCGATTTTAATCAAATTTGATACACTCATAGACAAAGACATAAGAAACAATATTCAGAATTTTCAAGGTTACAGTTCTTACAATAGTGCAGAAAATTTGATATCGATACCAGGAAATCAAAATTTGACTTACATCCATTCATTTTTCTTTCAGTCTACGGTTTCGCTTCAACTGGAAACAACTATTGCTTTTTAGTCTTTCGTGCCAACGTCCAAAGTGTCTGAGTTCCAGAACCATGGATTAGTTTTAAAGCTTTCATTACGCCCGAGCAACGCGTTGGTTTTTTATTCGTCTCGGGTTATGAATTCAAAGTTGCTTTTCTAGACAGGTTGCCAACCGAGGCTAAAGAGCCTAGTCACCACTGCTATTTTAACTATAACTCGATGAAGAACTGAGTTTATGCCTTTCTACAAGTTTGTTTTGGCGAAAGTGTGCGCAAGGTCCAACTTCAAAGACGAACACAGGCGCTGAAACTTGACAGTAATTCGCTCGACTCCGCGCATAGCCATTCTTGTTTTCCCTGTCTGCAACGGAAAAAATAAAAATGAATATGCCTATGAATGTATGAAGATACAGAGAAAAAAAATAGAGAGAAACGATCTTTTATTAAATGTAAAATAGACAAAAGAAGACTAATATTTTTTTTATCAATGTTTTCTTTGTCACCAAAACGCGGGTTGTGTCAGAATGTAAGGTAAAACAAAAAAAAAAAACTGAGCAATCTGAGTATCGCGACGCTTGGGATTACTTTCAATTTCATTTGCAAGATTCTCAGAAACAGAATTCTTATCTGTGACGATAAGCGCCTCGTGGCTACCTGTCTTTCTTAATCTTTGAATTTCACAATGTCTGCTTGTTTACGCATCAGCGCATGCACAATAACAATCACAGAGATAGACACACTAGCCGAAGTGAATAATATATACACACTAAAAGACCATCTTACGCAAGCCCACGCATACGTGTACATAATTTTTTAGAGTAAATATAACTTTATGAAGAAGTTCCAAAATATTGCCAAGCATACTTATCTGTACATACATAATACATGCATATATAGAGAAAAAAATATATATATATCTAAGACGCACGAGATCAATTTGTGGCTTCCCCTATATTGATAGGGGTCGCAAGTTCGAATCCTGCTGAATAACGCACATTTTCGTAAATCTATCGTAAATAATCAGGCCGTTAGAAATAAATATATAAATATACTGTTTTATTAAAAACAGAATATCTACTCAAATACGAGTATCGATTAAAAAAATAATTTCAATATGTCGGTTGTTAAAACCATTTCGATAATCTTCGGGATTTTCCGTAACATTGTATGTTTGCATTTGTTGACATTGCGATGCATTTTCACAGCAGAGATGTTTTGTATATGCTTGATTTTACTTCCTATATATATATATATATATATATATATATATATATATATATATATATATATAATAATGTTGAGTAAGAACAACAAGAAATTTACTGTTCCTTAGCCTTTTTTAATTTTAAAATGCTCAGTAGAAAATTAGACCTAAATGGTATTGTAAAATAATTAATTTAACATTTTCACGACAGAGAATTCCCCATGTTTCTGAATCAAAATTTTATTTTGACTCCATCCTCAAGAGATCATTTTTGAGGTGACTAACGGCAAATAAAATTAGTGGTTTGTCTAACGGAAAATATTTCTTTTAAAAAGTCTTTTTGGAAAAAGAACGTTTTTTTTTTCCATTAGTCACCGCAAAAATGATCACCTGAAGTTGAAGTCATAGTTAAAAATGATTCTGAAACCTGGCAAATTCTGTGTTGCGAAAGTGTTACATTAATAATATTACAAACATATATATATATATATGTGTGTGGTGTGTGTGTGTGTGTGTGTGTGTGTGTGTGTGTGTGTGTGTTTGTGTGTGTGTGTGTTTGTTATGAAATTTTATGAAAAGTTACAAAATGGTATAAACGAACATATTTATTTAAATTTATTTATTTAAAAGTTATTTTTAATGGATACACGTATCTGAGTTGATAGTCTGTTTTCTATAATTAAACTGCATATTTTCATATATTCACATTCTAGAAATATTCATCTTCTGGCAGGGTTCGAACATGCGACTACCATATACCAGGAAAAATCTGTCATTAGATCTGACTTCTGTGGTAGAGTGTTTAGACACATCAATTATCCTGACGGCTTCTTTCCGGTATATGGAAGTCGCAGGTTCAAATCCTACCGGTATGATGCATATTCTCAAAACTAGATTTGCCGAATTTCCAGGCCATTTGATATAAATAAATGTACTGTTTAATGACGGAAAAATAGACTATCCACTGATATACGAGTATCCATTCAAAATAATGTTTAAACAAATAAATTTGAATATATATATTTAATTTATTTGTTTGAACATTGTTTCGTTAACCTTCGGGATTTTCCGTAACACACACACACACACACACACACACACACATATATATATATATATATATATATATATATATATAATCAACTACTAATTGGTCAGAATCTTCTTAAGTCAGTAAGCAGTTGTATCAAAACGTGCTTTGTTTTTTAATCGTATCACCACGAGCAAGGCGGTAACGCCACTGATGTGCAGGGGGCTACGTAAGTGTAAAAATATAAAGTAGAAGAGAGTGAAAAGAAAGACGAACCATTTAGAAACGAGCAAGAGATGGATCGGAGTACAGGTGTGATGACAATTGGAGAGAAAGAAAAGGATATACAGGGTGGTGAAGAAAGAACTAGAGTCAAGTGGTTAAGAGATGAGTATTGACATTGCATTTAAATTCCTGGAGGTTGTAGCCGTCAGGAAAGCAAGAATATGGAAGCGAGTTCCACAGGCGGGAAGTACGAGAAAAGAAGTTGCAGGAGTAGAATTGTCGTCTGCATTTGATTAATCTAACTGTGAATGGGTGGGGACCAGTTGCCAATCTGGTTGCACTAGTAAACACTTGTTGCATATATATTTAGCTTTTAAATATTTTCATTTGGTAAGTCAGCTAATACTAAAACGTTGATTTCAAATATTCTGTATCTTCGGGAGTTTTATATTAACTTTAATATAAAACACCCGAAGATAGCGAAAGGTTGAAACCAAGGTCGTGTTATTGGCTGACCTTTCAAATTAGAATTGATATATATATATATATATATATATATGGGGGGGGGGAGTTTATGTGTACGTGTGTGCGCGTGTGTCTATAGATTGAATGGTAGTTATTTTATAAAACTATAAAAGTTATTTATAGTGAGCATACCTATTTGAGATGTTATCAGTGAAATTTTTAAATTTTTAAAATACTGGTAGCAAATCGCCTGCATATGGACAAGAAAGGAATTCAACAGATATACAAAAATTGAAAATTGTGTAAAACAAGTATGTGTCTTTTCACCAGACCTATCTAACAGATACAGCTAGGTGAATCTGAGAGAAGTGCCAGGGATTGTCATTATCGGTAAGGTCCCGTACAATATAAGGTACGCAGATGGTTCAATGCTGATAGCAGACACGGAAAGGAAACTACAAGACCTTTTACAGAAGTTATCTAAAGAATGCAAAAAGAAAGGACTAAACATAATCTACAAGAAAACTGGATGCATGGTCATTAGTAAAGAGAGGAGTCGAAAATGGCAACTAAAATTCGGAGATACTGAAATCAACGACGTACAGATATTTAAATACCTGAGAAGTGTTCTAACAAATGATGGAAAGTACGACACTAAGCTCCGAAGAGGGTATTGTGTGGCCAAGAATACATTCCAAAGGATTTGTAAAGTATTGACGGAGAGGAAAATTTCATTGGAAACAAAGAAAAAGTACTGGATTGCTATGTAGCAGAGAATGATTGAGAATCCCATCAAAGATTGAGGAAAGTCTGAAAGCAACCAAAATGCGGATCTACAGAAGGATGATGAGAATAAAATGAACCTAAAATGCGAATTATGACGAAATTTTGAATAAGATGAAACCAAAAGGTATTATACTTAACATCAGAAATAAGAAGAAGAAGAAACAGAAAATTAATAAGAATTTAAAATATTTTAGAATTTTTAGCCTTTCAAATCAGCGAGGCCGAGCCGTCAACAAAATGGCCGTATATATTACTATGTAACCCAGTTTACTCAATTTGGTAAAATGGCTGTTCATTTACTCTTTGTCATTTTTTATTTCATTCTTTTAAGACATCGACGGAAATAGTTTGGTGTTGGAACCGGTTGAATCGCCGATGACCAGATTTACAGTTATGCAATTGCGCTCGTAAAGGGACATTAAATGAGACCGACATACGTATTGGGGAAAGATTAAAAAGCATAGTATTCAAAACTGATATGTTTTAAGAACTAAATAAAATTTCTTCGAATTTTCCATCAGTCGGTTATGTGCCATACGTTATACAAGCTTTGGGCAATCAAGCCTCAAAAGAGACATGACTGACCGGGCAGAAGATTATCCGGCAGTAGGTTGCCATTACTTTCTGCGGTAGACTGGTTGCCGACAAAGGCTATAAAACACAATCTGTTCTATTATTTAACCCATAACTGGAGGGAAGATACGGATTAATACTTTTCCCAAAAGTTTTGTGCATAAGTGAATGCAAGGAATTCAACTGGAATTTGAACTCGGCACTCCGATTTGTCGTTCCGGTGTGGTTATCCACTGCACCACAACGCACATCCAGAACTTTCCGTACGCCTTTTGAAAAACGTGAAAATAAAAAGATAGATAACATCCGAGACAAGAAAACATTTTTGTAAGTCTTTTTTGTAAATTTAATATATATAAAAGTGTGAATAAGTGACACAATATATAATATTATTCTATAAACACACACACACACACAAATATATATATATATATATATATATATATATATATATATATATATATGTATATATATATATTGTGCATTTGAACAGCAGTTTCTCTTTTGTGCAGATTTGATTGAAAATCACATACAAGGTATGATAATTAAGATTTTTTTAATATAATTTTATATATGTCCTTATAATTGTTTTCCTTTCACAACTCAAATTAAAAAGAATTGTCCAAAGATTTTGCATTTCATCGCATTTTCTTCTATACTATTAACCATTATCAAGAGTGAATTTTGTTTTACATGTAACTAAATATGAGCAAAGTTTATGTATATCGTGTCATGGGTAAGTTATGTTTTGAACACAGTAAGCAGATAGCATATACATGACTTTATCTACATAAATGTTATAATTGTAAGAAAATCTGTTGCCGATTCCAGATGAGGAACAATACAAAATAATGTGCAACAAAACAGATATTTGAGATAGAAAAATAAGTTACATCAAACGCAAAGATACAGCTGGAACGCAGATTATTAATCCAGGAATACGATTAGTAAGGAATATATATATATATAAGTCTTTGAATTGAAGCCGTGCTGGGATTAGTATGCCCGTGTAATACTATTCTGGCTGAGTGAAGCTCAAAGCTACTATGAGTACTGATGCGGTGTTCTCTGTGTAATTTCGGTACCTCTCGGTAACTTACGGATCAGTCACTCTTCTCATTCGGTAATCTAACGGATCTCTACAATGTCTTTATGGCAGCGGACGTATCTCCTATGGCAGAAGTATATGTATACTCAAGTCGAGTCCATTATCATAGAAAAGGGGAGATCCCACAACATAAACAAAATCCACTCTTGATAATGGCTAATAGTATAGATGAAAGCGCTCGAAATTAAAGAACGTTAGAAAAATTCCTGCATAATCTTTTCTGAAACGGACAAAATGAATAAGGATACATGAAAAATTATATAAGAAAACTTAATGATAATATCTTGTCATTTTAGATAAAACGTGCATACACACACACACACACACACACACACACACACACACACACACATATATATATATATATATATATATATATATATATATATATAATAGAAATAAACAAATACTGTCAAAAGGTACATTTTTAAACTCACAACTTTTTAATAATTTTTCCTGTACATATTAAGACAGTATACGTGGATCATCACTATGTTATATATATATATATATATATATATATATATATATATATATATATATCGAGACAGAGAGAGAGAGCGAGAGAGAGAGAGGAAGATAGGAAGAGAGAGAGAGAGAGGGGGGGGAAATATCTAAATATTTCAATAAAATGTTATTATGCAAAATAGAATTCATTCGATAATACCATACGTCGATTTTTCATTTTTTGCCTCTTCTATGCGTCAAATTTATATTTTTCCTATTTTATTTATTTATTTTTATTTATTTATTTATGTATTTATTTTATTTTTTAGTTACTTGCGATGTTCATTCTTTTTTTTTTTTTTTTTTTTGATAAATTTAGATTCTGGGCAGCAGATCCAGAATTAAAGCAATTTGCCTGCAATGTTTTCTGAACATTTTATTGCTTGACTCTTCTGTTGTAATTGTATGTCCCTCCCTTCATCAGTATGCACT
The DNA here is from genome assembly GCA_037127315.1 of Ascarosepion bandense. Classification (NCBI taxonomy): domain Eukaryota; kingdom Metazoa; phylum Mollusca; class Cephalopoda; order Sepiida; family Sepiidae; genus Ascarosepion; species Ascarosepion bandense. The sequence continues at coordinate 1,209,967 of JBBBDQ010001066.1, read as the reverse complement.
GTTATGTTCTGTCAATACTTCATAAATAACACACTGTTTTGATCCCGTGGAAAGAGGGGAAAGATTTTGCTTGGCTTCAATGAGGAAATGAAAAACAGAAAAGAAGAAAAACTGTCTAAGGAGTATTTCTATGAAATGGAAAAAAATGTCAATTTAAAATATTTTCATTTGTATCCACTCCTTAAAATAACGACTAGCATAACATATTTACGATTGGTATGTTAATATTTTGTTAAAGATGAAATATTTAACAATGCGATAACGGGATTTCTAGATATCGTCTATTGTCATAGAACCCGATTGAGCTTATTCAGTCATTACGATTCATCCAAAAATGAAAATAAAAAACCGTTTGTCTGTGTTACGAAGCTTTTGTTTCCAAATAATGAATCACTCTTTGTCATGGAAACAAATTCAACATATAGAAAATGCTGGTGCAAAATATTTCCTGCACGCACCGAAATCTTAGAAGAGAAATACCCGAGATGTTTCCTGTTATGCCTACCCTATTTACATAAGAATTGACTCTTCCTTCCTCCATAAATACCAATCTGCGTGATTTCCGGGAAGCAGTAGTAACTGTAATTGGACAGTTCAGACTTACATTTCTATCTGCTAACTAATAACACTGTCATTTTATATATATATTCTGTTATTCTAATACACTGGTTGAACCTACCTTCTTGTTTCCGTGTCTTTTCTTCCTGGCCCAAGTAGCCCCCCACAGTTCCCTACATTATTATATATGCCATATCCCTTATGAATTTATGTGCCATGTCCCTCCACATCTTCCTGTTCCTTGTCGCTCTTAATATATTTTGTCTTGTTATTTCTCTGAAAACACATTTATTTAAACCTATCAAGTAAGTCATGTACCGTTGGCCCCTGTTTCTTTTTTTCTCTATCCGACTTGTGGGTATCAATTTCTCCAAGTTCCCCTTTCAGATCACGTGACTGAGAAACTTTATTTGTCTCTTCCCGATGTTAAATATAAGCTTGATTTTAGTTACCAATCACACCAACACTTCGTCGTTGTTTTACATGCTCGATCAATGGTATCCTCAGCATCCTTCTGTAGAACCACATTTCTGTTTATTTGAGTCTCTCCTTTATCTTTGAGAAAATTGTCTACCACTCGCTGCCATATAATAGTCCCGTATTTTTTCTTTTTTATTTCTACTGAAAATTTCCTGTCTTTCAATATCTTGCTCAGCTTTCTTAGATTCTTCGATTTTTGTGCCTTTTCCCTTCAAGACTTCTACTTGCTCCTGTTCTTTTGTCACTCTTCTTATTTTTCTTCTTGGTACCTCTCCCAAACCCCGTTCCGCAATTCCATTTACTCAAGCCTAACAAATATGTCTCGTGCTGTTTTTCCCTTTATCTATTTTCGTCTATCCTTTCTGTGGGTATTAGATTCTCTAGACCCTCCTTCCTCATTACGCGTCCCAAAAACCTCAGTTGTGTCTTCTTTGTGTTAAGTATGAGTTTTCTTCTCGTTTGCACCCTATCCAACTCCACGTTGTGGTTCACGTGCTCTGTCTATGTTATCTTCATCATCCTTCTATAAAACCATAATTCTACTGCCGCAACCCTCTCCTTCATCTCATGAAGATATCGTCCAACATTCACTGCAATACAGAAGGAAACCTTTTTTCTTTTTCTGTCTCTAATGAGATTTTCTGCCTCTCAGTACTCTGTTTAGCTTTTGAAATACGTCCTTGGCCATTTCAATGCGTCTTCCGATCTCAGTGTCGCACTTCCAATCCTGTGTAAGAACGCTTCCATTTAAATTTCTTCACCTGTTTATTTTATGTGCACCGAACTATAGATAGCATTTTGGGGTCTTCTTTTTGCTGATAAATTACTCTATGTTTGATAGTTTATTCGATTCAAACGAAATTCTGTTTCAGTAACACTCCTGACGTCAACTAATCAGCTCAAAAAAAGTCAGTCTTACGAAGACCCATATGAAATGATGACATCAATTCCGGGATTCTGTCTACGGTTTACTTTGCTGGCGTAATTGATTAAAAAATGGCTTCTTGGGTTCTTCGTTCTTAACTAGTGCGATGACGATGGCACGCTCTGATACACGTGCCGCTTAGAAAGGCGAAATATTTCAGACTCTCATTGTATTGTAGTCTTTATGCAGCAAAACCTATCAATGGTAAAACAAACAAACAAAGAGGGATAAATTATAGCTGACATGTTATGATAACATATTCTGGTAATTAATCAAATTGCAGACAAAAAAGAAAACATTTTTTTTTCAACTTATAATGTAGGCGTTTTTGTGTAGTGAATATCGTTTCAAATTAATAAATCAGAGAGCCGAGTTCGAATTTCTGTCGAATACTTTGCATTCACTCACACGCAAATACGTTTGAGAAAGCTATTAATCCGTCTCTTCTCCCTCCAGCTATGGATCAAATAGTAGGACCGATTAGATTTCATAACTTTGGATGGCAAGTAGTCTACTGCAAAAAGTAATTATTGCAGGATAATTTGCTACCCAGTCCTCCATGTCTCTTTCGAGACATGATCGCCCAAGTGTGCATTACGTACGTTTTTTTATAATCATATCGCCCCAAGCAAGGCAATTTACTGGCACTGGTGCGCAGGGAGTTACATAGAAGGGAAGTTCTGAGAAAGAGTGATAGGTTATAGGGGGTGTCAGAAAATGGGTAAGAGAACGATGAGAATACTGATGAGAGTGGAGTGGATGGTTGAAGGAGCATCAGAGAGAGGAAGCAAGTTAGTGAGATAGGAGATGACTATTGACTTTACATTTAAATTCTTAGAGATTGTAGTTGTCGGGGAAGCAAGTAAACGGAATGGAATTCCACAGGCGAGAAGTGCGAGAAAAGAAGCTGTTGGAGTAGAATTTGCTTTTACATTTTATTGTTTTCACAGTAAAAATGTGGGAACTCCTTGCTAATCTTGTTGCTCGAGTAAATTCATATATAGGGGGCACCAGTGAGCTACGTTTATCAGAGCAGTTGCCGTGAAAGTATTTGCAGAAGAGACACAGAGAAACCACATTGCACCGGTGAAAAAGTGACTGTATCTGAGCTGCCAATTCGGAATCGATCACATTACATTATCCGTTGGATTTTTTTCAAGGGCCGCTAGGTTCTTAGCAGTAGCACCCGACCAGATGTGGCAGCAGTATTCAATGCACGGGTGGTTGGTAGATTTATATACGTGCAGAGTGTTTTCAGACGGAAAACCTTGCTGGCCCTACACAAAGAACCGATCTTCTTAGCTATGTATTCGATATAGTCATTTTACTTGAGGTCTATGTCATTTAACTGACTGATTTATAAGGTGCGTTATCTCTATTGAGTGGATACCAACTTAAAATTTAATTAGCTATTTGTTTACAGCAAAATATTAATTTTACACAGCAGTTATAATTAATACGAAATTATTAATCTACAAGTGCACAGATATTAATCATGTAGAACTGTTAAGTCATGAGAAATGTAATATTCCTCAAGTAACTCACATTAAAATAGAGCTGATAATTTATCTAAGTATTTGGGCGCATGTTATGTTTATAACTACGTCCGTGTGCCTATTGTAAGTAAAGGACACATGCACAACTGTTCGAAGTTGCAGTATGAGGTAACATTACCAATTTCTGTAGTAAGAAATGTTAGTAATAAATCTTCCCATTTGTTGTAAAATAATGACTTCATATGAACTGGATTAAAAAAAATCATTTTTGCAATGCACGTCCACATTTTCCTGGAATCTATGCATAAAGACTTCGCCCGTCTGTCAGCACATCTCAAATTGCCATAAATTGACCGATTATAACCAAATTTGGGGTTTGGGGGGAAAATGCAAATAGATAGAGAGCTACAAAGTACAATTGGATTCACTAGAGTGCGTAGCTTAGTACAATAATTTTTGTTTTTAATTAATGAAAAAAACATTCGTCTGCAAAACAGAACGAAAATTCTGTAAATCTCTACAAAAAATATAAACGATATCTTCAACAATGTTGAAAGCTGTGAATAAAAGCACCAGCGTGTGGCAAAAAGAATTAATTTAAAAATAAATGAAATTACACATTTCGGCTTTCTTCTTTATCTTTACATTTTCTTTGTAGATGTTTTGAATATATTTTTATAAGCAAAAATGCTCAGCCTCTCAAACTTCAACAGTACCACTATGCTATCCTGATAGCCGACGTTAGCCCAAAAATGTATGTCAGGGTGACATTTTATTTTATATGGAACGGTAAGAATTTAATGCGTTTTGCCTAAATCTAATTCTTTTTCAGATAGTGAACGAATCAGGCTTCTTTTTGAGAAACCCAATATTTCTAAAATACGAAGCGTTGAAAATTGATTTACAGTTTGTTTTATAATTATTTTCATTCTAAATTAAGTAATAAATTTGTACCCATCTTTTCAAATATGAGTTTATACACATATTTACACCTCGAGATATCATCTACATTTACGAGAGCCAGATCACATCTAAAATGGGGTAACTTGTCATATTTGAGCGAGAGCTGCCTAGTCTTCTCTTTCCAGTTTTGATAGAGTCCAAATTTGTCCCAGAGTCCTTGGAGGTGACAAAGAATTTTCCAAACTCTACCACAGCCGAAAAATTGCAAGCCTCTCGCTGCCATATTGCTGTTTCCATGGAAAAATGATCAAATGAACTACGTTTCGTATTCCAGTATTACTAACTTTCACGTCTAAGACATACACACTTACTTTCCATTGCCGAAACTTAAACTCGTCCTCAAATCCTTACAGGTGACAAATTATTGTCGACAGTCTCCCACAGCCGAAACATTGCAATCCTCTCGCTACCATATCGCTGTTTCCATAGAAAAATGATCAGTTGAACTACGTTTCTTATTCCAGTATTTCTAACTTTCATGTCTAAGACACACACTCGTGAACAACACTAATTCCACTTGATTTTCTATTGCTTCGACTCACAAGAACCAGTTCAAATCTAGTGTTAATCGTTATCTACCCCTTCTATCTTTCTTCTTCTATGGGCCCTATCATTTCAGGACGTAGGCGATCATGACTTTCCCCGTCTTCCTCTCCCTGGTGATCATAATATATTTTCTCCTGTTACTCCACGCATCTCCTGTTCCGTCATCAACCTGATCAGTCTCTTAAATATGTTATCCGCTGCCTTCCTCTGTCTCTTTTTTCTTCTATCTGGCCTGTCAGTATCAGGTTCTCCAAGCCCTCCTTCCTCATTGCATGTCCTAGGAACTTTAACTGTCTCTTCCAGATGCTCACTATTAATTTTCTTTTCGTTGCCATTATTTCCAAGACCTCATCATTGTTCACATGCTCAGTCAATGATATCCGCAGTACCCTTGTGTAGAACCACATTTCCGCTGCTTCAAATTTTTTCTTCGTCTTCGATGATATTGTCCAGCATTCACTGCCGTATTGAATAACTGACATTACGTAGCAGTCAGGTACTCTCTTCTTTGTTTCTCGGGAAATTTTCTTGTATCTTACTACTTTACTCAGCTTCTGGAACGTGTCCTTCGCCATTCCAATTCGCCTTCGGATATCTGTGTCGCACTTTCCATCTTCTGTTAGAAGACTTCTTAGGTATTTAAAGTTTTGTACTTGTTTGATTCTAGTATTCCCTACCTGTATTTGGCACTTGGGTTGTTCTTTTTGCTGATGACAATGCATTCAGTTTTCTTGCTGTTTCTTTGTAGTTCATTTTTGTCACTCTCCTATCCACGTATGCTTATTGTAGCCCTGTATCTAGAGTAGCACAATACAGATTGAACCATACTGTAAAAAAAAAATAGAATTATGATGCTGTATATCATTTCTATTCGGCTTCTTTAGGAAATTAAATGTCTTAGTGATCATGTCTTTATTAAATGCCATATAGGATAAAACAATGAGTATGAACTTATTTATTTATTTATTTATTTTTAATCGTATCACCCCGAGCAAGGCGGTAACGCCACTGATGTGCAGGGGGCTACGTAAGAGTGAACTGGGAACATAACTCTCCTCTACAAATTTTTTATCATATTTTCTCTTAAAAAAGATAATAGTACTTCATTCTAAATGCGCTATATTTTTAATGATATCATAAATTTTTTATGTGTTTTTTTTTTTTGTCGAATGAATTGTCCCTTTAGAAAAATAGGATTAGTTACTTCTCTATAGGTTTGGTTAGGGTTTGACTTTACTGTGTCGGTTAAATAAAGGGACTACAAAAATATAAGTAAAGAGTAAGCATTATACCAGTATGACCTGTAGTATAAAAGTGGCTCTAGAGTTACTTTAATTCATTAAAATTATTTTAAATATATTTTTATTAATTTTTCTTATATTATTTAAATTTTTCTTTGATAAATAATAATAATAATTATCATAGCAAGTGTTTTGCAGATACGTTTATGTATGAATGACGGGCGGAAACAGTTTGAAAGATTGATATGTTTAGCATTATTTTTTTTTTAATCATATCACCCCAAGCAAGGCGGTAACACCACTGATGTGCAGGGGGCTACATAAGATTAAAGAGATTGGAAAAGAGAAAACCGGAAACCACATCTTAAACAGGAAACAAGGGATAAGCCTCTTCAGCTGATCAATAGACGTGGGTGGAGTGTGAACCGGGCGATAGTTTAGTCTATCTACTCCAATTGAAAAAATAAGAGTGACAAGATTGGAAAAGAGAAAACCGGAAACCGCATCTTAAACAGGAAACAAGGGATGAGCCTCTTCACCTGTTCAATAGACGTGGGTGGAGTGTGAACCGGGCGATAGTTTAGTCGATCTACTCGAATTAAAAAAAAAGAGTGAGAAGATTGGAAAAGAGAAAACCGGAATGTTATTATTGATATATTATTATTGATATGTTTGTATACCTACTTTTGAAACCCTTGTATACAAATAGTTTCGACTGCACTTTCAATCTATTGTCTTTTAAAAGGGCAGGGTTAATTTTATATGCATCCAATCTTTAAAAAAGAATATTGGTTAATTTTTAATACACTAATTCTTTTAGAAGTTTATGATTGGTTAATTTTTAATATCCTCTCTTCTGAAAAATATATTCTTGGTTATTTTAGTGGATACGTCAATGAATTTTTTATTAAGACCTTTAACATCGATTAATTTTGAATGTACTGTCACTTTAGACTTCTAGGATAGGTTAATATTAAGTATACTCTCTCCTTTAAGGGTAATATTTTGTTTTCAGCCTTTGAATTTAATCTCTAAAATTCCAAGGGATGCTTCGAAACTCTTCTTAATATTAATGAAATAAGCTATGCTGAGATTTATTTTATTTCTTTTAAGATATAAATTTGGATTTGCGGACCTATTTTAAAAAATAGTGAGAAATTATTTATGCTAGACTGAGATTAATTTTATCAGAATCAAAAATAATTTTTTTCTGGTTTGTTTATTTTGGAATGTATTATGATAGTAGTAGAATAGACCGGCAATTCTCGGGTGTAATGAAAGCTTTAAAACTAATCCATGGTCCTGGATCTCAGACTCTTTGGACGTTGGCACGAAAGACAAAAAAGCAATAGGTGTTTCCAGTTAATGAAAAACTGTAGACCGAAAGAAAAATGAATGGATGTAAGTCAAATTTTGATTTCCTGGTATCTATATCAAATAAGTTTTTTTCGTCGTGAACTGAATTTTGAAGGCTAAATATGTCCTCTGAGTAAATGGTATCATGACTGACACTAAGAACTACAAATATACCTACTTAAAGCCAAACCCGAAGCAAAAACTAAAATAAAAGGGCTGAAAAAATAGAGATATATAGGCAGATAAAGAGAAACACACACAATCATCTTGCCTTTTATCTATATATATTATCGATTTTCTGTACTATTGTAAGAACTGCAACCTTGAACCTTCTGAATATCGTTTCTTATGTCTTTGTCTATAAGTGTATCAAATTTGATTAAAATCGGACCACTCCTTCTATAACCCGATCTTTCGATTATCGATTTTCGATGTTTATCGGGGGTACCTCGACACAAAACCTAGCTAAGTATATTCGCAGACGCTTATAGTAAAACTGTATACATTTTCAAGTAAATAGGTTCATCCGTTTCGGAGTCTATAGTTAACGGACACACATACTCACAGACGCACACACACAAACACACACAGACAAATTTCCATTTATATATAAGTTTAGATATATTTGCACTATTTACATTGCTCGGACGATTACCTTAATCGTTATTGTGATATTCACGACGTTTCGGCTGTTGTACGCTCTAGTGTTATTCAGGTGATATACAATGGAGTTTAGAACCGAACAATCTACCACGGAGGAAGATTGTTCTAGTTCAACGTTTTATGACTTTTCTATAGATCTTAGTCTCAGTTTTTTTGTTTGTTTGTTTTTTACCTCAGCTGTGGCCAGGTTTAATACTCACATCTCTTTAAACCAACGTTTGGGTCATATATTATTGTAGTGGAATTTTTTCCTTTAAGTTTTGCTTATATCTATTATAAATTTTAAAAGAATTAAAGTGAGAGTTAGGAAAATCACGGTAGCCAGACAGAAACCAATATACTGCGCCTCCTTGGCCTCAGACCTTCAGTCGACCTCAAGTGGAATGACTACATCCAATCAATAGCTACATCTACTACTAAGATGTCTGGGTCACTCTGCAGAGCCAGGGTGTTTTTCTCATTAAATTCTTTCTCGCACATTCAGAGATATATCATTCGTCATTGAATACTGTTACCATATCTGGTAGAGTGTCCCTGCTATTCATCTCAAGGTTCATGAAACATCCAAAGAAGGATCTAAAATGTAATCAATCCAGATTTGTCAACTCGCCTCAAGTCACTTTCTCACCGATAGTGTGTGGTTTTCCGCTGTCTTTTCTCTTAATATTTTCACGGCTTCTGCTCTGACGAACTTCACTCCCTTGTGCCCGAAACCACATGAATATACTCGTACTACTAGATTGGCAACTAGGTCCCACTCTTTAACCGTCAAATTAGGAAAATGTTACCACTACTTCTATTTTAACAGTTTCTTTTCTCGCATTTCCCGCCTGTTGAACTCCCTGTCAATTACTATCTTCTATCTCTTCGATTCCCATCTTTCTTTTCTTCTTTCTCCGACCTCCACTGTTCTTTATTCTCTTTTTTTTTCTTTTTTTTTCTTTTATCTTACACTTCTCCTCTCTCATAAGCACTTTGTCGTGGTCTAATGGTTAGCAAGCTAAAATCATTACATTTGAGTTGAAACCTCATTGGATATCCCATACTTTTGGCTTTAGAAAATACCCCACTCTATCCTCTCACTGCAACCCTCTTCGCATCAGTGGCAGTACTGCCTTACTTGGGGTGAAACGAATATAAAAATAAAGAAGAAAATGAAGCAGAGTGCCCTAGGCGTTTTTTGTTTTTTTTGTCAAAATTCCAGAGTAAGTTACTGACATTGCTTTAAATAGAAAAATGAACAGAATGTCTGCAACAACTGACATAGCAACTAAAAATGAATATCTAACCGTTATCAATATCTGGAAACGCGACGTAAACTGAAATAACAGGTCCTCATATATTGGTGCCGTATGCATATTTCAAAACATACACAGGAACATAAAGATATATTTTTTTATAGAAATATGCAAGAATGTAAAAATAAACGTAACCAATATTTGGAGATAAGTCGGCAATTGAAATACCATGACACAAACATCTGGAGACGTGGCATTAAACGCGACGCGATAAAACGGGCTTATGGCAATTAACTGACTGACTGAAAACGATAGGTAATCTTTGAATTTCAAACGTATCTTACCAGAAAGATAATAAGAATATCTAAATAATTTTAGAATGTTCTTTTTTTTTAAAATAAATCCTAGTCAAATGACAGTGTTTGATTAACCACAGCCGCTTTCTATTAATTGTTCAAAAAGAAGTGTCTCAATATTTGGAAATGTTTAAATGTAGCAGAAGCCAATTTGTCAAAAACGCAATATTAATTTTATAACTAAAACGGTCTATTAAAAGACTAATTTTTCATTCCTTGTTGAATGAATTTGTGATTATAGACAAATGGTATTTTGATAGTGTTTAATCATTTCTACATTAAAAGATTTCGTCAAGAAATAAATATTGTATTTGGAACAATGCTGATTTGAAGATCTTAATTGTAGTAATAATTAATGTTAAAATAATATATATATATAAATTATATTCAAACTACATTGTCTACTTAATAATAATCGTCAGGCTTCGTAAACTTAAATTGTGTGGGGTGATGCAATAGAGGATGTGCATAGTGGTAGAGTGGATATCGGCTCGGAACGAGAAACCGGGGAGCCGAGTTCGAATTCCAGTTGAATCTATTGTATTCACTTACGCGCAAATACCCTTGGGCCCTTTATTTTCTTCTTCTTCTTCTTCTTCTTCTTCTTCTTCTTCTTCTTCTTCTTCTTCTTCTTCTTCTTCTTCTATGTGCTATGCTTCTTCAGGACGTTGGCGATCATGGCTCCTCACAAAAGACAAAGAGAGAGTCTGTATGTGTTAAAAGATATTTAAATCAAAATATTGTTATATCGCGGGAACGATATAAATAACAAGGTAAATTTCAAGTGAAAATATTTACGCAACACGTAAAGGGTAAACAAATAACAAAGTTTATTGTACGGAAAAGTACAATTAACAGAGAGTTCAATAAAATGGTAAGTCAAAACGGAATGGGAACGGAAGTCGAATCGTCTCATACTTCGTTACTTCTTCATACCTTCGGCGAATCAACTGTCGGGGGTAAAAGGATGTTCTATTATAACAAATCCAAAGAAAAATTTGCAATATTATTGGTCCTGACATGGAATATCGGCTTAACTGACTTTCCCACTCTCAGAACCTCACTTTATTGTGCCTTTCCTATAAATATTTTCACGGTAATGTTTTTTTTCTGATGCTTTTTCCTCTGTGGAACCTATACTTTATGCATTCAAGTGCAGTACTAGATTGGCAGAAAGGTCTCATCATTTTATAGTTGAAACAGCTAGGCGTAACAGTAAGTTCTATGCTAGCAAATATATTCTCTAGAACTTCACGCTTGTGTAACTCTCATTTGGTTTTTTGCTTTCCAGTAAACGTCTATCTTTAAATAAATTAAATACAGTGTCACTTTAAAGTTATGTCTTATTAGTTTTTCTTTTATTGTTTTCTCACATTAATGCTTCATTTCCTTATATTGTCCCCCGTCAGTACCTTCCACTGCGCCTTAGTGGCTTCATTGCCTTGTTTGATGTGAAATTATTAAAATTGAATGATATATTTGTCTATAATTCTGAGATTAGGTATTTACATTATTTGTTGTCCTCATCTTTATTGCAAAATCTTCTAAGCTGGCCAAGCATATAAAGGAACCAGTAATACAAAGTGTGAGAGAGAACCAATTGCAAACACCAAGATTGTAATATGAGCTCTGGTAAAAAAAAATGTGTTACTGAGACATTAGGTTTATAAAATATTCATACTCTGACCTGCTCACTAATATACGACCGAGTGGATTAAAACGTTAATGGGTCCAATGACGTGAACCAAGGTCTTGTGAGTTCAAACAAAAATGAGAGTTGAGTTAAAAAGAGATAACTAAGACATCTGGAAGAGGTATGACTCATGGAATGAGAACAGTCTACCCCAGTGATTGAAATAAAAGTTCGATTCAAAACTCTTGTCACTTGAAGAAGATGAAAGCATAAATCGGCCGAAACGTCGTGAATATGACAATAAAGATGAGGATAACAGTCGGAACAATGTAAATAATAGAATTATATATTTCGTCTAGGTTCTAGGCATTCTGACAACTATGTCTTTACTATAAGGACCACATGAAACATATGAGTTTAATATGGGATTCAAGAAATATTTCCTCGTGAATATTTGTCAATAAAAACGATTACATTCCTAACCGAGAAACTGGAATTTTCTTAATCTATAGCTTCAATATATTTTCTCTCCTGAAGAAAGAAACATTATTTCTTCCTACTATATATTAATATACACGTCGTCTTATCTTCGTGAAGGAAGCCGTTTCAACAAATGTTCGCCTGAAGATTTGTCTTTGAATAAAAGAACTGAATCTGACCGTTACAATGCAACCACGCTGTGAAACGACGCCTTTTAGAATTTTTACGACGTCGATGCATGACGAGGGAAGGAGTGTGTGCCAAAGGTCAGGATAAATGCAAGTAAACAAGTAATAGCATGATAATAATGATAACATGTCATATATGTGCATCATATCTAGGTACCGGGTATCAACTTTCACTTCCCAACCATGAGGGTTTACAGACATATAACATGAAATACATGGGATCTGTTTTGACAGAGGATGGAAAGTGCGACATTAAGATCCAAGGGACGCATTGGCATGGCCAAGGACGCATTTCAAAAGCTAACCAGAGAGACAGGAACAGCTCACTGGAAACACAGAAAAGAGTGCTGAACTGCTGTGTGATATCTGTTCTTTTCTAAGGGAGTGAATGTTGGAGGATTTCGTCAAGAATGAAGGAGAAGCTTGAGGCAACAGAAAAGTGTTCTACAGAAGGATGCTTAGGATACCAGGGATTGAGCATGTGATCAGCGATATGTTGCAGAAGATGCAAAAAAAAAAAAAAAATAGAAAAATCAGACTTAACATCAAGTTTCTGGAACACATAATTAGGAAGATGGGCCTGGAGAATTTAATACTCACAGGACGGATAGAAGGAAAAAAGATAGGGTAAAGAAGCGCGATACATACTAGATTGGCCTGAGCAAATAGATGGCGGAGCGTTGTTTTGGAGAGATCAGTCAGTTAAGTGTCATACGTGATACACGCTTGGACGATCATGTCTCGAAAAAGACACGACTGACTGAGCAGAAGATTATCCCGCAGTAGGTTGCCATTGTTTTCTGCGGTAGTTTGGCTATAGAACCCAATCTGTCCTGTTATTTAACCCATAACTGCAGGGAAGCCACGGATTAATATCTTTCCCAAAAGTATTTGCGCGTAAGTGAATTCGAAATCGGCTCCGCGATTTGTCGTTCCGAGTCGATATCCACTGCACCCCAACGCACATTGGGAGAAATATTAAGAAGAAAATATTGAGAGTGACAAAAGACAGGGTCAAATGGAAATCGGAGACTGATCAGTACTAAGGTGAGTGAATATTTGGGAATATCAGAATCTGCATGCTTCGATGGGCAGCTGGTGTAATTGATAACAGTTCGATATTAGAAATTCCAATCAAATTATTTATATTCACTTTCGCACAAAACCTATAGTAAAGTTTTGCATCCATCTCTTCTTCAGCAACTATGGTTTAATTAGTAAGAGTTGTATCAGTAAACTAATATTATGCCCCAAAATTCTTATAATCTAAAACTATTTTCTTTAAATAACCAGAAAAATGTTGCTAGGCAGTAAAAAATCAATAAATCAATCAAAATCCGATCATGTGACTTATTTTCGAATCTTAACATGGCTGACATGGCAGTGACTACTGAGTGTTATCGGCTAAGGGAGGCACTATTGGAAAGTATATGGAGATTATACCACTGTTAAGTCAAGCATTGTGGCGGCAACTAGCACGGATTCACAAGTCAACGTGACTGAGATTCTGAGATTATTAGCCTGGTTTAAGACAGATTATGAATGAGTTGTGAGTTAGGGATGTGTGCTCGGTTTCAGTGGAGATTAACTCGGAACGAGAAATCAGAGATCCTATTTAGAATCCCATTTGAATTCGTTGCATTCACATACGGCCAAATATCCATGGGAAAGTTATTAATCCTCGTTTTCATTTTAGCTATGGGTTAAATAAAAGGACAGGTTAAATTTCCTAGCCTTGGTTTGCAACCAGTCTACCGGAGTCAGTAATGAAAACCTACTGCGCAAAATTCTTTAGCCCAGTCTTATTCGAGATATGATTGCTCAAGCGTAGCTCACGTACCGTAATTAGCAAAGAAAGTGAGTTAGAGCCTTACTGGGTGCCCTATATTTTCGGCCTTGTGCCACATGTAAGGCATGCTTAGAAAGTCATAATAGACATTTCGATGTGGCGTAATGGTTAGTAAGCCTGTTTTGGTATCTCAATTACGACGGAATAGTGATTATGATCCTTACTGGGCACCTCGTACTTTTGGCCTTTTACTACATATAAGCTTCACTTAAAAAATCACCCAACTTAAAGCGTTATCTCTCGAACAAACAAAAAGCAAAGACTAACTCCCATTAATACTAGAAATAGCTATAATACTTACTGGACATGAAAAGTTTATTTTTCTGAAGAACTTCCATAAGATAATGCCTTAAAATTACAAACGACAGTAACATTACCCATGAATGCCGAAGGTTTCAGGATGGAAACGGTTAATTTTACGATTACTATGCATGGTCATCAGCAAAAAGAGAAGGCCTAAAAAGAGAAGGCCTAAAAAGAGAAGGCCTAAAATGCCAACTACAGGTGGTGGATACTAGAATCAAGCATGTAAAAAAAATTCAATATCTGGGAAGTGTTCTAACAGAAAACGGAAAGTGCGACACAGAGATCCGAAAGTGAATTGGCATGGCAAAAGAAGGGGTTCCAGAAGCTGAGTAAAGTATTAAGAGACAAAAAAACTTTCACTAGAAACAAAGATGAGAGCACTACATTGCTATATGATGTGAGTTTTTCAATATGGCAGTGAATGCTGGTGAATATCATCAAAGATGAATGAAAAACTTAAAGCAACTGAAATGTGGTTCTACAGAAGGATGTTGCGGATATCATGGACCGAGCATGTGAGGAATGATGAGGTGCTGGAAAGAATGGAAACGAGAAAGAAATTAATATTGAGCATCAGAAAGAGACAACTGAGGTTCTTGGACATGCAATGAGAAAAGAGTGCTTGGAGAACATGATACTAACAGGCCAGATATAGGGAAAAAGAGACAGAGAAAAGCAACGGATAATATATTTGAAGAGCCTGAGCAGGTGGATGACAGATCGGAGGTTGCGAGATGTTACAGGAGAAAGTGTGCTAAGATCCACCAGGGATAGGGAGACGTGGAAGGCTTTGATCGTCTACGTCCTGAAAGAATAAGGAACATGGAAGAAGATGGCGTACTATTTTTTCGAGCAGTATGAATTCGAAAAATCGCTGACAGGAATAATCGAGAAACGTTTCAAAGTGCTTTTTATTAGGCCATGGTGTGCTATCGGGCTCAACGTTAGGCAACATATTTCTTTGGTAGCTGTACAAAAATTACTCCAACATTGCTGAAAGGTTTTAACTCGTCTTCTGTATTGACAAGATTGAGCCCCTTTCAATCCTCTTACGTTCTTTTGTATCCAACATCTTAATATTTGCGATTCAAAGACAATGAATATCACCCGTTATTTACACATAAAAAGTTCTGGAAGGAAAGATTTGGAAAGTTGCTTAAAAACAATATAATGAAGCTAAACCAAAAATGTTATTCCGTAAAAGTAACGCCACAAATATACATAATTTTTTAAAATTTATTACTTAAACAGAACGAACGTTTTTGTATCTTCGAATCACATAGGAAGCCATACTCAAGATATATCAAAGATTATATGGCTGTATAAGATATATGTTTATTTTCCGAGGATTAGAGGTTTTACAGTAGAGAATAAAAAAGTATTGTCTTTGTTTACATGATGTGGATGACTAATATATATATATATATATATATATATTCTTTCAGTAGACGCTTTTCATTCTACCTATACAACAACAGTGCAATAAAAAAATTATTAACCCATAATTAACAAGAACCTTTGAGACATTTTGGTTTAAAATACAAAATACTATTTAGATCATTATATCAAAAGAATAAAAGTATAAGAGCGGCACTCTATATCAACGAATTTTCTCTTATCATCAACCTTACATAATTTAACTGCAGAAATGGAGTTTTGAAAGTGTTGTTTAAATAGACAGACGCTCACGCGATGTATATTTGCGCGCATCACGTGATAGCTTTTAAAGACGGTTCCTTTTCAAAAATAGAAAATAAATACGTTACAGTGAAAACATGAAGATAAAATATTTATATTCGAAAATTAACGTCTTTGAAAATGAGTAGTTAAGCGGTGGAAAGCGCTTGGGATGTAAAAAATTATAGAACGATTTTACAATCCTTAAGTCTAGCAAAAATTAACATGTATGAATATCGGAAAAACTAAATACAAATTTAATAAATCTTCCTTTTCGGTCGGTTTTAACGAAACATGTTTAAAAGAAATATCGCTTCTAATATATATATATATATATATATATATATATATATATATATATATATATATATTAGCGTCTCTTATATATTACGTCTGTTTGTGAGAGAGAGTTTGAAATATTGCTGCAAAAATATATGTATATTTTTTTCTAAACACATACTGTTAAATATAAGAGGCAATGAATGTCTCTTATGCTTAATCATGAGCCATTCTAAGCATCGAATTTTGGCTTTAATTTCAGGTGAAAATAAAGACAAAAATTCTCCAACATTTGGATAATCGTTTATTAAAATACGATGTTTGGAACGGCTCATGATTAAACATAATAGACATTCATATGTTTAGAAAATTATCTGCTGCCTCGATACACTATATATATATATATATATATATATATATATATATATATATATATATATTCATCTGCCGTGCATCGATAGTGTGAGGGTAAAATGTCCGACTGATGTCAATTCGGTCTAGTTTTTTAATCTCAGCAGGAATCATTAGGATGTTTAGTCGTTCAGATGAAATGGGATAAAGTGAAACAGGACTATATATATATATATATATATATATATATATATATATATATATATATATATTAGAAATAGTAGAACTAAATGAGTCAACGGTCCACTGTTTCAAGTAATTTACTTTTCGAAGAATGCTCGATATTCAGTAGAATCATATTTTTTTTATTGTAAGTGTTTATAATAAAAACGTATTTGACTTCAACACAAGTGCTGCTGATTTACGGTAACAGTTTATTAGTACCTCGCCAGGCAGTGATTTTTCTGTTAGGAATCATTATATACAGAAATTTAAATTTTCAACATATTGCAATAAGTGAAATCACGAATAACAATAATCTAAACATATTTATAAATGGAACTGTGTGTGTGTATGTGTGTGTATGTGTCGGGGTGTGTGTGTGTGTGTGTGTGTGTGTCCGTTACCTATAGACTCCGAAACGGCTGAACCGATTTTCTTGAAAATTTACACAGTTGTACTATAAGCTTCTGCGAGTATTCTTAGCTAGGCTTTGTCTCGAGGTTCCCCCGATAAATATCGAAAATCGATAATCAAAAATCGTGTTATAGAAGGAGTGGTCCGATTTTAATTAAATTTGATACACTCATAGACAAAGAGATAAGAAACGATATTCAGAACTTTCAAGGTTGCAGTTCTTAGAATAGTGCAGAAAATCGATAATATATATATATATATATATATATAAGGTAAGGTGTTTGTGTGTGTGTCTGTTTATCTGTCTGTATGTCATTTATACAAATCTACAATTTTTATCCGATTCTCACCAAATTTCACACAAATATTCTTTTAGGCTGAGTCTGAGCTCCAGGACCATGGATTAGTTTTAAAGCTTTCATTACACCTGAGCAACGCCGGGTTATACTGCTAGTATTTACTAAGATTAGCTTATTTTGCTACAAAACCACAAGAATGAGGTACGTATTTTGAGTCGTAATCATTCTCAGAACGGATGGTCAACCAGCCGAGATCATTAACAACTACAGTACGCCAAAACGCTTGTCTCTGGATATTAAATATTGTAACCACAGTTTCAAACTACTTATTTTGCAACCTGTTTCAGGACTAGCTTTATACGGCATGACAATAACGTCAATAAACAGTTGCATATAATATGGAATTCGCTTTGTTAGTAATTATCAAAGATTCCACTTTGGCAAAGAAAATGAGAAATATCGAGGAATTCAAGCAATTCATTCGAGATGCATTTGCAGATTCAAGCTGTCAGAAAGGTTTTTGCCATGACATTTGCCGAACGATGTAGGGATTGCATTGATTGATTTGGAGTTCGAAAACTATCGGTTATTAATTTACTATTTTTTGCCAAATCATTTTATTGTTTTCTTACCAGAATTAACAAGAAGCATTTTAATAAAAAATTTTAGACAGTTGATTAATTGCTTTGACTTAATCGTTATTTCAAGCCGCCATATATATATATATATATATGGGGGGGGATACCTCGATGTACTGTAATTGTTGGCAAGCTTGTCTCGCTAAGGGCTCTCATAATTTTGGCCTTGTGCCACATATAAGCACCGGGTGGAACATCACTATATATATATATATATATATATATATATATATATATATATATATATGGGGGTATGTAAATATTTTAGGAATAGATTTTTCAGTTAATAATCCGTCGTATTTTTATTATAGATAGATAGATAGATAGATAGATAGATAGATAGATAGATAGATAGATAGATAGATAGATATGGATTTATATAGATAGATAGATAGATAGATAGATAGATAGATAGATAGATAGATAGATAGTAAAAAACGAAAGTAATTAATTCACTATTGTTTGCCATAACATTTTATTGTTATTAACCAGAATTAATCTGAAGTAATTTAAAAATAAATTTCTGGACTGTTGATTAATTGTTTTGTCTTAACTGATATTGTAAGTAACTGACGATTGATTTCATTGCCAAACGGTATATTTTTTTATTTCATTATTATAATAATTATTATTTTAAGTCATTTTAAGCACTTAATTGTTTTATTCTGAAATTTTGTGTGTATTGTTTGTTCCATAATGATTACAAAAGTTATATCAGATAGTTATTGCCGTATCAAATGACAGAATGTCTTCTCAAGGAACAGGACTTTACCTATTATTTTCTATTTCCCAAATATAATTGTATGACGCCAAACGGTTGTTCGCTGAGAGAATGCGACAGCGCATTGCTGACCGCAAGTTCGGCTCCCAGGACTATTGGCGGGTATGCACAATTTGCAGTTGCTGAACAACTGCAAATCCTCTATACCTCTTTTAAACCAAGAATTTGACGTTCTCACGTCATCTGCGTACAAATCTGCTTTGCCCGCAGATTCTCATCGAACTCCACATTTGACTCATCTGGAGTATGTTCACCTGACTTCCCCATTAGAACTGAGGCCAAACTGCACGACGTATATATTACCCCGAAGGTAGTATCCCGAGTAATTTCAAAACGTTACCCCCATAAGGCGAGCAGTGACGACGGAATCCCGGTGACAGTCCGTAAGAGGTGCGCTCCTGAACTGTCCTCTCTAAACTGTTTAACTTTCTGCTTCCTGTTTTCCTGCATGCTGGAAGTTCTCTTCAGTCGTTCCTGTATTTAAGAATTGTGGTGAACCCTCGGACCCATCCAATTATCGCCCTATCAGTCTTCTACCGATATTCGGGAAAGTGTTCAAGGCCATAATCAATGCTGAAATAGTTCAACATTTTACTGCCTGCAAACTCTTCTCTGACAGGCAATATGGCTTCCGCTTTGCCAGGTCCACTGCCGATATGCTAACAACCGTTACGGAGTACATGCTCCAGACCCTCGATGAGTCAGGCGAGGCTCGTGCGGTTGCTCTGGACATCTCCAAGTCGTTTGACAGGGTCTAGCACTCTGGCCTTCTTTGCAAGCTACGGGGTTACGGAATTACCGGACGCCTGCTTGACCTAATCCAACAACCGCAAAATGAAGGTCGTTTTGAATGGGCATGCCTCTTCATCCTACAGCACGAATGCCGGTGTCCCCCAGGGCTCTATCCTAGGCCCGACGCTCTTCCTTATTTTCATTTAAAAAAATGTGGTGTTTTAGAAAAGTACTTAATTTGGATGTGCGTTGTGTAGAAGTGGATATCGACTCGGAACGACAAATCGAGGAGCCGAGTTCGAATCCCAATTGAATTCATTGCTTTCATTTACGCACTAATACTCTTGGGAAAGGTATTAATCCGCCCATTAAATAACGCGACAGATTGGGTTCTATAGCCTTGGCTGGGAACAAGTCCACCGCAGAAAGCAATGGCAACCTACTGCGGGATAATCTTCTGCCCAGTCAGTCATGTCTCTTTCGAGACATGATCGGCCAAAGTGTGTATCACGTATGGCACTTAACTAACTGACTTATCTTAGATTTTTTTTTCATTTCTATTACAATAGATTAAGTCCTTAAAATTATTATTCTTTTTTTAATCGTTTCTCCGCAGGCAAGGCGGTAGCGCCTCTGATGTGCAGGTGCCAACATCAGTAAGAGTTTAGATAGGAGGAGAGTGAAGAGAAAGACAAACCAGTTACAGAGAGTGTAAGAGAAGTGTAAGAGAAGGATGGGAATACATGTGTCACGGAAGTTGCAAAGGTAGAGAAAGAAAAAGAACAAGATATACGGCGTGATGTAGAAAGGACTGGAGTGAAGTAGATAAGAGATGGGAAATTGACATTGCATTTAAATTCCTGGAGGTTGGAGCCGTCAGGAAAACAAGTATATGTAAGGGAGCTCCACAGACTGGAAGTGCGAGAAAAGAAGCTACTGGAGTAGAATTATGAACATAAAATAAAATAAATTTTACATTAATAGAAAAGGTAACATAGCAGTGCAGTTGATATCGACTCGAAATCGGTATTCGGAGACCTGAGTTCAAATTCTAGTTGAATTCGTTGCATTCACTTAGACGAAAATACCCTTGGGAAAGGTATTAATCCGTCTTTTAAATAACAGGGCAGATTACGTTCTCTAATCTGAGTTGGAAATAAGTAATCATAACCTGCTGCGGGAAAATTTTCTGCCCAGCCAGTCATGTCTCTTTCGAGATATGATCGCCTGAACGATTTCTATTGCAATAAGAGTAAAGTACCGATAGGCTTGTGACGATGTACCTATAAGAAAGTGGTTGTACAGTGAATACTAATCCATCATCTATATGGCCGCGTAATAGAGATGTGTGTTGAAGTGCAGTGAATATTGACTCGGAAAGACAAATCGGAGAACCGATTTCGAATTCCACTAGAATTTCTTGCATTCACTTACGCGGAAATACCCTTGAAAAAGGTATTAATCCGTCTCTTCCCTATGAGTATGGGTTTAATAACTGGTCAAACTGGGTTTTATCACCTTGGTTGGCAACCAGACTACCACAGAAAGTAATGGCAACCTACTGCAGGATGATCTTCTCCCTAGTAAATCATGTATCCTTCGAGACATGATCGCCTAAAGCGTGTATCATGTATGGCACTTAACTAGCTAAATAGAGTTGAGGGAGAAGAAATGTGTGTGTGTCTAAGCCGTATGCACCCTATTCCTCTGGGTTTAGCCAGCTTCCTCCACGACGGAGAAAGTTTCATTGTGATTTGTTTAAGAGTAGGGTCCCAAGACCTACCCTGTTATTTAACCCATAATTGGAGGGAAGGGACGGATTAATACCTTTCCCAAGGTTACTAGCGCGTAAGTGAATGCAGGGCATTCAACTGGAAGTCGAAATCGGCTCACCGATTTCTCTTTCTGAGCCGATATCCAGTGCACCACAACGCACCTTCCTCAATAAAGGCTTACAGCACCTGGTATTCCCAAGCGGTCACTCGTCTAAGTGCTGACCAGGCTCAACGCTGCTTAACTTCAGTGATCGAACGAGCAGAAATGTTGTTCTATAGAGGCTCATCCCTTATTCCCTGTTTAGGATGAGGTTTCTGGCTTTCTCTTTTCACTCTTTTCTTTCATTTTTTTTCTTTTCCCCAATTGGAGTAGATAGACTAAACTATCGCCCGGTTCACACTCCACCCACTTCTTTTGAACAGGTGTAGAGGCTCATCCCTTGTTCCCTGTTTAGGATGTGGTTTCCGGCTTTCTTTTTCCCATCTTTTCACTCTTTTCTTTCATTTTTTTTTCTTCAATTGGTGTAGATAGACTAAACTATCGCCCGGTTCACACTCCACCCACGTCTATTGAACAGGTATAGAGGCTCATCCTTTGTTGCCTGTTTAGGATGTGGTTCCCGGCTTTCTCTTTTCCAATCTTTTCATTCTTACGCACCCCCTTGCGCTTCAGTGGCATTACCGCCTTGCTTGGGGTGATATGATTAAAAAAAAATGTTTACGATAGAATAGATCAAACATGTGATGGAAAAAAGGTTTTAACATCAGGAAGAGGCAGTTGAAACTTGTAGAGGACATAATGAGAAAAGCAGGCTTAGAAACTGTGATACCCACATGATAGAATGAAGGCAAGTGGGCATAGGAAAACAACGCATAACATAGTGAGCACGATTAAATGGATGGCGGAACAGGGTTTAGGAGAAATGACAAAAAACATAAAATTTTTAGGAGCTACAATGTACAGGAATTTGTGGAGAGCCAAGATCTTCTACGTCCTGAGCGGGCAAGGTACATAAAGACGATGCTGGAAAGAGATGACAGGTTATATTTCGCCTAGATCGTGCATCAATACTAGATTTTTGTCTCTCCTGACTCTTGCCAGGATAAATTATGTTAAGAATTATTATTTTTGGTCACAATTCCTATTCTAAACCTGCACCTTTTATCAAATTCTTATTCATCGTCTGCCCGTTATGAGCGTGTGGTTAGAACGTTCGTTATCCGGGCAAGAAACCTGGGTTCGAATCTGTAGGGGCTTCGGTGATGCTTATCAAATTGGCCTTGTTTCAAACACATCCGAAGTCTCCACAATTTAAAATATCACAAGGTTGAAGGATGGATGATGGAATATGGAAGGATAAAATACTTCTTCTTGGATGTTGAAGTAAAAAAAATATTAACGGAACAGAAATAACGAATACGTAAGATAAGCAAAATTACATTTACGGAACAGAATAACATAAATGTGTAAAAAGAAAATGTTCAAAGAGAAAAAATATCCGTAGTTAAATGTTCCAGAGAAATAATAGTGAGTGACAAAATGTGTGTATGTAAAAAGATTAAAAAGTCTAATAAAATCTGTGTTCCTTTCTTTTTTATGGCCGGTTAAAAATTGAAGAGGAAGGCAAAGCAATAACAGAAAATTATACTTATCGGAATTTAGTTTTTAGGAGTCAGTTGAAGTATCTTGTATTTGTTGTTGTTTTTTTCTTTGAGGGCGTGTGAGTGAAGGTGAAAAAAGGATAATTGGAAGGAGAGAAGAAAATGAATGTGTGACGTGTCCTAAGGTCTGCAGCAAATTAAATTTTCTTTAGTTACATCTTGCGTGTCGTCTCTGTGTGCTTCGATTTGACTGACTGATTTGACCGTTGAAGTATCTTTTTGTTTTTTTCTTTGAGGGCGTGTCAGTGAAGACGAAGACAGAAAAATTGGAAGGAGTGGTAGAAAAAATGTGTGTCGGCGTCTTAAAATTTCTTTTGTTACATTGCAACGAGATCCTTCCGATTACCGCTTCCATATCGGGGTTAAGTAGTGAAATCTAGTCATGAGACTGGATCGAAACCGCATACCCTTTTTCTGGGTGTTAAGAACAATTGACCGGAGTCATAGATCAATTTACTATTTCCTATCCAATCAGAATCCAGATTCTTAAATTTCAAACCGACTTGTAAAATTTGCTTTGGTCTGGATTTTTCCAAAATGTTTTCAGTCGTTCTGATCCATTTTTGGGGGTGTGTAATTTTACTTTTTTGCGTTTTAGTTAATTTTTGGGTGATATAGGATTTGTATCCTATAAATCTTATCATGTTCAATTTATCAGGAAGATAAATTCTTGATGTTGATCCAAGAGTGCAGCAAAAAGCCTGAAAACGATATCACGTGTTGACCGAAGCCTTGTCAGTGAAATTTCGGTACTTGAAACTATGTGTGGGCTGTTGATTGTTGTGTAGAACGAAGTTGCAAGGCATAGTGACCTAGCGTGCTGGGATTGTTCAAACAGTTGATCACATAAGATATTGCGCTGCTTCCCTGAATTTGTAATTAAAGATCGCTCAGCATAGTTGCAGTATAAACCACAGGCTAATTCTGTGGGTTTTGTACAAACACAAGAACGTCTGAACGAGCGTCTGCTACAGGGATTAACTAACACTCAGCCACCACACACGATACTACTATTTTTATTTTCAAATTTTATAACTGTTTTATTTGGAAATTTTGTGTTTTTTTTGTTCATATGAACTTTTTTTTTTTTTACAAAAATTCAGTATAAGTCCTTACGACTGGTATCTAAATAGTGATATTTTTTTTCTTTCTTGGAATTAGTACCTTCCCTAATTTAACAATAGCGTGTGAGATGAGCTTTTTACCGACCTCTCTTCGGTAAAGACGATAATAAAAAAAAACATGTACGGGGTGCGTGCAGACCTGACATGGGTAGAATTTTTGTGCCCTCATGAAAATGTCTCAGAAGTAATCAGAAAAATAAGTGGCTGTCGTTAAAAGATGCATTTTTCTCTTAAAATGATTGCATGTCAACACGTGATGAGCACCAAAAGAAAAGAAAAATTTGACAAAATGTGATTGAATATCGGACACTCTTTCGCATCGATATTATAAAAAAAAAAGAAATCAATGCACTTTAGATTTGTGCGTTCTCACAACAGAAATTTCAGCAGAATCAGTATTCTGCGAGAAGCTTCTCACCGAATTTTGGCTTTGACAGCAAAGATCCCTTTTTTCTGGCAGCACCTCCTCATTTGAAATATATTGAAGATTTTAAGTGCGCGCAGTTAATTACGATATTTTTTACACATGTTATAGAGCGTTTACTCTTCCTTCTTTATCTTACTGACTTATCAATTCTCGGCTTTTTTGCCATGAAACATGGCCAGCTATGACCAGCTTCGACTAGCTAAGACAACTTAGTACATTGTCATCGCGTATTTGAGGGCAGGGTAATATTTGACCAGTAATCCAAGCGCGTACGATCGGACACCCCACATTAAAGAGAACGTGGTGGTGGGCTAGGTAATTAAAACACTTATCTTATTGATTCGACATTTTGGGAATAGAGCGAGAAGCAGAATCAGGCCAGAGATAGGGCAGGAACAGTGCGGGTTCGTCAAAGACAATGGAACAAGGAACGCCATATTCATGATTAGGATGCTCTCTGAAAGGGCATTACAAATGAAGAAAGACTTGTACCTATGCTTCATTGATTACGCGAAAGCATTCGACAAAATACGACACAAAGAATTGATGGAAATGATAGGCAACCTCGACATTTTCGGCAAAGATATAAGAATAATCAAGAATCTCTACTGGCAGCAAACGGCCTGCATACGGACAGGTAACGACCTCAGTAGATACACAAAGATAGAAAAAGGCGTAAGACAAGGATGTGTCTTTTCACCGGATTTGTTCAACCTATACAGCGAGAATATTTTGAGGACCCTAGATGACACACCAGGATTTATTATTGGAGGCCACAACCTGAACAACATAAGATACGCGGACGATACAGTACTGATTGCGGACACGGAAAGGAAACTGCAAGATCTCATACAGAAAGTAGCAGTGGAGAGTGACAAGAAGGGACTACAAATAAACTTTAAGAAAACTGAGTGCATGGTCATCAGCAAAAGATACAACCCAAAATGCCAAATACAGGTGGGGGATAACAGAATCAAACAAGTCCAAGAATTTAAGTACCTAGGAAGTGTTCTAACAGGAGATGGAAAGTGCGACACGGAGATCCGAAGGCGAATTGGCATGGCAAAGGACGCGTTCCAGAAGATGAGCAAAATACTAACACACAGGAAAATCTCAATAGAAACGAAGAAAAGAGTGCTAGACTGCTACGTGATGTTAGTTCTTCAGTACGGCTGTGAATGCTGGACAATATCATCGAAAATGAGGAAAAAACTGGAAGCGGCCGAAATGTGGTTCTACAGAAGAATGCTACGGATATCGTGGACTGAGCATACGAGCAACGACGAAGTGTTGGAAAGAATGGCAACAAAAAGGAAATTGATGCTGAGCATCAGGAAGAGACAACTGAAGTTCCTGGGACATGCAATGAGGAAGGAGAGCCTGGAGAACCTGATGCTGACTGGTCAGATGGAGGGAAGGAGAGACAGAGGAAGGCAGCGGATAACATATCTGCAGAGTCTGATCAGGTGGATGACGGAACGGGGGTTGCCAGGAGCAACAGGAGCAAACATACTAAGAGCCACAAGGGATAGGGAGACGTGGAGATCCATGATCGCCTACGTCCTGAAGGGACAGGGCACATAGAAGAAGAAGAAGATCTTATTGATAGATACAAAGTTGTTCGAAATATAACGTCCGATTTTAGAATATAAGCATTAATTATATTTTAATATATTAGGTTGCTCGGAAAATAAACTTCTCTGTTATAACAAACCCTTTAATCGTTCTCCAATATTTAAAATATAATAAAAGTTACATAAAAATATATGACTCATTCCTAATTATTAATGTGACCGTCTTGTTATTTTCATATTAATATCTTTCACGATTTAACCTTATTCTTCTATGTGCCCTGTCCCTTCACGACGTAGGCGTTTGTGGCTTTCCACGTCTCCTTATTCCTGGTGGCTATTAGCACGCCTTCTTCTGTTACACCACGTAACCATCGTTCCATCATCCACCTGATTAGGTCCTTCAAATATGTTATCCGCTGCTTTCCTCTGTATCTGTTTCCCTCTATCTGTATCAGGTTCTCCAAACCCTCCTTCCTCATTGCATATCCCAGGAACTTCAACTTTCTCTTCCTGATGCTCAGTATTAATTTCCTTTTTGTTTCCATCATTTATAAAACCTCATCATTGCTCACATACTCGATCCGTGATATTCGCAGCATCCTTCTGTAGAACCACATTTCATTTGCTTCAAGTTTTTCCTTCATCTTTGATGGTATTGTACAGCATTCACTGCCATATTGAAGAACTGACAACACATAGCAATCCAGTACTCTCTTCTTTGTTTCTAGCAAAATTGTCTTATTTTTTAATACCTTACTCAACTTCTGGAATGCTTCCTTCGCCATACCAATTCGCTTTCGGATCTCTGTGTCAGATTTTCCGTCTTTTGTTATAACACTTCCCAGGTATTTACATTTTTGTACCTGCTTGACTCTAATATCCCTAACCTGTATTTGGCATATTGGACTGCCCGTAACTGATGACCATGCAGTTCTTGTAGTTTGTTTGTCGTCCTTCTCTGTGTCAGATTTTCCGTCTTTTGTTATAACACTTCCCAGGTATTTACATTTTTGTACCTGCTTGACTCTAATATCCCTAACCTGTATTTGGCATATTGGACTGCCCGTAACTGATGACCATGCAGTTCTTGTAGTTTGTTTGTCGTCCTTCCCTGTGTCAGATTTTCCGTCTTTTGTTATAACACTTCCAAGGTATTTACATTTTTGTACCTGCTTGACTCTAATATCCCTAACCTGTATTTGGCATATTGGACTGCCCGTAACTGATGACCATGCAGTTCTTGTAGTTTGTTTGTCGTCCTTCTCTGTGTCAGATTTTCCGTCTTTTGTTATAACACTTCCCAGGTATTTACATTTTTGTACCTGCTTGACTCTAATATCCCTAACCTGTATTTGGCATATTGGACTGCCCGTAACTGATGACCATGCAGTTCTTGTAGTTTGTTTGTCGTCCTTCTCTGTGTCAGATTTTCCGTCTTTTGTTATAACACTTCCCAGGTATTTACATTTTTGTACCTGCTTGACTCTAATATCCCTAACCTGTATTTGGCATATTGGACTGCCCGTAACTGATGACCATGCAGTTCTTGTAGTTTGTTTGTCGTCCTTCCCTGTGTCAGATTTTCCGTCTTTTGTTATAACACTTCCCAGGTATTTACATTTTTGTACCTGCTTGACTCTAATATCCCTAACCTGTATTTGGCATATTGGACTGCCCGTAACTGATGACCATGCAGTTCTTGTAGTTTGTTTGTCGTCCTTCTCTGTGTCAGATTTTCCGTCTTTTGTTATAACACTTCCCGGGTATTTACATTTTTGTACCTGCTTGACTCTAATATCCCTAACCTGTATTTGGCATATTGGACTGCCCGTAACTGATGACCATGCAGTTCTTGTAGTTTGTTTGTCGTCCTTTCCTATCACTCTCTTCAGCTACCTTCTGTAGGAGGTCTTGTAATTTTCGTTTCTGTGTCTGCTATCAGCACTGTATCATCTGCGTACCTTAGGTTGTTTAAATTGTGGCCTCCTATGACAAATCCAGGCATAACTTCTAGGTCCTCAAAATATTCTCGCTGTACAAGTTGAACAGATCCGGTGAAAAGTCGCATCGTTGTTTTACGCCCCTTTATATCTTTGTGTATCTGCTGAATTCGTTACCTGTCCGTATACATGTGGTTAGCTGCTAGTAAAGTTTCTTAACTTTAAACATGATAATTTTCTTAAAAATGAAAAAAAGAAGAGATCTGTTTTTGTTTTCTAAGTTCAAGCTTGATCAATTGTTTTCAAATTGCTGCCAAGATTAAACAAAGCATAGGGTCTACTTGTGATCGGAGATTACGGTGCTGTTTCCTAAATTCCGTAGTAGGGATACTCGTCTTTAATATCAAACTGATAAATGTCGTCTATCTGCATTTTGCAATCAACGTTTGAAACAAGCAATTATGAAGTATAAGATATGTCATCAGCAATAAAAAATAAAAAAGACCCCAAAATGCCAACTACAGATCGGCAAACTAAAATAAAAGAATTAAAGAAATTTAAATACCTAGAAAATGTTCTGACAGAAGGTGGAAAGTGTGACAATGAGATGCAAAAAAAAACGCATTGGCAAGGCCAAGGTTCTCATTTCAAAAGCTAACCAGAGTATTAAGAGTCAGTAAAAAAAGAAAAAAGGTGCGGAATTGCTATGTGATATCTGTCCTTCTGTATGGAAGTGAATGCTTGACGATCTCATTAAGTATGGAGGAGAGGCTTTAGGCTCAGAAATGTGGTTTTACATAAGGATGCTGAGGATACCATGGACTGAGCACGTGAGCAACGATAAAATATTCAAGAGAATACAAACAAAAAGAAAATTCATACTCAACAACAGGAAGAGACAGCTGAGGTTCCTGGGACCTGTAATGAGAAAGAAAGGCCTGGAGAGGTTAATACTCTCAGGACGGATAGAAGGAAAGAGAGACAGGGAAAAGCAGTGCAAAGCATTTTTGATAGGCTTGAGAAAATGGATGACAGAGCGGTGTTTGGGAGCGATACCAAGGGTTAAATACTGAGAGTGACAATAAAGAGAGCCAAGTGAGAGTCCATGATCGCCTATGTCCTGAAAATATAGGGCACAAGAAGAAGAAGAAGAAGAAGAAGAAGAATTGAGATTGCATTTAACTTTTTGGAAATCAAAGTTGCCTGGAAGATACGAAGCCAGAAAAGAAACACGGAGAAGTGTGGGAGATAAACAAGTTAGCAATAGAACCTATAATTAAATCTAGAGATTTCCACTGTGAAATAATGAGGCCTAGCTTACAACCTAGTACTGCGATGAAATTCGTGAGGCCTAATTACCAAAAGAAGAAAGTTCATCAGAATAATTACCATGAAAATACTTATAAGCAAGGGAAGTTACGTTACGGCAGCAAGAAAGTTACTGAAGCATATATATCACTACTGGCGTATGAATACACGGTATATCACACGCTAATGTTTACTGAACGCCCATAGCTCAGAGGTAGAATCGCCGACAAACGCCAATTCTTCTCGGGTTTCAATCCTGGATAAAAGCAATTGGATGTTTAACCGTACTGATGAGCTGTAATACAGCGAAACAGACCTGTCTGCGGATGACTCTATGGATATGTATATGTATATAGTCACTTACCACAGACAACTCGCCAAATATAAAAAAAGAAGCGTTCCATTTATTTTCCACACCACCTGATGAGGCATTGTAATCTGAATTTCCAAACAAAATGTACACTTTGTAGTGGATAAAAAAAATTGTACATGTTCTCAAATATAATTTATAATAAATATATATATATATATATATATATATATATATATATATATATATAATTGTGCGTGTTTGTATATATATATATATATATATATAAACATTTTACGGAAATTAACGAAATTTAACGAAACTTGGTTAAAAGCAACCGACAATTTGTAATGAATTCATTACAAATTGTCGGTTGCTTATAACCAAGTTTCGTTAAATTTCGTTAATTTCCGTAACTTGTTTACATGTGTTTGACATTACGATACATTACAGAGCAGATATGGTTTGTTTACGATGGATCGAAAATTGTGTTATATAAGCATGATAAAAACCTCGTCTGATCAAGAGGCTATTCATGGTCGAGTGGTTAAGACAGTACCAGATCAAATGGTAGCTTCTCCTATGTAAATAGGGGTCGCAGGTTCGAATCCTGCTGAATAGCACACATTTTCGTCATAAAAATTTATCGTGAAATAATCAGGCCGGTAGATATAAATATAAAATACTGTTTAATTAAAAACAGAATATGTACTTAAATACGAGTATCGGTAAAAATAATGTTCAAAATATATATATATATACACACACACAAACACGCAAAATTATTGACTAGGCATAGCAAATATTTTGATGACTGTCATATATGTTACAAGCTGATCAATGGTCATTTAGGTAAACAAAGAGATGTATGAATTTCACATCAGCTTCAGGAAAGAGTATTAAACTCTGCAGGGGATTTGGTGTGAAATTTTGTGCGTACAAGTCGTCCTTGTCAGCTCCCGCTGTTTACAAACGTTAGCTGCTGTATTCTTTAACACATCATCAGTTTCTGGATATACCGTTATGTCGAACAGATCATGCCATTGTTTTTCCTATTTGATAAGAGTTGAAGGTGAGTGATATTGTCAGCGATTATTAAGGACGTATTTGAGACAGATTCGAAAATCAGTATAATCCGCGTGTTGAGACATAACAGATTAAGATTCTTTAACAGATCTGTCTCTCTCGCCAATTTTTACTGATCTTAGTTTTGCTTCAAATTTATTTCAAAGTGTTTGACAGTTTATTCAAAATCGTTTTAAGACAAAATCTTGTTCGGTAATCTTGTTTTAAATTTCTTGCCAGATTCGTTTTTCTCATAAGTTATACAAACACCAGTTGAGAGATTTTGTTGATTTTGCGTGTGTTATTTTTTTTTTTACTGTTTTCTTTTGTTACTTTAGTGATCAAACTTATCCTCGGCTAACCCAAGATTAAAAGAACAACTGTCGTTTCTCAGCGTAGGGTCTCTGCTTTCATAAATCCGCCCTTGTTTACTCAGGAAAAAAGAAGTTCTTACGACTGAAGAATTTAAAATCATAACAATAATAATAGTATTGTATACAAGGCGTTTCTAATGTTTCATTTCCTCGCCTGTCCTGCGAGAACTAATTTTGTTTTCTCTAGATTCTTAATCAAATATCATTGTGCTTTAGTAATAATAGACTGAATACTTTTTACGGCTTATCAACCTTAGGCAGTTTATTTAAAACCATATTATAATTTTGTTTTTTTAGATGATAATAACTTACAGATCAGTCAGTCATTTAAGTGCCATACGTGAAACACGCTTGGGCGATCATGTCTCAAAAGAGGCAATACTGACTGGACAGAAGATTATCCCGCAGTAGGTTGCCATTGCTTTCTGCGGTTGACTGGTTGCCAGCAAAGGCTATAGAACCCAATCAGTCCTGTTATTTAACCCATAACTGGAAGGAAGAGACGGATTAATACCTTTCCTAAGGGTATTTGCGCGTAAGTGAATGCAATGAATTCAACTGGAATTCGAACTCGGTTCTCCGATTTCTCGTTCAGAGCCGATATCCACTGCATCACAACGCACATCCGGACTTACAGATACAAGTCCAAAGAATTAACCGTTAACTGTCGGGAGAAGGGGTGGATTCCTTCCTGTTCCAAGGGTGTTTGCGCCTAAGTGAATATAGTAATGAACACGACTGGAAGGGGAACACGGCTTTTCAATTGTCAATTTTCCCACCTGCACAATAAAGCCTGGAGCGGTCACCCATCTAGGTAATGACCAGGATAGGCGTTGATTAACTTCGGTGATCGTAAGATGTTTATATTTGTGCGTGCTACTCTCTTTCTTGAGTCTAAGTTTGAGTTTTGTTTAACGGCATATCAACACCTCTGTGGGTTATTTAATGCCAAAAAGGTAGGGTTTTAAGGTATTTTTTAATGTTCGGTTATAGTAAGAATATCGATTTAGTCAGATTTTGATTAAATTTTTATTTTAGAAACTGAAAATGTCTTCTAGTTTGGTAATATTTTTTTCCTTCAAAAATCTGTGATAGTCATATTTTTTCTTCGAAACTGTAATGTTGTTAAAATGTTTCATTAAAAAATGTATATTTTTCTATAAAATTTTAGTTTTAAAATTTTAGTTTCATAGTGTTTTGACCCCAGTTTGGAGGTTAACTATTTGCCCATAGTTGGGACCTTAACAGGTGCTACCAACCCGGGTCAGTCTGGACATGAGAACAACAACAACTAAGAGGTGGTTCTATGCACCTCACTAGCTCTCAATCAGAGGCCTTGCTGCTGGATGCAGTTTACCGTCATACCCAGGATCTACTCTCTTTCTCAGTTCGCACACCGGTACCTCCTGCCAACACTTCATAAATAACAGACAATTGCGTAGAAAGATATGAAAACACATTACTTGAATTCAATGAGCAAATGAAACGAAGAAAAGATAGGATATGAGAGAGAGAGAATCAAGCCGATTTGATCTCAGTCAAAATGTCGAAAAGAAGGGCAATTTTTCAATCAGTTTGTATCGAACGACAGAAACTGATTAAAGCAATCACAAAAAGAATATTTTTTAAAAGTTAATATTAACAGAAATATGGCAGCGATTTGTCTAGAAAGAAAGATAAAAATATGGCTATTTAACTCGTCCCCTCTACAAAAACATGGATGTTATACAAGTTTGTGTTTTCATGAGAGAAACCCGTACGGGCAAGGGCAAAACAGTGCCAATACCCCACAACAGCAGGTCGCGCTGACCTTGGTGTTGACCACCAATCCACCCCTTTAGTGCAATGGGGTAGCACCGTCGCAGGACACTGTTCACCGAGACCGGGCACTTATTAGTATGATTTTTCTCTGTTGCATGTCTGTCCCAGGGGAGAGATACAACGGAGGCGAACCCTGCCCGAGGATAGAGTCGCAACTGAGAGATGAAAATCTCTTCTGGCAATAATAAGAATATGGAAAGACCAAAATATTAATACTTAATTAGTAATGGATTTTTCCGTTTTGATTGCCTGGAAAGGGAAGAAAAGACTCTTTTTGGTTTCAATGAGAAATTAAAGAAAGAAAGAAAGAAGGAAAGAAGCGTGGCATGGTCCATGGCTGTTTCAGTCAAATGGAAGAGTTTTAATTTCATTTTTTTTTTAAATTCTATCCATTTCTTACAGTAACAATCGCCATTCATATTTATTGTTATTGCAATATTTTGTTAAAGTTGTTAAGCTAAAATATTTAACAATACAATACGGGAATTTCAACGAATATTTTATTGTCTTAGAATTTGCCATTAACTCATTCAATCATTGATTTAAGAGTTACGAATTAAGTTTCATTAGAAATTTTAAATAGGAAAAACAGGAAAATCTATTAAAAATAATTAATCATTTGTGAACAAAGAAAAAGACAGGGAAACAACGGCAGATGAAGGAAATAGCCATGGGATGTGAAGATATAACAATAGTGCCTTCAAGAAACATCAAAATCAGCATAACGCTTCTCAGTTAAATGACAAACTTCTCCACACTAATGCTATTAAGGCTCTATCGCTATATCGATATCGAGCTCTTGACGATAAAAAACTGCTTACCAAAATATCCTTCTATCAGTAAACTACTGAGAAAACGGCAATTAAGCATCATCATAACTCAACAATATATATATATATATATATATATATATATATATATATATATATATTCCATTTTTAAACAAGTTTTTTCGTTACCCAGGTTTCTACCACGAGTGGTGTCTTCAGGCGATTTTTAATAACTGTTTAAATTAAAACGAATTATGACGTTTTCATCCACAAAGAAAATAATTTATAAGACAGAAGTACATGACCCAGATGACCCAAACAATACAAAATTGGCTAACCACGTCTGGAAATTGAAATCAAAATATGGAAAAAACCAGACATAGCGTGGAGCATTGTAAAAACAACCAAACCTTACAACGGTGGACAAATATGTAGACTGTGCCAACTAGAAAACTAGAAATTATGACCTACCCAAATAAAGACGAACTGTTAAATGAAAGAACAGAAATTATGACTAAATGCATCCACACTAAGAAATACCTATTAAGTTCATACAACCATTGATGAAAAAGTCATAATTCGTTTTCATTTAAACAATGCGCGTTCATAAATTCCCTGCCACGTGAACGTTCAAATAAAACACCGTTACAAGAGCGTTCTTAAAAAGAAAAACGGTAAAAGGTAAAATCAGTTATTAAAAATCGCCTGAAGACACCACTCATGGTAGAAACCTGGGTAGCAATATAACTCGTTTAAAAATGGAAAATATTCAAAAGTTCTACAATATAAATGTATCGAACACATTTTAATAAAAATGTGTACTGATATAACTCTATTAGGACCAAAAACTAAGTAATAAACAATCAATCAATCAATCAATATATATATATATATATATATATATATATATATATATAGATAGATAGATAGATAGATAGATAGATAGATAGATAGATAGTGTATCGTGGCAGCAGGTAATTTTTCTAAACATATACTATTTAGTATAACAGACAATGAATGTATATTATATTTAATCATGAGCCATTCTAAACATCGTATTTTAGCTATAATTTCATGTAAAAATAGAGACAAAAATTATCCAACATTTGGATATTTTTTATTATGCTAATTCTAAGCTTTTGACTCGCATGTGACATCTTCATATCCGTATTGTGTAGCCCTCTTCCACCGATTGTTGAACCGTTCATATCTGTTATAATCCTAATACATTTTTTCCACCGTCGAAATACAATATAATAGCTTACGTCAGCATGTTGTAAGCAAAATATCTGATTTTTATATTTACGTATACGTAGAAGTTTTAACGTGAATCTGACGGCAAAATCTAAAAAAAATCACTCTTAAATCAAACACAAGATAGTTTGCAAGCTTATCTCACTAGAACAATTCCAATTAGATTTTAATTAGATCCTTAGTGGGTACGACATACATTCGACTTTGTGCCACAACTGATCTATATCTGATCGTTTTTTGACCACCGCATGTTTATCTTTGTGTCAAATGTACTTGGGATTAGATAACCATAGAAAGAGACGTACAATGAAGACAAAGAGCTGTATTTATTTTACCTGTATTTGTTGTACATTTTTTAGAAATTATATTTTTGACTTGCTTCTTCACTGATAGGCTTTGTTGTTATTAAAACTTTTGTTGTACCTTATGGTATTTGTTTGTTGATCATGTTCCTTTATAAATTTCCATTTGTCTTTATATTTACCTCTCTTTCTTGTACCTCTCTTTTGTGTACCTCTCTTTCTTCAATCTCTCTTGGACCTCTCTTTCATGTACCTTTTTCTTATATCTCTCTTTCTTGAACCTCTCTTTCTTGAAACTCTCTTTCATGTACCTCTGTTTCTTGTCCCTCTGTTTCTTGAACCTCTCTTTCATGTACCTCACTTTCGTGTACCTCTCTTACTTGTACCTCTTTTTCTTGTACCTCTCTTTCCTGTAGCTTTCTACAACAACTGATTTACTACATTCCTCTTTGATGGAACTTGTTTGTTATACTTGTGGATTCTGCACAAAATAATGAGCAACAAAACAGATATTTGAAATAGAAACAAAAGTTATATTAAACGTAGAGATATCGATACTGACTTGGCAAACCGTCTGCAGTCTCTCTCTCACCAGGGCGACGTGGCTTCCCTGTGTCTCTTCTATAAATACTCCCACGGCTTCTGCTCCGATGAACTTAGATAACTGGTGCCCGCTAGGTTCGAATTTGCACAAGATACTAGATTAGAAAATAGATCCCACCCTTTTACAGTGAAACCGATAAAATGCAACCGCAACTTCTACTCCAACAGTTTCTTTTCTCGTACTTCCCGACTGTGGAATTCCCTTCCACATGACTGCTTCCCCGACGGCTACAATCTCCAGGAGTTTAAATGTAAGGTCAATAGACACCTCCTAACACACTAACTCGCTTCCATTTTTTCAAACACTCTTCCCATCCTCCCAACTACCTATCACCCCGCTTCTGATATTCCCTATATCTAACCACACTCTTTCTATTTACCTTCCCCTATGTAGCCCCAAGCGCAATAGTGGAACGCAATAGTGGAATGTCTTGCTTGGGGTGAAACGATTAAAAAAAAACAAATATTGGAACGCAGGTTAGTAATCCAGGAATACGATGAGTAAGGAATATATATATATATATATATATATATATAGAGAGAGAGAGAGAGAGATAGATAGATAGATAGATAGATAGATAGTGTGTCGTGGCAGCAGGTAATTTTTCTAAACATATACTATTTAGTATAACAGACAATGAATGTATATTATATTTAATCATGAGCCATTCTAAACATCGTATTTTAGCTATAATTTCATGTAAAAATAGAGACAAAAATTATCCAACATTTGGATATTTTTTATTATGCTAATTCTAAGCTTTTGACTCGCATGTGACATCTTCATATCCGTCTTGTATAGCCCTCTTCCACCGATTGTTGAACCGTTCATATCTGTTATAATCCTAATACGTTTTATCCACCGTCGAAAAACAATATAATAGAACGCAATAGTGGAATGTCTTGCTTGGGGTGAAACGATTAAAAAAAAACATATTGGAACGCAGGTTAGTAATCCAGGGATACGATGAGTAAGGAATATATATATATATATATATATATATATATATATATATATATATATATATATATATAAGTCTTTAAAGTGAAGCGGTGCTGGAATTAGGATATCCGTGTAATACTATTCCGGCTGAGTGAAGCTCAGAGCTACTATGACTACTGACGCGGTATTCTCTGTGTAACTTCGGTATCGCTCGGTAACTTACGGATCTCTTCCGGTTCTTTTACGGTACTCTCTCGTATCTCACTATGTATATATGTATATAAATTTGCTAGATTTTCGTGCTTTTTTCACCTATATTTCGTCTCTTTATTGAAATGTTTACATTTTATATCTATGCAGATAACGTGGCAGGGAATATGAAAGCGGCGATCAGAGTTCTATTCTTCTGAAAAGTCATGTAAAGGCCTTCCCCAGATATGGATTAAAGAATAGGCTGTGTTTTCTTGCATTCAAATGGCATCCTATCTAATAAAATTAAACATCGAATTCTTAACTAGTCACAAGAGATGGGCGGCATCGTACTATCTAATCATAGGCATAGTACTGCTATACTATGGAGGCACGTGTGGTTCTCCTAGGACCTTAATGGGTTACGAGAATTTTGACGTGTGTCTATGACATTCTTCAATATTTTCTTTGGTAAGAAAACATCCCAGTTGCTTCAGATTTTTCCTATTCAGTAAAAAATAAAAATGCCAAACCTATTTAGCCGTAGAGAAGAAAAATAGTTTCACAATAAATTGTATCCTGAAATTGTTTAATTAATTTCATTTTTACGGCTCATCAATTTTTTGAGGTTATTTAAAGCCAATACATATTTTGAAATGTGAGAATAATTATTTTTTGCAATTGATATGAAATTAAAAACATTTAAAATAATGATTCTAGTTATTTCTACTATTTAACCTATGGCAATGAGGGTAAATGAATTCATTTCTCTCCCGGGAATAGGAAAGTAAGAGCAGTATCCAGCTATGAAGACTGAAAACAAGAAATCAGGCTATGTTATTGAAAAAAAAATTAAAATATCATGCAAAAACCCTTCTTTTGTAAACGAACCATGTTGAGCTTAACATTGGAAAGCCTTGCCTGTTATCCGGGAGATCAACGTGTTGAAAGTATAAATAGAGTTAATTAATGAAATAATTCTCTTAGAAGAAAGAAAGCTGTTTGCCAGGATTTGTCGAAACATGGATGAATCGAGCAAAAAGTGAATATCTGGTGAGGGGGAAGCAAGTAAAATCGTAGATGATTCATTGGAAAAGGTCAGGTTTACTTTGCAAAAATATTTGAATAAGGATTCTGAGTAAGAAAAATGGGTAAAAGGCGTGGAATATTAAAATAACAATCCAGATCATAGTGCCATGATTAATTATCCGTTAAAAATAATGTTCCCATTAATTCTCAAAATCAGTCCTACTTCATCGGGAATATTTGCCAGTTAGAACATTAAAGTTACGAGATGTGTTCAATAGTTTCCAATAATCTCACTCTCTTTTTGCTTTTTTGTTTTTGTTTTTGTAAATTATAGAATAAAAGTACAATAGAAAACCCATTGATTATTTTTTCTGTAAAATAAGCAACTCTGATGTTACACTGGTTTGGCCGCATCTGATATCTATCTAAACTTATTTATGAATGGAACTTTGTCTGTGTGTGTGTGTCTGTGTGTGTGTATCCGTTATGCTATAGACCCCGAAACGGCTGAACCGACTTTCTTGAAAATTTACACAGCTATACTATAAGCGTTTGCGAGTGTTCTTAGCTAGGTTTTGTCTCGAGGTATCCCGGTAAATATCGAAAATCTATAATCGAAAAAATCGGGTTATAGAAAGAGTGGTTCGATTTTAATCATATTTCATACACTCATAAGGAAAGACATAAAAAACGATATTCAGAAGTTTCAAGGTTGCAGGTCTTAAAACAGAACATTTGATATCGATACCAGGAAATCAAAATTTGACTTACATCCATTCATTTTTCTTTCAGTCTACTGTTTCGCTTTAACTGGAAACAACTATTGCTTTTTAGTCTTTCGTGCCAACATCCAAAGAGTCTGAGCCGCAGGACCATGGATTAGTTTTAAAGCTTTCATTACACCCGAGAAATGCCGGGTTATACTGCTAGTATATCCTATTTTCGGATTCAGATCAAACTTTATATAAAAAGCAACAATAATTAAAAATATCAAACAATATATATTAAAACCTTTCTTCTTCTTCTTCTTCTTCTTCTTCTTCTTCTTATTATTATTATTATTATTATCATAATGCAGATTGTAATGTATATTTTAAGGTCTTCAAAAAACTACTAACATACAAGGATCGTGAAATGAAAATTAAAAAATGTACTAGATGAGTGTATAAATAATTCAAGTTGTAATTGAAGCCCTTGGATTGATTGGAAAAAGGTTTCGATAGACTCGATAAAGAGATTCCTGTTAGCCCATGCCTTAAAGAAATACTAAAAATTGTACTCACTAGTAGAGATTACTCATCATGAAGTACTTTATCTAAGTAAAATATGTGTGATTTTCGTCTTTTTCTTCAATGAACAGCGGAAAATGTTGTAAAACTATTTCAGACTTTAGGCCTCTGGTTAAGACCCGTATTCAACAAAATATCTAACAGAAATAAAAAAATTGAAATAATAACTTCTGTCTAAGGTTCTTATTCGGACTTAAGTAATTCTGTAATGAACCAGATGTATTCAGTGTTTTATACTGTCTGACAAGGAATGATAAAAACAATCATAATATTAATGATAATATTGATATTAGTAATGATAATAACAATATTAATATCGGGGAAACATTCTCTTACGAGTCGGTTCAACAGAACAGTGATTTTCGGGAAAATGTTGTTTGGTACTCTGTATGTAACAGGGTGTCAGTCAGTTAAGGGCCGTACACGACACACGCTTTGGGCGATCAACTCTCGAAAGAGACATGACTGACTGGGCAGATTATCCCTCATTAGGTTGCTATTACTTCCTGCGGTAGACTAGTTGTCATCCAAGGATATAGAACACAATTTGTCTGTTATTTAACCCATAACTGGAGGGAAGGGACGGATTAATACCTTTCCTGAGGTTATTTACGCGTAAGTGAATGCAAGTAATTCAACTGGAATTCGAACTCGGCTCCACGATTTGTCTTTCCGAGTTGATATCCACTGTATCCATGGTGTGAATAACTTGCAATAAATGCGTTGAATTTCTTTAATATTGTTCTATTTTTAATACTAGCAGTATAGCCCGGCGTTGCTCGGGTGTAATGAAAGCTTGAAAACTAATCCATGGTCCTGGAGCTCAGACTCTTTGGACGTTGGCACAAAAGACTAAAAGGCAATCGTTGTTTCCAGTTAAAGCGAAACCGTAGACTGAAAGAAAAATGAATGGATGTAAGTCAAATTTTGATTTGCTGACATAGATATCAAATAGAGTTTTTTTTCGTTGTAAACTGAATTTTGAAGGCTAAATAAGTCCTCTGAGTGATGGTATCATGGCTGAGACTAAGAACTACAATTATATCAATTTAGGGCCAAACCCAAAGCAAAAACTAAAATAAAAGGGCTGAAAAAAAATACAGACATACAGGCAGATAAACAAACACACACATAAACATCTTGCCTTTTATATATATATATATATTATCGATTGTCTGCACTATTGTAT
The DNA here is from genome assembly GCA_037127315.1 of Ascarosepion bandense. Taxonomy (NCBI): domain Eukaryota; kingdom Metazoa; phylum Mollusca; class Cephalopoda; order Sepiida; family Sepiidae; genus Ascarosepion; species Ascarosepion bandense. Next base: position 1,169,348 of record JBBBDQ010001066.1, on the reverse strand, counting down.
GAACTGCAACATGGAACTTCTGAATATCGTTTTTTATGCCTTTGTCTATGAGTGTATCAAATTTGATAATCGGACCCCTCCTTTTTTAATCCGATTTTTTCGATTATCGATTTTCGATATTTATCGAGTGTACTTCAGCACAAAACCTTGCTAAGAACACTCACAGACGCTTATAGTACAACTGTGTATATTTTCAAGAAAATCGCTTCAGCCGTTTCGGAGTCTATTGGTAACGAACACACACACACACCGACACATACACACACAGACAAAGTTCCATCTATAAATAAGTTTAGATCATGTCTCGAAGATGATTTAAATTTATTGAAAAACGAAATATGTAAACATTTTGCCATGTTGCGTTTATTATTGTTTTATCTATTTACTTTCACGGCTTGATTCTTCGTATTTATAATTTTATTTATAAAATCAGCAGCAAGAATAGGCGCCATTATAATACTTTTAATTCACAACGTTTCTTTTTATTTAATATTAGATTGATACTGAATATAAAATATCAATTTTCATTTCAAATTTTAATAGGATCTTTGAAGTTTCATTCATGTTCAATTGCTTGTGAAATCAGTCAAGGATAATACCTCATTTACAAGGTTTCGAAAGGAAATAAACTCCATGTTACCGTAAGCTATTTAGTGTGACATTTATACCTTGATAAACACATTGTTACTAATATGGTTTCGTTTCTTTCTTTTGAACTACCTTCATGAAAATGACGTGTTTTAAATCTGTGTTTAAACACATATCACGACCGGTAAATCTTGTAAAATCTTCAAATCTTAGCTTACAAGCAATGTTCCCATCAATCAGACAGCACTTCCTTATAGAATTAAAAAAAATAATAGATGAAGGTTCATGCCTTAATGTCTTTATCAAAGAAAATTTGAACAGCGTATTTTAACAAAATTTTATTAAAACTAAAAATATATTTTAACCTGCAAATAAAGTATCCGATTTACGAAAAGATTTCCACTTTTTACATTATTCAGACTGTTGTCAGTTAAGTGCCATACGTGATACACGCTTGGGCGATCATGTCTTTTTCGAAACATGACTGACTGGTCAGAAGATTATCCCGCAGTAGGTTGCCATTGCTTTCTGCGGTAGACTAGTTGCCAACCAAGGTTATAGAACCCAATCTGCCTGCTATTTAACCCATAACTGGAGGGAAGAGACGGATTAATACCTTTCCCAAGGCTATTTGTGCGTAAGTGAATACAATGGATTCAACTGGAATTCGAACTCGGCTACCCGGTTTTACGTTCCGAACCGATATCTAATGTACCACAACGCACATCCAGACTGTTGTACTCGTTTTGTACTCGTCTTTATTGTCGTCATTTTGGCCGTTTTACACTCAGGTCTTTTTCAAGAATTATTCCTTAGAATTTCAAATTGAACCCTTTACTAAGCTCTCATGGAGTTAGATTGTTCTAATTCCACATGCCATGCTTTTAGATATCCCACTATCAGTTAATTACAGTTGGTAACTTACCTCTCCAAGTTTTTCTTCCCTCTTCCTGTGGCAAGGCATTGAACTTCCAACACTTTAGGTTAAGTAACTTTTGGATCAATCAATCAACAAAAGCTAGGCCATGTATCCTTGCGGACTTGGATATTGCCAGAGCGTACAACGACCGAAACGTCGAAAATATGGCAATAAAGGAGAGAACAACAATCCGAATAAGGTAATTAGTGTAAATAGTTACAATACCTCATCTCAGATATAAAGATATATCCTGAAGAAGCCCAGTGCATACAACAACCGAAACGTTATAAATATATCAATAAAGGTGAGCACAACAGTCCGATTATTGTAATTACTATAAGTAGTTACAATATCTTATCTGAGAAAATGTTTTCCTTTTTGTTTTACTGGAGATAGGCAAATATAACTTAAACAGACGAATCCATCACATTAAATATCTTGCTCATTTGAACATTGATGCGTGTCTCAATGTCTGCGGTCATGTTTGTGGAATATATGTTTTCTTTTTATGTGTCTATGATATGTCCTGGAAAGGGATATATATATATATATGATTTGAAGTAGCTAAGTAGTTTTGGCAATGTAACTGGGTAGGACAATATATCAAGTAGCCGTAATGGACTGGTACTTGTCGTAGTCGTATGCAGTATACTTAGGTGTAGGCTTAAGCAAGAGGCGTAGTCAATAGGCGTTCCAATAGGCGTAGTCCTAAGCATCCCCGCCTTAGTCTATATTTATGACTGACACTAGCCAATCATATTACTGTGAGGGGGAACCAAGGTGTATGTACATTCTTTATATCAGTCGACAAACCAGGACCGTTGCATACAGCCTCCAAAGCCGCCGACCGGAAGTGGGGGGTGTTAATCCAATCCTGACTCGGTAGAGCTCTGTGTTCTTTCTTATCTTATCAACATTTGCTTTTTTCTACCTACATTTAAATATGTTACGATTTAAACTACGCACAACTGACTATTAAAGGATGAACATTTTTTACGGATTTTTACGTAATTCTCGGTTCTGTTAATGCCTATAACCTTGAATTTTGCAACACGAACAAAAAACACCTTATTAAATGCACTATCTTCCATTATGTTGAATGTGTTAAACACATTCGACATTTTAACAAGTAAATAGAATTATGGATTCAGGGGCGTATTATAGATTCGGGGGCGTATCATAGATTCGAGGGCGTATCATAGATTCGGGAAAGTAGCTTGAAACCCTTTCAGTCGCCATGATAAGAACATACATATTGTTTCGTTATCTTACCTGAGTAAGTTTTCAGGATAATTAAGGGATGTGCCTTGTGGTGCAGTGGATATCGGCTTGGAACGAGAAATCAGGGAGCCGAGTTCGAATTCCAGTTGAATTTGTTGCATTCGCTTACGCGCAAATACGCTTAGGAAAGGTATTAATCAGTCTCTTCCCTCCATTTATGGGTCAAATAACACGGCATATTGGGTTCTATAGTCTTGGCTGGCAACCAGTCTACCGCAGGAAGTAATGGCAACCTACTGAAGGATAATATTCTGCCCAGTCAGCCATGTATCTTTCAAGACAGTCGCCCAAGCGTGTATCATGTGTGGCAATTAACTGACGAAAGTAGGGGAGAAATATGATCAATTTTTTTTCTTTTTTTGGCTTAGCATAAATAATTGCGTGAAACAGCTCTCAAGGCATTGCTTTGTAGATGGAAAACCCGATAGCTTTAAAAATGAATTTAAGTGTGTGAGGGGTAGATTGAATCGTGTACTGTTGCTTTAAATTTGCATGAAGAAAAGCCTTCTGCATCAAGTATAAATAAATCATCCATTACACCCAATAGTGTGTATGGCGGCATTTTGATGTTTCCGTAACAAACCGCTTTTATTAAATATGGGACTCCCAGTGAGGTTCGATCTCACTACTCAATTGTAATGATGCAAGCGAGACAAGCCTGCTCATCATTACACCACCGCTAGGTGCCCGCAACAAATATACCAATTTGGCGAATACGATACGTAATATGTTTATCATATCAACGAAATAGGGAGAGATGTCTTCTAAAACGAAGCTAACTATACTCTCTATTAAAATAAAGACCGTTGTATATATATATATATATATATATTCCTTTCTGAAACGCTCAGCGAATATAACCTGTGAGCAATACCCTAATAAACCTCTCAAATATTATGTTGCTATTTTTTACAGCAGGGGTACAATCGCTAATAATAATAATAATAATAATAATAATAATAATAATAATAATAATAATAATGCAAATAATGTGATGGTGGATACTTATATCTAAAAACAAAACTGGATCCATTGGTATCTTTTTGTAAAAGAAACCCCCGTTTAATCCGGTGTGAAATGTGTGACACTGAGATACGAAGGTGAATTGGCATGGCTAAGGATACATTTCAGAAGCTGAATAGAGTATTTAAAGCCAGGAAAAATTCGCTAGAAACAAAGAAGAGAGTACTGGATTGCTATGTGATCTCAGTTCTTCAATATTTCAGTAAATGCGGGACAATCTCATCAAAGATGAAGGAAAAACTTGAAGCAATTGAAATGTTCTACAGAAGGATGCTGTGGATATCATGGACCGAGCCCTTAAGAAATGATGATGTTTTGGAAAAGAAAAGGAAACTAATTCTGAAAATAAAAAAATAACTAACATTCCTGGAACATGTAATGAGTAAAGGAGCATTGGAGAATATGTTACTCACAGGTCAGATAGAAGGAAATAGAGACCGGGAAAAGCAGCGGGTAATATACTTGATGGGCTGATCAAGTAGGAGACAGAACGGGGTTTAGGTGGGGTAACAGGAGAAAGCTTGTTATGAGTCTCAAGGATAAATATACGTAAAAAGACATGATCGTCTACGTCCTGAAGAGACACGGCACAAAGAGAAAGAAGATACTGCTAGTCTACAGAAAATGTCAAAATCTAGCCATGATCTACTTTTCTCATTTAAAGAAAACGCGCTAACTCATCTATATATTTTTACAAGACTATGACGCTTTTCAAAGTCAGTGTCGAGTTATATACCTTTGGATTTATCTTTCAAATCTGTTTTTTATATAATTCTAAGTAGAATAGAGAAGTTTATAGAGGAGGGGCCAGAATTTTGAATTATATTGGCATTTAAATCAGGGTTTGTCATTGACGGACACAATCTCAACAATGTAAGATACGTGGATGACATGGTGCTGATAGCAGACACGGAAAGAAAATTGCAGGACCTCCTACAGAAAATAACACAAGAAAGTGAGAAGGAAAAACTGAGCATAATCTTCAAGAAAACTGAATGTATGATCATCAGCAAATAGCAGACCCCAAAATGCCCGCTACAGGTAGGAGAAACTAAAATAAAACAAGTAAAGAAATTTAAATACCTCGGAAGTTTACAAAGAAAGGAAGGAGAGTGCGACAGTGAAATAGAAAGACGCATTGGCGTGGTCATAGACGCATTTCAAAAGCTAACCAAAGTACCCAGAGGCAGGAAAATCTCACTGGAAACAAAAAAAAAAGGGTGCTGAATTGCTATATGATATCTTTTCTTCTGTGTGGAAGTGAAGGTTAGATGATCTCATCCTGGATAGAGAGGCTTGAAGCAGCAGAAAATTAGTTTTATATAATAATGATGAGAACATTATGGACTGAGCACGTGAGCAACGATGAGGTTTTGAAAAGGATACAAACGAGAAAAAATTCATACATAACATCAGGAAAAGACATATGAAGTTCTTGGAACACGTAATGAGGAAGGAGGGACTAGAGAATTTAATACTCACAGATAAAAGAGACAAAGGAAAGCAGCACGAGGAATATTTAATAGGCCTGATTAAATTGATGGCGAAGCGGGTTTGGGAGAGATACCAAGAGAAAAAATATTGAGAGTAACAACAGACAGAGGCAAGTGGAAGTCCTCGATCGCCTACGTCCTGAAGAGACACGGCACATGGAGAAGAAAGATACCCGATATATGCTACTGAAAAAGAGACAAGACGTCCTACGCGTGTTAGTGTGTACATGAACGCATGTGTCAATGGAATGTGCGTGCTTGTCATGAGGCAAAACGACCCCCCACCCTGTGTCTTTCCGTGGCTGCGATTGAAATGCTGTCAGAGGCATGCGAACACGGCGAACGGATCATTTCTGACAAGTATCTTCCTTTCGCATACAAATAGTTGAACTGGTGCACCAGTCAAATTATAAAGTCAGCCCAACATTATCTGTCTACTGACATTTTTTGCATTATGATGTCGGCCGATGTGAACGCAGTTGTCGTCGCCTATCTCCACACACACACACACACAGGATAAAACATTTCTTGGACTTCATCCTACTCACAGCAAATGACTGTTTGCTTGGAATGCCTATTCGACTAGATTTCCTCGAAGAAATTTGAACAATTTGTTAACAGTAAAAACGATATTGATTGTTCTTTTTTTCCTGTGTTGAAATCGTTTAGGACGTCGGAAATAATAGCTATCCACAACTTCCTATACATTATAGTTCACTAGCAGTATAGTCCGGCGTTGTTCGGGCGTATTGAAAGATTTAAAACTAATCCATGGTCCTGGAGCTCAGACTCTTTGGACGTTGGCACGAAAGACTAAAAAGCAATAGTTGTTTCCAGTTAAAGCGAAACCGTAGACTGAAAGAAAAATGAATGGATGTAAGTCAAATTTTGATTTCCTGGTATCGATATAAAATATGTTTTTTCGTCGTAAACTGATTTTTGAAGGCTAAATAAGTCCTCTGAGTAAATGGTATCATGGCTGAGACTAAGAACTACAGTTATACCTACTTATAGTCAAACCCGAAGCAAAAACTAAAATAAAAGGGCTGAAAAAATACAGATATATAGGCAGATAAACAGACACACACACAAACATCTTACCTTTTATATACATATATATATATAATCGATTTTCTGCACTATTGTAAGAACTGCAAACTTGAAACTTTTGAATATCGTTTCTTATGTCTTTGTCTATGAGTGTATGAAATTTGATTAAAATCGGACAACTTCTATAACCCGATTTTTCGATTATCGATTTTCGGGATGTGCGTTGTGGTACAGTGGATATCGGCTCGGAACGAGAAACCGTGGAGCAAAGTTCGAATTCCAGTTGAATCCATTGTATTGACTTACGCGCAAATGCCCTTGGGAAAGGTATTAATCCGTCTCTTCCTTCCAGTTATGGGTTAAATAGAAGAACAGATTGGGTTCTATAGCCTTGGTCGGCAACCAGTCTACCGCAGAAAGCAATGGCAACCTACTGCGGGATAATACTCTGCCCAGTCAGTCATGTCTCGAAAAAGACATGATCGCCCAAGCGTGTTTCACGTATGGAACTTAACTGACTGATCGGGGGTAGCTCGACACAAAACCTAGCTTAGAACACTCGCAGACGCTTATAGTACCACTGTGTAAATTTTCAAGAAAATCAGTTCAGTCGTTTCGGAGTCTATAGATAACGGACACACACAAACACAGACACAGACACACACACACACACACACACACACACACACACACACAAGTTTAGATACGAACTTACTGTTCTTTTACTATTATTACCATTCACTTTTCGACCATTTATTTTCGCAAGTTTCTAATGTTTACACATTTTATTTTCTTACAATTGATGTTTTATTCTTTCATCCTGCTTTCCTTCACATTACTACCGTTTTTATGACTTCTTAAAGTTATTTTTTTCTTTTACCCTATTGAGATGCCTCACTCTATATGAATCAAAATTCAATTCACTGTGTATTGTTCGTGGAAGTAAAACAAGAAATGTCGAGTGAATATGTTCAAAACAAAAAAAAAGAAAAGAAATGGATTTGTTCTTTCTAGTACTTCAAATATTTTCGTTAAATCGCTAGTCGAGTTTTCAAGTCTAGACATAATTTAAAAATTAGAGGTCGATTATAGGCAGGTGTAAAATGGGAACTTTAACCACTGAATTAGGTGCCCCCACTAAATCACTAAATAACAGCATAGTATAAACAAAAAAAGGCTTAAACTTAATAAAAACCAAATCTTTCTATCAAAATTTTTATACTATTAAGAGAATAAATCAAAGTAATTTTTAATTACTTTTTTAAAATTTTTAATCCCTTCTAACAAGTTCGAAATTTTGGCAGAAAATCTTGTTTTGATTTGAGTTAGGGAGTAAACGAAAAGTTACGTCTGTTTACAATGGAAGACCTAATGATGACATAACCCCTTTTTTCTTCCAGTGAAAAACACATTAATTTGGAAATTCTCGCAAAAATCAAATAATTATCAGATTTTAAAGAAACTTTCAGTACTCATTCACAAATGAATTAAATTATTTATGAAATTATAATTTCATATCTATTGATAATAAGGTACTGCTGTCAAGATTGGCCAGCAGGGCAATCTTTACTTTCCAGTTTCTTCTTCTTCTTCATGTGCCGTGTCCCTTCAGAACGTAGGTGATTATGGACTTCCACTTGGCTCTGTCTCTTGTCGCTCTCAATAATTTTTCTCTTGGTATCACTTCTAAATCCCGCTCCGTCAACCATTTGCTCAGACCTAACAAGTACGTCGCGCGCTGATTTCCCCTGTCTCTCCTTCTATTTATCCAACTTGTGAGTATCAAGTTATCCAGGCCTCCTTTCCTCATTATCTGTATCAGGAACTTCATTTGTCTCTTTCTGGTATTTATTATCAGTTTTCTTCTCGTTTGCATTTTTTCCAACATCTCATCGTTGCACATGTGCTCTGTCCATGGTATCCTCAGCATCCTTCTGTAAAACCACATTTCTGCTGCCTCAAGCTTCTCCTTCATCTTTGATGAGCTTGTCCAGCATTCACTTCCATACAGAAGGACAAATATCGCTTAGCAATTCAGCACTCTTTTTTTTTTTTGTTTCTAGTGAGATTTTCCTGTCTTTCAGTACTCTGCTTAGCTTCTGAAATGCGTCTTTCGCTATGCCAATGCGTCTTTAGATCTCCATGTCGAACTTTCCATCCTCTGTCAAAATACTTCCCAGGTGTTTGAATTATTTTACTTGTTTTATTTTAGTTTCTCCGACTTACAGTTGGCATATTGGTCTCCTCTTTTTGCTGATAATCATATATTCATTTTCTTTGATGTCTTCTTTAAAGTTAAAAAGTCTCTTTACATTCTTGAGGGTGAAAATTATTTCTTTCTCACGGAAGAAATATTGCAAGCCTCTATCTATACTCTGCCACTATTTCCATGAGAAGTGTTTTGACAAGCCAAAATCCTTAGTTCCACCGGTTCTAACTCAATCAGTTAAGTGCCATAGGTGAAACACGCTTGGGCGATCATGTCTCGAAAGAGACATGACTGACTAGGCAGAAAATTATCCCAAAGAAAGTTGCCATTGCTTTCTGCGGTAGACTGGTTACCAGACAAGACTATAGAACCCAATCTGTCCTGATATTTAACCCATAACTGGAAGGAATATACGCATTAATACCTTTCCTAAGGGTATTTGTGCGTAAGTGAATGCAATGAATTCAAGTAGAATTCGAACTTGGTTCCCCGATTTCTCGTTCCAAGCCGATATCCATTGCACCACAATGCACATCCCAGTTCTAACTCAGTTAGTTAAGTGCCCTACGTGAAACACGCTTGGGCGATCATGTCTCGCAAGAGACATGACTGACTGGGCAGAAGATTATCTCGCAGTAGGTTGCCATTGCTTTCTGTGGTAGACTGGTTGCCGACCAAGGCTATAGAACCCAATCTGTCCTGCTATTTAACCCATAACTGGAAGGAAGAGACGGATTAATACCTTTCCCAAGGGTATTTGCGCGTAAGTGAAGGATGTGCATATAGTTTAGTCTATCTCCTCCCATTATTAAACATCATATTTCTACCGTAATTCCTTAAACAAAATATCTATAATTTTACAATATATTATAGACAATGCAAACCTACAAACTTTATCCGTCTATGCATTTAATCCTGCTGTCATATATGGTCAGGCGCCCCTGTTGTTCATCCAAGTGTTCTCGACAAGCTCCAAAGGAAATTCTGTAATGTGATAGTTCCCCACTTGGCAGCTCAACTCCAGTCACGTTTTCACCGGCGGGAGGTGGCTTCACTCTGTCTATTCTACAAGTATTTTCGTGGCTTCTGCTCCCACGAACTTAAGTCACTGATGCCACAGCCACAAGAATTTTTACTCGTGCAACCAGACTGGCAACAAGGTTATATATATAGTCATCCGCAGACATCTCTGTTTGTCTGTATCATAGCTCATGAGTACGAATAGACATCCGATTTCTTCTAGCCAGGACTGAAACCTGACCAAATTGATATCAGTCGGCGATTACACTATGTGAGCTCGGTGAAAACAGGCGGACTTTAGCGTGTTATATAAAATGTAAACACACGTTAGTAGCTGAGAGTGTTCAAATTCATTACTGAATTAACGATGTATAAATGCATATAGTCGTCTACTATTTTTTCAAAGTCTCCAATTTATCCATAGTGCTCAATAGGGGTGTGAGAACGTAAATAATCATCTGCAGACAGATCTGTTTCGCTATATCACGGCTCATCACTACATTTAGACATCCGAAATACATATATACAAACATAGAAAAATACACAGATAGATACACACACAGATATGCATAAATAAATATTACTTTAAATGAAAAATATCTATGGGATATTATGTCTTTTTGGCCAGTTGTGTATCCATACATATGCTCTTAAAATTTTACGATTCAAAAATCAAATCAAAAGAATATATATCTATCTAAATTTATTTATAAATGGAAATTTGTCTCTGTGTGTGTCTGTGTGTGTCTGTGTGTGTGTATCCGTTGCCTATAGACTCCGAAACGGCTTAACCGATTCTCTTGAAAATTTACACAGTTGTACTATAAGCGTCTGTAAGTGTTCTTAGCAAGGTTTTGTGTCAATGTACCCACGATAAATATCGAAAATCGATAATCGAAAAAATCGGGTTATAGAAGGAGTGAACCGATTTTAATCAAATTTCATACACTCATAGACAAAGACATAAGAAACGATAGTCAGAAATTTTAAGGTTGCAGTTCTTACAATAGTGCAGAAAATCGATAATATATATATATATATATATATATATATATATATATATATATAAAAGGTAAGATGTTTGTTTGTGTGTCTGTTTATCTCCCTGTATGTCTATATGTTTTCGGCCCTTTTATTTTAGTTTTTGCTTCGGGTTTGGCTCTAAGTAGGTATAATTGTAGTTCTTAGTCTCAACCATGATACCATTTACTCAGATGACTTATTTAGCCTTCAAAATTCAGTTTACGACGAAAACAACTTATTTGATATTGATACCAGGAAAGGTAAATGTTTCTTTCAGTCTACGTTTTCGCTTTAACTGGAAACAACTATTGCTTTTTAGTCTTTCGTGCAAAGAGTCTGAGCTCCAGGACCATGGATTAGTTTTAATGCTTTCATTACACCCGAGCAACGCCGGGTTATACTGCGAGTATATATATATATATATCTGTATGTGTGTGTGTGTGTGTGTGAGAGAGAGAGAGAGAGAGAGAGAGAGAGAGAGGAAGAAGAAGAATATTGATGAGAATGCAGGAAGGAAATTATGCTGTGTACGGGAAAAACAGAAATTTGAACAAACAATGGTAATTGAATGATAATAGAATAAAAAGGGGAGTAAAACAAAAGAGAATGACGATGAAGAAAAAAAAGTAGAATTATAAGGTCGAAAAGGCGATAACTAAATAACAAAATGCATTAAAAAAAAGAAAATACAAAATGAAATAACAGAAGCAAATAAGCTAGAGAAAGGAGTAATTTAAAACATGGTTGTAAAAATGGCTGAGAATAAATATAATCTATTTTCGTGGATACGTTTGCATAACAAACCTATTCAACTGGCATTTATTGACAAAGCACAGATTACGCGAATATTAGTACAAGTTGTTTGACATGCTGGACATAAAAATAGAATCAAAACAGAAATATTCATACAATTTTATATACATATGTAATAATGCGTGAAAATTGTTAGTGATATGAGTAATTGCATTGGGTAGATTTAAAGAACTATTAAAAGATGTGGGAAGATTGATAGAAACAAAGAATGCTGAACGAATACATATTATATCTAATCTTAGGAAATATACTGGAAAATGGCTTCACAGTTGAAGAAACGACTTGAAGAGACAGATATGTTGCGTTGTGGGATTACTCCATTTGTCTTCCAAAGAACGACTAAAAATCGTTAGATGGTATTGTCAAATAGATAAAAAGAATGGGCGCAGAGGTCATTTTCCCTTTTTTTCACTTTGCAAAAAACGAACGCTGTAGAAGGAAGACGCGATTTGCAGGCCCCTTCTCAATAGTTTCTGCTCAAACGAGTGTTTCCAATAAATATACATTTTATAAGTAATAATGTGTATTAAAGCAAACAAAATTTTTATTATTATTTTTTATTTTTTACATATAAAAATTAGTTATTGCTTTGCTACACGTGACACATATCTGACCAATAAGAATTAAACACAAATCGCAAGATACACGTATAATGTGATAGTATTTTTAAATTTATTTCGATCTCTCAAGAAGCTTAAATAAATGTTAAACATGTTCGATTGAGATACGCTTTCTAATTTATTCTTTTATTTTATTTTATCATAATGTGGGATTCCGATCATATATTCAATATATATATATATATATATATATATATATATATATTTATAAACTTATTTATAAATGGAACTTTGTGTGAGTATGTGTGTGTCTGTGTGTGTGTTCGTTACTTATAGACTCCGAAACGGCTGAACCAATTTTCTTGAAACTTTACACAGTTGTACTATAAGCGTCTGCTAGTGTTCTTAGCTAGGTTGTGTGTCGAGCTACCCCCGATAAATATCGAAAATCGATAATTGAAAAAATCGGGTTATAGAAGAAGTCGTCCGATTTTAATCAAATTTGATTCACTCATAGACAAAGACATAAGAAACAATATTCAGAAGTTTCAAGGTTGCAGTTCTTACAATAGTGCAGAAAATCGATTATATATATATATATATATATATATATATATATATATATAAGGCAAGATGTTTGTGTGTGTGTCTGTTTATCTGCCTGTATGTTTGTATTTTTTTCAGCCCTCTTATTTTAGTTTTTGCTTCGGGTTTGGCTCTAAGTAGGTATAATTGTAGTTCTTAGTCTCAGCCATGATACCATTTATTTAGAGGACTTATTTAGCCTTTAAAATTCAGTTTACAACGAAAAAAACGTATTTGATATCGATACCAGGAAATCAAAATTTGACTTACATCCATTCATTTTTCTTTCAGTCTACGTTTTCGCTTTAACTGGAAACAACTATTGCTTTTTAGTCTTTCGTGCCAACGTCCACAGAGTGTGAGCTCCAGGACCATGGAATACTTTTAAAGCTTTCTTTACACCCGAGCAACGCCGGGCTATACTGCTAGTATCTATATATTTGTATACATTATTTCGCCTGAATTTTAAACGGAAATGTATTTCGTCTTATAATTCACTCACATACTAACTTTACCAACTCATAATTATACGCACTCATGCATGATTCTCTCATACACATATTTTATTTTTAAAAAGAAAATTGTTCATCGCTTAGTGCTTGTATACATTATTCCGCTACAATTTTGAACGGAAATGTTTTCGTTTTTTCATTTACACGCATATTAACTTTACTGAGATATAAACACACTTAGTGCTTGTATACATTATTTCGCTACAATTTTGAACGGAAATGTTTTCGTTTTTTTTCATTTACACGCATATTAACTTTACTGAGATATAAACACACTTAGTGCTTGTATACATTATTTCGCTACAATTTTGAACGGAAATGTTTTCGTTTTTTCATTTACACGCATATTAACTTTACTGAGATATAAACACACTTAGTGCTTGTATACATTATTTCGCTACAATTTTGAACGGAAATGTTTTCGTTTTTTTCATTTACACGCATATTAACTTTACTGAGATATAAACACACTTAGTGCTTGTATACATTATTTTACTACAATTTTGAACGGAAATGTTTTCGTTTTTTCCTTTACACGCATATTAACTTTACTGTGATATAAACACACTTAGTGCTTGTATACATTATTTCGCTACAATTTTGAACGGAAATGTTTTCGTTTTTTTCATTTACACGCATATTAACTTTACTGAGATATAAACACACTTAATTTTTCTACGTACATTATATTCGCCTACATACACTTACATTTAAAATAAGCATCTATTGATTTTTTACGCGTAGCACGCACATATACGAAGGCATAAGTTTGTTTCTATTTTTTTCTATTATCATCTGTTGCTTTATTATACGTGACACTAATCTGACCAAAGAAGTCAAAACTCAATCAACATACTGTATCTTTGGCTATATTAAAATTTAAGGTGTTTTAAAAAAAGTAATTCCTATTAAAAATAAATCTCTAAAGAAGCTTATTGAAGTGAAATATTTCGACCTTTGTTCTCATCTTGGTTGATATAGGTGTTATAATAGACAGAACGTTTCGTCCAATTACCCGCTGGTCATCATCCGGTGTCCGTAGATTGGCTAATGTGGACTATCTCCTTGATTATTGCGAAATATCCTGTGAAATCAATTATTGATATTCATGTTGGATTTGGTTCATCACTACCAAGTCCACAGACTGAACTCATGTCCATTAGATGATGCTAACACATGTATAAACAACTACTATATCCACTACGTCAATGGACTTCAGTGGTGTATTTTTGGAGTCTTTTATATTTATTGTCAGATGGATTTTGACAACTGGATTCTGTTAGTGGATTCGTGCCACTTGGCATAATTGTATTTATTTCTGAGTAATTTTCAATAATCTTGGAATTATTTCGAATTTTTGTTCTCATCTTGGTTGATGGAGGTGTTATAAAAGACACAACGATGATGACCAGAGGGTAATTGGTCGAAACGTTGTGTCTATTATAACACATATCAACCAAGATGAGAACAAAAGTTTGAAATAATTAAAAGAGTATTGGAAATTACTCATCTCAGGAATAACTACAAAAAGTGAATCAAGTTAGATTAAAGATTTTTTTTTCATATTCTTTTCATCTTGTAAAATTTCAATCCATATATTCAATTCACACACATGCATACACACACACACACACACACACACACACACACACACACACACACATATATATATATATATATATATTGTGTATGTGTGTGTTTGTGCGTATATATATATATATATATGTGTGTGTGTGTGTGTGTGTGTGTGTGAATTGAATATATGGATTGAAATTTTACAAAATGAAAAGAATAAGTAAAGTATAAGTAAAGAATATATATATATATATATATATATATATATATATATTGTGTATGTGTGTTTGTTTGTGCGTGCGTAATTTTTTTCTGCGTGGCGCTTAGATCGTTGTCCGGTTCTTATAGCAGACGATTTCTCATATGGTTGTTTTGAACAACACTCGATAAGCACGCTTTCCTGAAACTGGGCATTTGAAAATTTATTGAATGAAACAGAGTAAGGATTCTGCGTGTGACATCTTCGATGGAATTCCCATGATTGCAAGACAAACCTTGATTCTGTGGTTTGAACAGCAGCGATGCGGATAAGTGGCTAAACATATCACATTCAAGAAGGTGAACATTCATGATCAGCTGTTGACTTGATTTTTCCAATTTATACAGTATTTGTTTATTGCAGCAAAACCGAACTTGTGATAAACGACGAAGTTTTAAAAACATGAAAACGAAAAGTACACTTCTAATTAACATCAGAAAGCTACACCTGAAATTTCTGGAAACTTAAGGAAATAATTTTATACACACTGTACAAATTGAAGTCTAGAAGAGCAGAAAGAAATGCATAACCTGATTAGAGAGCATGAGCAAATGAATAGTGTAACAGTTAATAAAAGAGACATGGTTTATTAGTTGCTACGGAGAACAGAAGATTGTAGAGATACATGATTGCCAATTCCTGAAGGAACGTAGTAGAAAAAGTGGAAGTACAAGAAGAAGAAGAAGAAGAAGAAGAAAGGAGGAAGAAAAGGAAGAACAGAAGAAGAAGATTAAGAAGATAGATGGGGAAAAAGAAGAAGAAAGAGAAGGAGTATAAGGAGAATGTACTGAAAAAGGAAAAAGGAGAAAAACAAGGTCGAACAGAAGAATAAGAAAAAGAAGAAGTGGAAGAAGAAAAGAAGAACGGAGGAAGAGGAGGAGGAGGAAGAGAAAGAAGAAAATGAAGGGAGGAAGAGAAAGACGAACCGAAGAAGATGAAGAAGAAAAAGGAAGGAGAAGAAGAAGAAGAAGAAAGGAGGAAGTGTAGGAGGAGGAAGAAAAAGAAGAAAAGTGAAAGAGGAACAGAAGAAGACGAAAAAGATAAAAGGAAGAAGAAGAAGAAGACAAATAAGAAGAAGAAGAAGAAAGGAGGAAAAGTAGGGAGAACAGAAGAAGGAGAAAAAAAGAGGTAGAGGGGGGGGAAAGAAGAAGAAGAGGAAGAAGGAAGGAGGAAGAGAAGACGGAACAGAAGAAGAAGAAGAAGAACGGAGGAAGAGGAGGAGGAGCAAGAAGAAGAAGATGAAAGGCGGAAGAGGAAAACGAACAAAAGAAGAAGAAGAAAGGAGGACTAGTAGGAGGAGGACAAGAAGAAAGGAGGAAGAGAAACAGAAGAATAAGAAAAAGATAAAAGAAAGAAGAAAGGAGTACGAGAAGGAGGAGGAAGAAGAAGAAAACAGGAGGAAGAGGAAGAGAAACACAAGAAGAAGAAGAAGATGAAGAAGAAGAAGAAGAAGAAGAAGGGAGCACCGGGAACAGGAACAGAAGAAGAAGAAAAAGGAAAAAGAAAAAAAGAAGAAGAAGAAAAAGAAGAAAGGAAGAAGAGGAGTAAGAACAGGAGAAGAAGGAAGAAGAAGAGACAACGGAAATGTTTAAAATGTTCGACACAACAAACGAACAATGCCTCTTTTGTTTCAGAGTGGGCTTCATTTTTGTAGACGGTCTATTTCATAATCATCATGGTAATCACAGTATTTTAAGTTCGTAATATTTGGTCGTGATATAAAAAGAAGGTTAATTAAGCTGCTGATAGGACGTAAACCTGCGTTAATATTTGCTAGCAACTATTTCAGAAGAAAAGAAGAATTTTGCCACCGGAAGTGTCTTCATGACGTATCTCTCAGCGTTTGTTAAATTCCGCCGATTCTCTTGACTCTTCGTTTCCTATCGTGCCTTAAACATCCGTCACATCTTCCTGCCCACAAGCAACTGAAAACTTGATATGGGAATAATGCTTTGCAAATGCGGCTGTTGTTGATGTCTAAAATAGACAAAATTTTTGTTGGATTCAATGTTTTGATTCGCATGTCATCGTCATTGGGGCGCCGTTTAATATCAGATACAGCGTATGATTTTGCAACTGTCGTTAATTTTTGTTCAAAAATTAATTCAAATGCAGTAGAACGCAGGCAGTCTCATATCAGCAACGGGAACTAACAATGACGTCTAATTTTTTTTTTCATTCAAGATGACAGGGACATTAGGTACTTTTATTGATGAATAGATGCATTTGTTGGATTTGACTCCAAATTCTATGTCTCATGAATTTTAACAATTTTGTATAACAGTTGTAACTTGTGCTAAACGCATCGCAGAGAAAATGATCAATAAGTTTAAGAGACATAAAATATCTATTCGTTTTAATAAGACACATACACAACTCTCGCTCTCGCCCTATCTATCTATCTATCTATCTATCTATCTATCTGCGCGCGCGCCTGTGTGTGTGTTGGTGTACGAGCGTACGCCTGCCGTTAAAAATGACGGCAGAATATTTGAGAGGATTTTTAGCTGTTTCATCATAGCTAATCGACCATAACATGACAATATATATATATATATATATATATATATATATATATATATATATATATACAGCGGTTTTTATTATAATAGAGATTATATATATATATATATATATATTCTTCACAAACCCACATCATGATTATTGAAAAAAATAAAATAATAAGCCCCTGTTAAAGATTGGACAAAAGCTTTTATAACAGATAGTGAAGTTTAATAACTGGTAGGAACTAAGCAGACGCTGGCTCACTATTGTTACCCTAATGAACTGAGTTTGACAGGGAAATATATATATATATATATTAAATTAAATATTTAAACCACGTTTAAATCCGGTCATAACACATTACATACCATTTGAATACATGGTTCTGTTGTCGTTTTGTGCAATCACGCGGTGTGGCGTCATAGAGTTTGTTATTTTTGGTAGCTATTGCCGTTGCCTAGCGGAGTTTTATGTCAACACAAAATAAAATCGTCGGTGATGGTGGATGTTATTGTATTACCGTCTTAATAACCACTCTGAAGATGGCTCATGTGAGCCGAAAGCTTACAACCGAATTAATAAAAAATTATCCAAATCTTGGAGAATTTTTGTCTTTATTTTCAACTGAAATTAAAACCAAAATACGACGTTTAGAACGGCTCATGATTAAACATAATAGATATTCATTGTCTCTTATATTTAACAATATATATATATATATATATATATATATATATATATGAGATGATGATATATACTTTTATATGTCAGGAACAATATTGGGGAAAATAGAAACGTTTTATTGTGACCCGTTTCGTCTTTGGTTCATCGGCCATGATTATTTATGGGAGTAGATATACCACACTATGCTAGTAGATGTTCTACCAACAATGGTAAGATATTGAATGAACCAAGGCGTAAAGTCACAATAGATGACCTTCCAATCAAGGCACTTTCTAGACGTTTTCGTCCTAATGGATTATTTCTTCTTTAATGAGAGTAGCAATTTTTATGGCAGTCTCGTTACGGCGCGTAACAAACGCATTTGCTGTATTGTTTTTTTGTTGTTTTTTTTAATGTCACTTTTGTGTTCATATGATATTTCATTTAGATTCTGTGAAATTCCTTTATGCATGATTTTTGACAATTAGTACTGGTTATCGAGTAAATTCCTCTTTCAAGTTTTAGTATATTGATTTATTTAGAATAGGCTTTTTAGATGTAGTAGTAAGAAATTCTATGTTGACTTACGTAGATTATGTCTAATTAAATTTAACCCTGATTAAACTAGGATTGTATCTGCACATTATTTAAATTTTTTTATAACAATACCACCCTACGCAAGGCATTTTATTGCAACTGTTTTGCAGTGGTTTGCATAGGAGGAAAATTATGAGAAAGAGTGGCAGGTATTAGGGGGTGTCAGAATGTGGATAAGAGAAGGATGAGAATACTGATGAGAGTGGAGTGGACGGAGAAAGGAGCATGAGAGAGAGAGAGAGGATGCAGGTTAGTGAGATAGGAGATGACTATTGACTTTACATTTAAATTCTTGGAGATTATAGCTATCAGGAAAACAAATAAATGGAAGGGACATGGATACATGCCTGTACACCCACTGATTTGCGCAGACGCACACACGCTCGCTCGACCACCGGGGCTCACACAAGCATAACTGCATATGAACAATATGGGGCTTGGCATACGCATTTGATTGGTGTATCTTGTATCTACCGAGTTTGATGCCAGAAGTTTTAAGTATGTATGTGGTTATATTTATATATTTTTTTGTATATGATGATCTGCGGAGTTTTAGTCGTGTAAGTTTTTGTTTTTAACTTGTGTATTTGCATGAGTATATATCTAATTATGTTTATCTGTTCATACAATGAAATATGTTTGTGTCTGTCGTGACCTCATTCATTCAAGGTTAGTTATGTTACGAATCCGTTCTTACTGGATCCAATATTTTGGCGGTTCAGTATGTTTCCAAATAAAGCTTTAAAATTTAACAGTTAATCGATAAAAAAAATTTGAAATAATATGTCTCCGACAATCATATGTTTGTTTCAACGTTGGGTGCCCAACGTTTCTTCGGGAGGTAAAAGCAAAAATGAATTCGTCTGCTCCCCATATTTGTTTCATTGTTGTTGTGGGAGGTTGGTTGGGGTTATTGATAATGAAGGGAATGTATGTCTTGTGTTGTCTGTTAGAGTTTTGAAGAGCCTGGTGTGTAAGTGCTAAATTGTTGATTAATGGCATTATCTGTTGGAGTGTACGTTTTTATCGGTCGGGTATATCTTTTGGTTAGAATTTCGCAGAGATTGGCGTATGGAGGGGTTTGATTACTTGGTCAGTTTTGTGTGTTTGCACACAACAGTCTTTATCATAATTGGGAAAATAATAATAATAATAATAATAATAATAATTGCATATATATATATATATATATATATATATCATGAATTCTTTTTTATTCCTTTACTTCTACAATGCGAAAAAAACGTAAAGAATGTGGAATAACTAAATAAAAAAATAATTATTTCTCCCTTGTCTACCGTATTTAAGGAAATATTTTTAAAAGAAAGCTTACTAAACAAATATACATTAATAAACATATATCTGAGTGAGTGTGTGTGAAAGCAATTTTATTCGACATTATTCCTTATTACATATTATATACATTTTTATTACTGGGTACAAGTGTTAATGTTTCTATCACTGTCTTCTTTTATTTAATATTATTAAACAATGAAAATAATAACAACCGGCCTAAATTGAGTACTTTACAAATGAAAAGCCGTGTCTAAAACAGGAATCGAACCCGCATCCTTTTCCCTCAGAAGATCACAACCTTTCGCATGTTTGTTCTCCGACAGTCGTGAAATGTCTATCAATCCAGGTGGTCGAATGAGAACAGGTTACTGTGTTTAAATTTACTACGGCAGATTTTCTTGTTCCTTCTCCATGTCTAGGGATATCTTCTATCGCATTTTTTTTATACTGCTCACTTATTGCTCGCCTGTTTCAACAATGTTTATATCTGTACTACCTGCCCAAAGACGTTAACTCATAAATTACTATGCTGCAAAATTCTCGAATCAAGTCTTTAATCCATTAGGCTATTGTTCCCTGTTAGTTTCAAATTCTCCCTGTAGTAGACGAGATATCCCTAGGCATGGACATCAGAATAACTATCTAGTGCCGTAAATTAAATAGTTTTCGAAACCCAGGTCGACAGAGATGAATAAAGCTGTAGGGCATAACGACAAGGACATTAGTTCTAATGTAAATAATAACTTTAGAAACACAGAATAATAGCTTTTAGACGCATGGTTCTGACAGGTAAGAAGAATAATGGTTTCATTCTGTGACTAATAACAATATGTTTATTGGTCATAATTTTGCAGGTTAATGAACATAATACGAGGGAGGGTCGAAAAGTTCATAGGCTGAAGCAGTGATGCTTGAGCTATGAAAACTTGCATGCATTAATTTCATTACTTTTTATTAGTCACTGCATCGTTTCTTTCTAAACTCACATCTGAATGTTCAAAAGAACTACGGAAATAACTGGCAGCAACTGCCCTTGAAAATAGATCAGCAAAAGATACAACCCAAAATGCCAAATACAGGTGGGGGATAACAGAATCAAACAAGTCCAAGAATTTAAGTACCTAGGAAGTGTTCTAACAGGAGATGGAAAGTGCGACACGGAGATCCGAAGGCGAATTGGCATAGCAAAGGACGCGTTCCAGAAGCTGAGCAAAATACTAACACACAGGAAGATCTCAATAGAAACGAAGAAAAGAGTGCTAGACTGCTACGTGATGTCAGTTCTTCAGTACGGCTGTGAATGCTGGACAATATCATCGAAAATGAGGACAAAACTGGAAGCGGCCGAAATGTGGTTCTACAGAAGGATGCTACGGATATCGTGGACTGAGCATACAAGCAACGACGAAGTGTTAGAAAGAATGGCAACAAAAAGGAAATTGATGCTGAGCATCAGGAAGAGACAACTGAAGTTCCTGGGACATGCAATGAGGAAGGAGAGCCTGGAGAACCTGATACTGACTGGACAGATAGAAGGAAGGAGAGACAGAGGAAGGCAGCGGATCTGCAGAGTCTGATCAGGTGGATGACGGAACGGGGGTTGCCAGGAGCAACAGGAGCAAACATACTAAGAGCCACAAGGGATAGGGAGACGTGGAGATCCATGATCGCCTACGTCCTGAAGGGACAGGGCACATAGAAGAAGAAGTCAGCAAGTACATGGAAAGAAATGGTTTAGCCCCCAAAAACATTAATTCAGACATGTTTTCTAAATTAGGAGATGATGATTATCTTCTTCTTCTATGTGCCCTGTCCCTTCAGGACGTAGTCAATCATGGCTTTCTACGTTTCTCTATCCCTGGTGGCTCTGAGCACGCCTTCTTCTGTTACACCATGCAATCCTCGTTCCGTCATCCACCTGATTAGGTCCTTCAAATATGCTATCAGTTGCTTTCCCTTGTCTCTTTCTCCCTCTATGTAGCCTGTTAGTATCAGATTCTCCAAGCCCTCTTTCCTCATTGCGTGTCCCAGGAACTTCAGCTGTCTCTTCATGATGCTCAGTATTAATTTCCTTTTTCTTTCCATCAATTCCAAGACTTCATCATTGCTCACATGCTCGATCCATGATATTCGCAGCATCCTTCAGTAGAACCATATTTCCTTTGCTTCAAGTTTTTCACTGGCTTTATCAAAAGTGCAAACGTGAATAATTGAATTTATTAAAGAAAAAGAGTCTTCAATATGTCCAAAGTTTTGGACGTCCTGCACATTCCACCACTGAAGAAAACATTGATCTTGTTCACAACATGGTAATGGGTGACAGGCGATTGACTATCAATTAATTGGTCAATGCTATTAGCGTATACCACAAGGGAGTTGGTAATATTTTGAACAATGCAATTGGCATGAGAAAGCTTTCTGCTCAGTGGATACCACGACTTTTGGCACCTAATCGAAAGCATATCAGACTGAACCAATCACGGGAAAATCTGACTTTTTTACGAAGATCCACCTGATTTCCTTATACATTTCCTGACCAAGTATGGGCGCTGAGTTCACTTTGAGCGATGCAGTGGAAAC
This sequence comes from Ascarosepion bandense, assembly GCA_037127315.1. NCBI lineage: Eukaryota > Metazoa > Mollusca > Cephalopoda > Sepiida > Sepiidae > Ascarosepion > Ascarosepion bandense. The sequence continues at coordinate 1,146,797 of JBBBDQ010001066.1, read as the reverse complement.
TTGCTACAAAGAAGGCTACGATCGTTTCATCTCCAAGTAAGATAATGGCCTCATTTTTTTTTAGTGGGGGTGTTAAAAACATAGTTTATTAACTATCATCCAAAGGGCCACACCATCTATGGAGAGTACTATGCCAACTTTCTGAGGCAGTTACGATAGTGTTAGGGTGGCACCCCTGTGAGTCGATTGACTAATGGACTATTCCTGACGTCACGTCCGGTTACCACGTTATGTATTCCGGGCAGTCAGAGGTAGAGAGTGAAGGAGTAAGGGTCGTAACCAGATTAGTCCTGTAGCTGAACGGAGACATGACTCGGCGTTAACACGAATTGTATTTTTGTTAATACATTATTGTTTTTCACAGTTCCCGATGTCTTCTCGTTAGTTATTTCAATAATAACTTCACAATAGATAGGCTAAGTGCAAATAGTCAGGAAAAAGAAAAGCGCCATATTTCATCAGGGCACTTCTCTATCACAAAAGCCCTTAATTTAAATAGCTGCTGTGTGTAATCCTCGTTCCGTCATCCACATGATTAGGTCCTTCAAATATGTTATCAGTTGCTTTCCCCTGTCTCTTTTTCCCTCTATCTGGCCTGTTAGTATCAGATTCTTTAGGTCCTCCTTCCTCATTGCGTGTCTCAGGAACTTTTGCTCTCTCTTTCTGATGCTCAGTATTAATTTCCTTTTAGTTTCCATCAATTCCAAGACCTCATCATTGCTCACCTGCTCGATCCATGATATTCGCAGCATCCTTCTTTAGAACAACATTTATGTTGCTTCAAGATTTTCTTTAGCTTTATCGAAAGTGCAAACATAAGTAGCCTTTTGGAAGATAGTTAATGAACTATGTTTTTGAAACCCCGGCAAAAAATTTGAGGCCATTATCTTACTTGGCGATGAAACGATCGTGGCCTTCTTTGGAGCAAGTTTCCACTGCATCGCTCAAAGTGAACTCAGCGCCCATACTTGGTCAGGAAATGTATAAGGAAATCAGGTGGATCTTCGTAAAAAAGTCAGATTTTCCCGTGATTGGTTCAGTCTGATATGCTTTCGATTAGGTGCCAGAAGTCGTGGTACCCACTGAGCAGAAAACTTTCTCATGACAATTGCATTGTGCAAGATATTACCAACTCTCTTGTCGTATACGCTAATAGCATTGACGTATTAATTGTTTTAAACCAGTTAATTATCGTCCTTATTCCACTGATTAAACTATCATCTGCTTCCCAACTTGAAAAGATACTCGGCTGGAATCCAGTATCGCATGGATGATGACTTCATATCAGCTATTGATCGCCTTTTTAACCAACATGTGGAATTGTGTTCTTTGAACACCTAGATGTCAGTTTACCTTAAAAGAAACAATGCAGCTATTATTAAGAATAGGTACACAAGATTTCACGACTCTAGCATCGCTCTGTCATTGTCAGTCTATGAACTTTTCAGCTGACCCTTGTATATAGTATAAAAGCAAGAAAACATATGACGAATGATTATCTTACGAGTCACTAACGAAGCGATCAGATGAAAAGGCAGCTTAATATTAGGTCTGTACAAATTGATGGCATTGTCTTTGTGTGAAATTTAAAACGAGGTAAGATGCAAAAATAAAAGTGCGACCGTATGTTTCAGAACAGGTCAGACAATCTGAATCATCAAATTTGGCTTCCAGTGATTTTATTTTGACTATTAATATTCTATGCTTCTATTCATCTTTTCTACAATACACTATGTATTCCCCCAACCGTTTTTTTCTTTTTTTGTCTTTGAGGTGCGTGTGTTGTTATTTGACACAAGTCTTAAAATCTTCGCTTCCAATTTGACAATGACACGAATGAGACGGTGTGCAAAATTAGCCGAATCATTCAAATATCCTCCCCTTTCTTTCCTCTCTTGATTTGTTTCTGCAGTCCTTCTATCATTCAAATTGTTGGTTCGTTTATTCATTATTTCTTTGGTTTTTAGTCCTTATATTTTTTGCGCCCTCCTCCGCCTTCATTGCTCGTCTCGCTGGTCGTCATTTAGTTTTGTTGTTCTCACATTTATTTTTAATGTTTTCCCCTTCTCGTTTTCTCTGTCTGTCATTTTCTAATTTATTTATCTCTTCGGGTATTTTTTGGCATATTTTTCTCCCGTTTTTGTTCGTCCGTTCTCTACCTCAGTCTTTCTTTCTCATACTGAACCATGTACGTCTCTAACTCTTTCACTCCGGTGATATTTGTTTTCTTTATTTTTTCAGCCACTCTTTGTTTCTGTCCATTTTTTATTTATTTATTTTTTGTATATAATATCGCGTCCTCAAGTCATTTCAATAGTTATATCCCTGTACTATCCTATATCATTCGATCTTTTCCACTTGCGTTTCTATCTAGCTTTTCAATCAATTGGTCCATCGATCCATTGGTTTATCAACAGATTAGCTTGTCTGTTATATTATTTTTCTCGTCCATTCGCTTTAACAAACATTTCAAATTACCAATCAGTAAAACGCACATTATTTTTCAATGTAATTCTTTGGTGTTATTTCCATTGTAAATTTCCTTGTTTAAATCTTTTCTCATCACCACCCCTCCCACTGTTACTCTCTGATTTTATTTCCCTTGTACCTCTTTTATTATCACTCAGTCCTTGTCTGGCTTTTCTTTCTCGACTTTTTTCTTGTTTATTTCTCTGTCATCTTTTCAAGCACTCACACTTTGCTTCACCTCCCGTTCTTTTGCCTTTGTTTCTTGTCTTGTTTCTTCCCTTGTTTCTCTTATTTTTCTCTCGCTACTTTGCCGACCAACCTTTGTTTCTCTTACTTGCTTCTTTGATTCTCGCTTTTCTTTGGTTTCTTTTCTCTCTTATCTTTCAGCAGATTACTTTTCTCCTGCTCGGTACTGTTTTCTTTCTTTCGTTTACTCCTTCTCACTCTAACTTTTGTTTTGTTTATCTTTTCTTTTCATCTAATCTTTCTCGTCGCTGCCTCATTTCTTTTTTATTCCTATCTCCTTATTTTTTTTCTTTCCACTCTTTTTTCAACCTTTCCTCTTCTCAGTTCTCTTATCAGTGACCTCTTTTTGTTTTCTTTTTCTCCTATTTTCATTGATTCCTTTAACTTTTCTTTCTTTATTTTTCCTTTTATACTTACTCCTGCCTTTATTTCATCGCTTATTTTCAACCATTTTCCTTCTTTCCGTTTCTTTTATTTATTTGTACATCGATTTCATTCTCTCCTTTCATGTCTTTCTTATATTTCATTTTGCCTTAATATTTTTCTCTCTGTCTCTTAACGCACCTCTATTCTTCTCCTTTATTTATCTCTTATCTCTTTCTTTTACTCTCCTTTACACTAAAACTTTCCTTCTCTTTATTTCATTTTCGCTCACTCCATCCTTTTTTCCTCTCTTCATTTCACTCACTCTTTTTTTCTTTCTTTCCATTTCACTTATTTTCTCCTTTCTCTGTTCTTCGTTCTCTCTACTTAGTTCTCCTTCTCTTTCCTTTTCCCCTAATCTTTTTACCCGCTTTCTTTCCCGCCTCGATTCTCTTCCTACTCTTTCACTAACTCTTTATTTCACTTTTCTTTCTCCCTCGGTTTTCTACCGCTTTCTTTCTCCTTTCTTGACTCTCCTTTATTCTTCCTATCAGCTTTCTACTCTCTTCTTTTTAACTCCTTCTCCTCTTCTTTACACTCGTTCTCTATTCAACTTGTCTTTATTGCTTTCGCACTCACTCAATTCTGTTCTCTTTTTCCTTTTTCCCCAACCTATGCCATCACCCCTACCATCCACCTTAATTATTTCTTCAATGTTTAAACAAACGTATAAAAAGAAAGAAAATTAATCCCCACATTTGCAATGTCCTTTATTTAAAATTTTTGCTTTTTAGTTTTAGTTTTATTATTTTTAATCACTAATTCATGTCTAACATTCACTTCGATTTGTTTTGCTTGCTATTATTGAAGAGTGAAAAAAAAAACATGCCTACAAACAGTGGATAAGAAACAACAAACGATGTTTGTTTCTCTTTACGCCTTTTGTTTTATGTTAGTGAATTGCAGTTAAATTTTATTGGCCTAATTATACAATGGATGAAGGGTGATGTTAGGACGGGGTAACTCTGACGTATTCTTCACATTGGATCGTTTGTTGCTATAGCAACCTAAGACCTGACAATTCTCTCTTGTCATCAATACAGCTCGCCAAACGGACAACAAGAAAGAAAAGAAAGCTAAAACCGAAAAAAAAAAGCGTTTTGGCAACAAAGCGCTAATTTCATACATTTTACCGATGTTTTGCATCATGTATTTTATGTAAAGGAGCCTGGATTATATTACATGGGAGAGGGGTAAATAACAGAAGCGGTGGTTCATTACTACGAAATCAGGATTACATAATATCGTTTAAATGTAATACATATAAAGTGGAAGAATAACAACACCAAAACTAATAAAAAGAAGATTGTTTTTAATCGTTTTACACCAAGCAAGGCGGTACCGCCACTGGTGCGCAAGGGGCTACTTAAGAGAAAAGTGAAAATATACCCAGGAGGAAAGCAAAGAGAAAGACGAAACAGTTACAGGAGGTGTCAGAGAAACGGCACGAGTAGGATGAGAAACCGTGTAAAAATAGTTGTGTGTATAGAGCGAAGAAGGAAAAGAACACTTTTGACGTAATATCGTTTAAATGTTACTTGAACGCAGAAGAAGGCAAAAACGGAAGTGAGGGTTCTTCTTTTATGTACCTTGTCCCTTCAGGACGTAGGCAATCATGGCCTTCCACTTTTCCCTATCCCTGGTGGTTATGAGTACGCCTTCTCCTGTTACATCATGCAATCCTCGTTCCGTCATCCACCTGATTAGGCCCTTCAAATATGTTATCCGTTGCTTTCCCCTGTCTCTTTTTCCCTCTATCTGGCCTGTTAGTATCAGATTCTCCAAGCCCTCCTTTCTCATTGTGTGTCCCAGGTACTTCAGCTGTCTCTTCCTGATGCTTAGTATTAATTTCCTTTTTGTTTCCATCATTTCCAAAACCTCATCATTGCTCACATGCTCGATCCATGATATTCGCAGATGAAATGAAATTTTTTAATATCATTTAAGTGTAATAGAAGAAGAAGATGAAGAAGAAGAAGAAGAAGAAGAGAGTATGTGTTGGGTGGGCTTAAGACACTGAATAAGCATTGGTGTGTATCTTTCAATGCAATACACACAAAGAAGTAAGGCATGCTGAAAAAGAATAACAACACCAACACTAATAAAGAGAAAAATTAACTTTGAGTCGTTTCACTACAAGCAAAGCGTTACCGCCACTGGTATGCAGGGGGCTTCATAAGGGAAGATTGAAAGTCTAAGCAGAAGAGCGAACAGAAAGTAAAACCAGTTACAGAGGGTTGTCAGAGAAAGGGCACGAGAAGGATAGGAATACCAGTGGGAAGATATTTGCGAGGGCATAATGAGAACAAAAAAGAACAAGATACACGGGATGATGGGGAAAGAACGAGAAAAAGGCTAGAATCAAGTGGATAAGAGATGGGCACTGACATTGCATTTAAATTCTTGGAGATTGTAGCCATCACGGAAACAAGTATACGGAAAGAAGTTCCACAGGCGGGAAATGCGAGAAAAGAAACTGTAGGAGTATAAGTGTTGGGACGCCCGCGCCTATTCGGCTATAATGGACTATTCCATTACTATGTTAAGTAATGGTGGCATTTACGTAGGAGAGTGTGCCGAGCAGCCGATCCACAAGTCAGTCGTAGACTTCCGGTGACGACCCGGAATTACCCATTGCTCATACTACGTCTTACGACGGTTGAGACGATTAACCTTTATTCTTGTATTGGATACTAATAACCTTTGTAAATACTATTTTCACGGAATACAACAATTAACCTCTTCCTGTTGTTGAGTTATTTATTCTTACTCATGACATAACAAAAAGTGTTGGTTGCATTTGATTGATTTAACTGTAAAAAGATGGGACATTGTTGCAAGTCTGGTAGATCGAGTAAATTCTTATGGAGGGGGCTTCGTGTTAACATAAAGAAATAAGCATTACGTAATATCGTTTAAAGATAGTGGTTGGAATAGAATATTGGAATTTGCATTCAGTTGAATGAATATGCGTATCACTAAAAAGAATTAATGAAGACTTGTAACAAAAAAATTATTATCTCCCTCCACAAAGAAAAAGATTCTTGCAATCAAAAAGTATTTTCAGGTATTAAATAATCTGCAATTAAAAGCTATAGAAAAAGAATCAATCAGTATATACATAGGGTGCGATTGATAAATTATCATCATTTTATAAATTTAAATTTGTGCATATGCGTTTTTTTAATTTTTTTTATTTCATTTATATTTACAGTAGGGTCAGTATAGGGCTATATCGTGTTGAATACACCAGTCCCCTTCCGATCACCGAAGTTGAGCAACATCGAGACTGGTCAGTACTTAAATGGGTGACCATTTTGGAATACCAGGTTCTGTAAACGTAAGGACCAAGAATGGTCCACCGGTCCTCCAGGTTTGGGGGTTGGGCGCTGGGCTAACAACCCTGCCCCGTAAAAAACAGTTTGTTACAGAGAACAGCATCAAAAAGTTGCTGCCCTATGCACCATTGGGTGTGATGGATAAATGATGATGATTATGACAGTAGGGTCAGTTGGGCGCCGTCAGTGAGAAAAAGAGCAGTTCACTCTGCCAGAAATTTGCAAACAACATTTTTTCATCTTCTCACAGAACCTTAAGCTCAATACGAAAAACTACATCGTACCTTGAGGAGGTAGTGCTACCCTGAGCCAAGAGGATAGAAGCTGTAAGAGCCTATACTTGGATACAGAAATCTGCATCATACCTCACAAGCAGAAGACCTAAGTCAGGGCTATCAGACAATTTTTGCGAACAAATCACCCCCTTACATCTCTCCACCTAACTCCCCCCCGACTGAAACCCTCTCGATTATTATGTGTAGAAGGTAGTTAAGCGAGAGATCACCAAAACTCTTTGTAACAGTATATATATATATATATATATATATATATATATATATTAAAAAAGGATTAATTCAAAGATGTTGAATAGCCATTTCGATATGAAGATCCCCACGGGGGACGACACATCACCTCAGCAACAGAAAAAACCTTTCAGAAACTCTGAAATATTTTATTACATGGAGCTCTCTTCCTGTATCATTTTTTAATATTAAAATAAATTTTTAATATTAATTAGGATCGGGTTTTTTGGAATTTACCTTCCTGCTTTTTTCCCTTGGATTGAAGTATCTGAATTAAAATATATATATATATATATATATGTGTGTGTGTGTGTGTGTGTGTGTGTGTGTGTGTGTGTAGAAAAATAGATAGATAGATAGATAGATAGATAGATAGATAGATAGATAGATAGATATCCATCGCATACTCTAGTTTCGTTATCTCTTAAATTTTTTCCTGCAAATGAGATTTTCTTCTTTTATTAAATAAAATGTTCAATTCAAAATTCACTGAGAGTTAATAGGATCGTAGTACTCTTGATTAAGATACAACAGCCGAAACACTGTGTCAATAAAAACTAGGATGAGTGTCCGTGTAAATAATAATTAATGTTTAATATCATCCAAGAAATAAAAAACAAACAAATATTTACGATTTTTCAAAGAAGACTTTCTCTAATGATTTTCACAATTGTACTCTATTTCATCAAACATATTTTTTATTCGTTCGAATTTATTGTCTTTTATGATCTGAATATCTTTCTGTTCAAACCTTGTTGCTGTTGGCAATAACTAGAGTTTAAATGGTAGAATCTGTGGAAAAATATTCTTGAACATTCCCATTGCTGTGGTTTAATTTTTTCAGCTATTTCTATATCTGAAACCCAACCGGAACGATTTTGCCATGCTTCCAAAATCAAAAACGATTTGTTAATTTGAAATTCTTTTTAAAAGCAACTGTACTGCGAATAAGGGAAAACGAGAATCTTAAACAACTTCACAGAAAGTCTTTCATGATTGAGAGCCAAGAAACGTCAGATCTAATGACCGTTTCCCCTACGTGATGCAGGTTTGCATCCTGCCAGAGGGCGCAAGATTTTTTTAATATTCAGGCCGGTAGATGGAAAAAAATGCCGTCTAATAAATAATTACAGAGCATCTACTAAAATATGACCACCCACTAAAAATAACATTTAAACAGATAAACTAAAAAATATGTCAGACTTAATACATTCTTATATATATATATATATATATATATATATATATATATATATCCCTTCTGTCACGCTGATGTAAAGTGAGACTATAGCGAAGCAGCATCAGCTCAGTTTATTCTCTTTACTACCAGTTATTAAACTTTACTGCTAGTCATAAATGTTCTTTCCGCGCGTTTGCTCTTTAACAGTGCCTCATTATTTAATTTTTTGCAAAAATTATGTCATCGACGTATAGAATATATATATTTTTTTTCATTTGTTATCAATTTATTACGCGACCTAGGTTTCTACAATGTGGTGTCTTCAAGCGATCTGTAAAGAAAATTAATGGAATATAATATATTTACCAGGAAGATAGGGAGTAATTAGTTTGTTAAGTGTTTAGGAAAAGTTATATATTGGTGTGGGTATTTGAGAAATGATAGATCGGAGGGGATGATCTTTTTTATGGATTTTTAGATTTCCATAAAGGTAGCCGGGCTGATAGTCACCTATAATCTTTTAAGGTTTATAGGATCCTATTTCAGCATTGTTTGCAGTAATAAGTTTATTAATATGTTTTTTAAGTTGGGTGGTGGTATTACTAGTTAATTTTTTAAATGTATTGTGATCGTCCAGAATGGCCTGTAATTTGAGTGATATTCCTGTCTGTTTAAAATAAGAAATGTATTGGTTTTATCGGCACATCGGATAACAATATTTTTGTTATTTTTGAGATGTGTGGCTGCTTTTATGAGAGGCGTATTTATAATATCATTCGGATTTTTATGGTAACGGTGTTGATTGATTCAGCTTTGAGTAATTCTTTTAAGCCTACCTGTGTAGTAATATGGTTGTCTTGTTCGAGTTGAAGTATTTGTTGGTATAAATCTTCAATTTCCATTTGTTTAAACATTGAATTAGGTTACTGTGCGACATGAAAATTTGGTCCAAGATTAAGGAATTCTATTTCATCTGGAGTAAGTTGGTAATCCGATAGGTTAATGAAGTTGTCATTGATGTTGGGTAAAAGTATTTTTCCTTTATATAATTTGTTTAGCTTTTTTTGGATGACTTGTTTATGGGATTCATGTTCCTTTTGTGTTGTATTGTATAATAAATCCAATATTTCCTTGAATTTTTCACTTGTGGTAGAAGACTGGAAGATTCCTTTAATATGTACAATTTCAGTTTTGATTTGTTGTAATTCCTGTTTGGCTGTGTGCATTTGACGTTTAATAAGGTTCCATTGAAATTTCTTGGTGTTAGGATCATTTAATGCTGCGGCATCATGTAACTTAAATTTAGTGTATCGAGGCAGTAAGTAATTTTCTAAACATATGCTTTTAAATATAAGAGACAATGAATGTCTATTATGTTTAATCATGAGCCGTTCTAAACGTCGTATTTTGGCTTTCATTTCAGTTGAAAATAAAGACAAAACTTCTCCAACATTTGGATAATTATTTAATGATTTTCTTCTAAGCTTTCGACTCACATGAGCCATCTTCAGAGAGGTTGTTTAGACTGAAATATTATAACATCCACAATCACCGAAGATTTTATTTTGTGTTGACATAAAACTCCGCTTGGCAACGGCAATAGTTACCAAAAATAATAAACGCAGTTCTTAAATTTGCGATGCGGTTTTATGACGTCACACCGCGTGATAGCGCGAAATGACAACAAAACCATGTAGTCAAATGCAATGTAATTTGTTATTTCCAGTTTTAAAGTTGATTTTATTGAGTGTTGGTTGTTTAGAAGATGTACATGGCCTCCAATATCTGCAGGTTCCTCTTACTGTGTGTATGAGTAAGGATCACTGTTTTGTTGACCAAAATCTGTCTTATTACCTACATGTTTATGTTTTTCAGAGAAATGTTGCTTAATAGTACTCTGATCAGAAAGATGACATGTAAGTCTACGGGAGAGCGTGGTTGTAGTAAAACCAATATATGTACTAGGTTTTTTATTAGTATCAAAGATGCAATCTCTGAATGGGCATGTAAATTGGTACACTACATTGGTTTTTTGTAGAGAATTTAGTTTAGTGCTTGTTGGGTTATTATAGACTATGAGGTAAATTGTTTAAAACTTTTTATACTATATAATGAGTTTAATTTGATTATTACTTTCCACTGGTTTAACATTTCTACGTATTATGTTTTTGAGAGTTTTTTCATCTTGTTTATAATTATTATGTATTTGGTTGCAATAGTATAAGTTAATAGTGTTATGTTTATTTTGATGTAAACCATTATTATTAATATTATCATTATTGTTAGAGCTATTGTTAATTTTGTTGAGATACATTTTAATTTGTTGATCAATAACGGAGTTAGGAAATCCATTATTGACTAGTGTTGGCTTAATGTTGTGTAATTCTTTATAAAATATAGATTTGGAAGAAGATATCATTTGTGTGCGTTGAAGTAAGTTTTTTATAACAGCTGACTTATATCGTTGGGGGCATTCACTATCATCATAAAGAAGACACGAATTCATGCTAGTTGGTTTCCTATATAGAGAAGTAGTAAATCTATGTGTGCTAGAATCAATGAATACATCAAGGAATGGGATTTTGTTATTAATATTAAGTTCTAATGTAAATTTGAGGACGGAGTGACTTTCAAATTTGTTTTAAGATATTTAATTTGATTGATATTCTTAGCTAAAACACATATGTCATCTATGTATCTTACATATATAGAGAGTTTATTGTTGTCATTAATTATTTTATTTTCTAGATTTGCCATATAATAATTAGAAAAGAGGGGACCTAAAGGAGATCACATCGCAATACCATCTACTTGTGTATAAATGTATCTATTTTATTAAAGACCGTTCTGTATTTAATTGTGTATATATATATATATATATATATATATATATATATATATGTGTGTGTGTGTGTGTGTGTGTGTGTGTGTGTGTACTCAGGGGTGGATAATCGTTGAGGAAATAGCTAAATATTTTGCCGTCATTTTTGACGGCAGGTATGCACTCGTAATCCTTTTATTCCGTTACTGAGGAGAATGTGGGAGATCTGAGAAGATATGCTCTTACTTAATTCCATCCAAGGCCAATGAGATAAAAAGTTATTATTTTTTATGCTGTTTCTGTTTTTATGCTTATATCGTAATCGTCAACATTTTTTTCTTTTGTAACACTGGACAGTTGTGCAAGCATCTAGAGAGGAAACGTTTATTATCGATTCTGTTTTTTACTGATTGATATGGCTACGCGCAATCTCCCCCCCCCCCAACAACATATCAAACCGAGACGAGAAAAAAAAATGAAAATGAAATTGCTATTTATTCTAAAAAGAGCAATGATGACAGATTCGAACAACGGTTGTCAGGGAAAATTCGAAAAAAATATTGGTCGTAGGATTGTGCTAGCATTCCCTTGGTAATTACTTTTCGTCACTAGATTTCGGCCCTTTTTTCAATCGATACTACCCAGCAGCCTTTATTGACTCCTTGAAAATCAACAGTGAAATAGGATAATAAATCTCGTATAATAAAAGGCAAATATATATATGTGTGTGTGTATAAGAATTTCAATGTTCTGATAGATAGATAGATAGATAGATAGATATGAACAGACTTAGATAGATAGATAGATAGATAGATAGATAGATAGATAGATAGATAGATAGATAGATAGATAATGCACAGACCGAGATGAGATAGATAGATAGATAGATAGATAGATAGATAGGGAATAGACTGGGATAGATAGATAGATAGATAGATAGATAGATAGTTAGATAGATAGATAGATAGATAGATAGATAGATAGATAACGTACAGACTTAGAGATAGATAGATTTACTGAGTAAAATGTGATATATAGCAATATACTGAAATATGCTATTTTTATATTTATTTCAGGGTTCATAACGACCTCCCCGAATTTATCTCTTAGGTATATAACATCGTACATGAACTTGACTGAATGTAAAGGTTACTGCCCATATATATATATATATATATATATATATATATATATATATATATAAGAAAAATTAAGGCAGCCACGTTATTTCATGGTAAATCGGCAGTTTGGCCCTATTTCAGGCGACCCATCAACAGCTTTCGTCTTTATTGTACAAAGGATTTTACACGAATGTGATTCACAAAGACCACACAAAAAAAAAACAAATAAAAATAACGGTCACTCCCTTAAAAGAGAAAATTTAAGAAAAATGCATCATTACATCAGTTCAGCGAACACACACATATTCATACAAAAGCATATATATACGCAACATATAATCAGAGGACACGCGTAGCAGCGGATGTCAACAAAAGTTCAAGCATACATTCAGCCTGTCAGTTGGGCTGCAGACCCGTAGATTTGAAACGTAAAAAATGTGGGTTAGGTGAGTGGAGAGAGAGAGAGAGAGAGAGAGCGTTAAAAAGAAAGGGTAAGTATCTCAAAGCGTAAACGAAAGGGGAAGAAGAAGAAAAATGAGAGGAATAAATTTAAAATAGAAAGAAAAGATGATAAGATAAAATGAGAAAATAAAAATAAATAAATATTATAAATTAACGGTGAAAGAATCAGAAATTGGAGTCTAAAAAAATTAAAAATATATTTAAGAGATAATAGTTCATCTGTTGTGATCACAAAATACTCACCCTACTATATAATCAAAATTATACTACTTATCCAATCAACAAAACAAATAAAATACAATACAAAATTTTAAAAAAAATTAATTTTAATTTAAAACTAAGCCTAATTATTCTATTTAAATTTAGTTGTTTATACTTAATTATTTAATTTAAAAATAAATTTACATATTACTAGTGAAAGGATAAGAAATTGGAATTTTTAAAACCTAAGAAAATTAAACAATTAAGATATACTAGTTAATTAATTCGCTTTCATCATAATTACCACCACCCCACTATGTAATCAAAATTATACTAATTAATCGGTTAACAATACAATAATAATAATATTAATAATAATGTAGATAAACTTTTCGGTCAACAATACAATTATAATACCGTAACAACATATAAAAAACATATATATGTACACATACAACTCATACACACGCATAAATATGTACACACATACACGCATGCACATATATATGTATACTCATATATGAACACGTACACAGATACATATATACATATACGCACATATGAACAAACACATATATTTTTCTATTCGCACACCGCATGCTGATATATATATATTCGTCATCCATATACAAACCTGTTTCGCTGTATCACAGCTCATCATAGTGAGAGACATCCACTTGCTTCTGGCCGTGATCGAAACTCGACCGATTTGGTATCAGTCAGAGTCGATAAACCCTTTCGAATTCCAGTTGAATTCCTTGCATTCAATTACGCATAAATACCCTTGGGAAATGTGTTAATACATCTTTTTCCTCCAGTTATGCGTTAAATAATAGGACAGATTGGGTTCTATAGCATTGGCTGGCAACCAGTCTATCGCATAAAGCAATGGCAAGCTACTGCGGGATAATCTTCTGCCCAGTCAGTCATGTCTCTTTCGAGACATGTTCGCCCAAAGCGTTTATCAAGCATGGCACTTAACTGACTGACTGACAGGAACTTATCATACTCGGAACTTATCATACTCGGTGAATAGCAACATGGATTTGGCAGTCAATATTTCCTTGATATTCGCCATTAAAATACCAGAAAAATCAATAAATGATGGCATGAATCCTCAGCTATCTGCGCTGTTTTTTTAATAAAATCTAAGAAATCAAACTATTTAAACGAAATCCGGTTGTTTTTTTGATGCCTTCAATTTTGCAAAGACACGTCTCCGGAAAGTTATGGGTTAAATAACAATGCAGATTGGAAAAACGATTGCTGTGCCAATGACAGACAGATACACTTCAGTCTTAGTCGGTAATCCGTCTTACTCGATAAAAGCTCTCATTCTCCAGCCATCGTATGTATGTGTCAGCCTTCTAAAAAGAAAAGAAAAACGCGCAATGACTGAAATTCATACCTATAAGTCATGGTAGTTGTGAAGTCTGTCTAATACGGAGATGGTTTTTGCTTCTTATTTTTCTATTTAGACGGAACTGGAGATAATTTCTGACGGGTTAAAGTAGATCTTAAGTCTACCTTCAATTTTTATGACCATACTTAGTCAGATAATTGCCATAAGTGACACACGCTTGGTCGATCATGTCTCTTGCTTGACATGACTGACTAAGCAGAGAGATCTTCTCGCAGTAGGTTACCATTACTTTCTGCGGTAGGGTTTGCAATACGGCTGTGAATGCTGGACAATATCATCGAAAATGAGGACAAAACTGGAGGCGGCCGAAATGTGGTTCTACAGAAGGATGCTACGGATATCGTGGACTGAGCATACAAGCAACGACGAAGTGTTAGAAAGAATGGCAACAAAAAGGAAATTGATGCTGAGCATCAGGAAGAGACAACTGAAGTTCCTGGGACATGCAATGAGGAAAGAGAGCCTGGAGAACCTGACACTGACTGGACAGATAGAAGGAAGGAGAGACAGAGGAAGGCAGCGGATAACATAATTTGCAGGTTCTGATCAGGTGGATGACGGAACGGGGGTTGCCAGGAGCAACAGGAGCAAACATACTAAGAGCCACAAGGGATAGGGAGGTGGAGATCCATGATCGCCTACGTCCTGAAGGGACAGGGCACATAGAAGGGCACATAGAAGAAGAAGAAGAAGAAGAAGAAGAAGAAGAGCAAACTGCAGGACTAGGATCGTTTTGGACGATTGTTTGATTTACTCCAATTATGCTAGATGGCGGATGTGCGTTGTGGCGCAGTGGATATCGACTCGGATCGAAAAATCGGAGAGCCGAGTTCGAATTCCAGTTGAATTCCTTGCATTCACTTACGCACAATTACCCTTGGGAAAGGTATTAATCCGTCTATTCCCTCCAGTTATGGATTAAATAACAGGACAGAGTGGGTTATGTAGCCTTGGTCGGCAACCAGTCTACCGCAGAAAGCAAAGGCAATCTACTGCGGGATAATCTTCTGCCCAGTCAGTCATGTCTCTTTCGAAATATGATCGCCCAAGCGTGTATCATGTATGGCACTTAACTGATTCTAGATGCTGTTTTTGGAAAGCACTTCCAATCAGTGTTTGACTGGTACATTTGAATTCCTCCAAAACTGCTTTCCCTTAACCACTATAGAGAAACATTCGTACCAGCCATCGGAATCGATTACGCTAGTCTCTTGGAGAGCAACGCACTGTGCCTCCTCGGCCTAACTTTCTCAACCGACCTGAAGTTGAACAACTAAATCCAATCCATATCTGTATCTGTTGATAAAAAGCTTGGATCACTCTTTTGGGCCAGAGAGTTTTTTTAGCACAAATCTCTATAAATCTTGCACATTTGTAAATCTACCATTCTTCCGTGCTTAAATACTTTTGTCATATCTGGTCGAGTGCGCCTGCTATTAATCTTGACAAAATCCGAAGAAGGATTTGCAATGTAATTGATCAGGACTACCCGATTTTGAAAATATAAAAAAAATATTAACAATAAATATTTATTTAAAATATTTTACATACAGGCACTTCAAAATTTGTACTTTGAGTTAACCTTAATAACATTATTTAAGTAAAATAAAAACAGGTACTAAAAATGTAATCAAATTGTAATTAAAATAGCGTATTGGTACTATATACCCATGGTTACTGTCCTCGGGTTAAGAGTAAAGATTGCTTCAAATACTTTCATTCAATCATTTATGAACTAGCAGTCTAGCCCGACGTTGCGCGGATGTAATGAAAGCTTTAAAACTAATCCATGGTCCTGGAGCTCAGACTCTTTGGACGTTTTCACGAAAGACTAAAAAGCAATAGTTGTATCCAGTTAAAGCGAAACCGTAGACTGAACGAAACATGAATGGATGTAAGTCAAATTTTGATTTCCTGGTATCGATATCAAGTAAGTTTTTTTTCGTTGTAAACTGAATTTTGAAGGCTAAATAAGTCCTCTGAGTAAATAGTATCATGGCTGAGACTAAGAATTACAATTATACCTACTTAGAGCCAAATCCGAAATAAAAACTAAAATAAAAGGGCTGAAAAAATACAGACATACAAGCAGATAAACAAACACACACACATAAACATCTTGCCTTTTATATATATATATATTATCGATTGTCTGCACTATTGTATGAACTTCAACCTTGAAACTTTTGAATATCGTTTCTAATGTCTTTGTCTGTGAGTGTATCAAATTTGATTAGACTTCTGCTATAACCCGATTTTTTCGATTATCAATTTTCGATATTTATCGACACAAAACCTAGCTAAGAACACTCGCAGATGCTTATAGTGCAATTGTGTAAATTTTCAAGAAAACCGGTTAAGGCTTTTCGGAGTCTATAGGTAACGGACACACATACACACAGAGACACACACACACAGACAAAGTTCCATTTATAAATAAGTAAAGATCGATATTGTCAAAAATGTTGAATTAAATATTTCTAAACAATTTTCATATTTTAGATCCCGTTCTACCGTCGAATCGCTAAAGGCGACACATTGCATTTTATATTATTTTAAATTCTTTAAGTAATAAACGCTCATGCAATTTTTCATATTTTGATTATTGATATTTTGATATTGTAATAATTTTTTTATATTCTGATTTGACTATTATTAAATTTAGTCACTTCATTATCATACGTGACACACGCTTGAGCGATCATGTCTCTAAATGTTATTAACACCAATCTGTCCTGCTATTCAACTCATGATCCGGAGAGAAAAGAGATGTATTATTCCCTTTCTCAAGGATAATCCCTTTCTCAAGGTTGATGTTGGTCTGTTTCCTACATGTTTTAATCTGATCCAGAGTGCGGGCAGTGGAAGATGCTAAATGGGTCTGTCCGTTCTGACAGCACATCACCGATTCTTTTAGAAATTTTCAGTCCCCCCACTCTTCGGATGATCCTACGACATGAAGCCAGATTTGAAGCAACGGTTTCTCTAGTTTCAAGGTTAATGTTGGTCTTTTTCCTACATGTTTCAATGTGATCCAGAGTGCGGGTAGTGGATGCTGCTAAAAGAGTCGGTCCGTTCTGACAGCACATCACCGATCGTTTTCGAAATTTTCATTCCCCCACTCCTCGGATGATTCTACGCAGGAAGCCAGATTTGAAGCAACGGTTTCTCTGGCTTCAAGGTTGATGTTGGTCTGTCTCCCGGATGTTTTAATCTGATCCAGGGTGCGTCGTTTTTCGCCCTTCATTTATTATTTTGTCGCAAGATTTTTCCACAAACTGCATTCCAAAATCTGAATAGAGTACTGAGTGACAAGATAATTTCCTTGGGAACAAAGAAAAGAGTAGGAGAATGTTGCATGTTATCTGTCTTCCTATATGGCAGCGAATGCTGAACACTCTCCACAAAGATGAAAAAAAGTCTGGAAGCAATATAAATGTGGTTCTACAGAAGAATGCTGAGGATACCATGGACCGAACATGTGAGCAACGACGAGGTTTTAGAGAGAATGAAAACAAAAGGAAATTTATGCTTTACATAAGGAAGAGACAGTTGAAAATATTGGGATATATTATGAGGGCTTGAAGAATCTGATGCTCACAAGGCAAATAGAGAGAAAGATATACAGGGAAAAAGCGTACGACATACATGATGGATTTAAGCAAATTGCAGAGAAAAGAAAATGTGGAGAGCCATGATCACCTACGTCACATGAAAACAGAGTACATAAACGAAAGAATTATTTTTCTTCAGTGGGTTTATCAAATACACAAAGAAAGTATTAAGTTTCTTTGTTTTTTTTTAAACTCAACACTTCGTTAGTTTTGATCATGTTACGCCGTCAACCTGCTTACCTAAAACAGAGGATCACATGGCAAGTAATAAAAAACAAATATCAGTTTGTTTTGGCCACAGAGGCAATTATCAATAGTGGAAAAAAATGAGATAAAAATAAAGAATAGAAATAAAAGGAACGAAAGCGTTTATGGAAAATGGCCAAACTTGACTTTCGCCGACGGTTTTGAGGTTGTTTGTACACAAAGGTATTTACCGTGGAAACGGTGGGGTGGAAACTGCTCAGTAACCACGGTTATTTGTTAAAAGTACTATAGTAAATGTCACACCCAAAAGCATCATTTTTTTCTTTCAATTTTTCTTTCTTTCTTTCTTTCTTTCTATCGTTCTTTCTTTCTTTCTTTCTTTCTCGTTACGTAGCCTCTTTCGTCACTCTCTTTTCTTCGTTTTCTCTTCAAAGACGCACTTACACCCACTCACACATACATACATACACACACAGATTTATATATATATATATATATACATACATACATACACACACACATAAATATATATATATATATATATATATATATATATATATATATATACGTATGTATACGTACATATATATGAAATGATTTGTTTGTACATTATTTTTGATCATTTCAAATTGTCGGTTGTCTATAACTACGTTTCGTTCATTTTCGTTAATATATATATATATATATAAATATATATGTATATACTCTATTTCTCTTTTTAATATATATATATATATATATGCCCTATTTCTGTTCTTAATATATATATACATACATATATTTAAGTTTTTTCTTTCATTTCTTTCACTGATTTTTTATATGATACCTGATTTCATATTTTGATTTTAGCTCCTTTCTTTATATATAATTTCAGCATCTTTCTTATTCTACTCCTGTCGGTTTTAGCTTCAATTTTTCTCTTCTTATATAAAAAAACGAGAAAATTTTATATATATATATATATATATATATTTGCATTTATGTGAACAACTGCATATATATATATATATGTATGTGTGTGTGTGTGTGTGTGTGTGTGTGTGTGTGTGTGTGTGTGTATTTGCATGTATGTGAACACCTGCATATATTTATTTGTGTGTATATTTATTTTGTGTGTGTATATATATATATATATATATATATATATATATATATATATATATATATATATATATATATATATATATATATATGATTCAAAACTAATTAGATAGCATCTGCACCGCAAGTTTTAAAATCTAAATAAGTCACAAAATAAAGAAATAAAAATTAAAATGTAAAGAAAGTATGAAGAACGGAATTAAGAAAAAATTAATGCAATATATAAAGAAAGAAAGTAAAACGGATCGAAAGAAAGAAAAAAAAACTCAAAGAGACAACAAAGTCGACATCAAAGAACGTGGCGATCTAGATAGCTAAGAACAAGGAAACCTATGAAAAAGAAGAAAATGAAAGTAATGGAAATGAAAAATGATAAAAAATATCAGTCAATGTTTAAGACGTAAACGGCGGAAGATGAAGACGAAGAAGAAACAAAATGAAAAGATCAAAAGAGAATATATTTTTAATGAAAATAAAAAAAAGAAAGGAGAGAAAATAACGTGAAAAGGGGAAGCTGAAATTGTCACGAGTAGAAAAAGAAGGAATGAGGCAAATGAACCTAAGAAATAAAGAAACCAAAACGAAATATGAAAGCAAGTAACGTATAAATAATCAGATGGGAAAAAGTTTTAAAAATCACCTAAAATGAAAAATAATCATCAGAAAAATAGAACAGCAGCAGAAATCGTAGCAACGTAATAATAAATTGAAGGAGATGAAAAGTCAGAAAAAAATAAGATTAATATTGAAAAAAATGACGAAATTGCAAATGGCGGCGTTGAGGAACATCGGTATGTGTATATATTAACACAACAGACGCTATGTTGAATCCCCAAAGAAGCAAATCGTACAGTCTGTTATAATCGACATATTGTGAAGTATGCCACAGTGAACGAAAAAATAGATAGATGAAAAAAGTACTAAAAAAGCAAATATATACATTATGGACTCTCCCATCGATTTCGATGTATGAGGGTCTCACCGTAGTAAGACATCCACACAGAGATTTGTTTATAGTGGTGAAGACATTGTGCAGTACCATCCACACTTTTTGGAACTGCTGATAACAAACAATCGGTGCAGAAATCTGCCACAGATCGCATGAACAGCAGACCTCAATTATTTAACCCATAATTGGAGGGAACGGACGGACTAATGCCTTTCCCAAGGGTACTAGTGCGCTCGATTGAAATTGGAACTCGGCTCACCGATTTCCCCCTCCAAGCCGACATCCACCGCACCACAACGCAGATCCGTGAACGCTAACAGCACCTGGTATTCCCAATATATATATATATATATATATATACATATATATATATACACATGGTCCTCCACGGATATAACAACGTTATCTCAGTGAGTAGCGAGAGATGATGATTAAAATCAGAATGACTGCAATGAATTGTTTTTAATCGTTTAACCCTAAGCAAGTCGGTACTGCCACTAATTCGCAGGGGCCTACATAAGAGTAAAAGTTTATACAGGAGGAGAGTGAAGAGAAAGACGGACAATTTACAGGGAGTGCCAGAGAAAAGACAAGAGAAGGATGGAAACACAGGTGTGATGACAGTTACGAAAGTAGAGAGAAAGGAAAAGATATACAGGGTGATGTAGAAAGAACTGGAGTCAGGTGGATAAGAGATGGGTATTGACATTGCATTGAAATTCCTGGAGGTTGTAGTCGTCAGGAAAGCAAATACATGGAAGGGAGTTCCACAGGAAAAAAATAAAAATAAAAATAAAAATGTAAGATAAAACTAAAATTAGGCTGCCGAATTTGGGGAAGTGTTTGTTTTTACTTTTTAATATACCTCAGTTGTATTTTGGGTCATTTTTGTATATATTTTATTTATTTATTACATTTGGATAACAAACATCAAATCTATATGGTAAATAATAATATTCTCGTGTGAAAAATAGTGAGTTCAGAAAATGTAACGGCGTAAAGGACTCTAGGGGAGATAATTCAGTATAAATGTGAAACGTAGGAAAAATATTAATGAAAAATACCGGAAAATAACCCAGAAATCCCATCTCGGATTGAACCCAAATCTGATTATTAAGGCTGATTTAATAAATACAAGATGAAAAAATGTCTTCTTCGCTGATAATATCAGTGTAAAGGAAAAGCATATCACGAGATGACTTGTAACAACTTTCTAACTGATACATTCTAATATTATTTTATTAGTAATACTTTGCTCTTTTAATTTCAATATGCAGAACGACATTTATCTGTACTTTATAGACTACTCAAAGGCGTTCTACAAAGTACGACACAAAGAGTTAATAAGGGTGCTCGACAGCCTCAACACTTTCGAAAGAGACGTTAGGATAATCAAACTGCTTGTGTAAGGATAGGAAGTGAACTCAGAAGCTATGCAAAATTAGAAAGTAGCGTAAGACAGGGATGTGTTTTCTCACCGGAACTTTTCAACCTGTACAGCGAAGAAATAAAAGCTTTGCCAGGATTCGCCATTGACGGTCACAATCTCAACAATATGAGATACGCGGACACGGAAAGGAAAATGCTGAACCTCCTACAGAAGTTAGCAAAAGAAAACGAAAAGAAAGAACTGAGCATAAACCTCAAGAAAACTGAATGTATGGTCATCATAGCAACATGATCGCCTACGTCCTAAAAAACACGTGACATGAAGAAAAAAATATTCCGTTTTCCTACAGGCTTCCGAAGCTGGTTTTGAATTCAGTTTTTCTTAGACCGGTTAGGAACCAAGACTATAGATCCCATTCTGACACGCTGTTTATGCATAACTAAGAGAAGAAAAGATGGATTCATAATTTTCCCAAGGGTATTACTACACGCACTAGAATTCGATCCTTCTGTTATTTAAATCGAATCGTTATTCATTACGCCACCGGCTCTACATAATGCCGTATAGGAGCAGTTATATTGCATAAGAGTGTCTTAGAACTGAAGTTGTATCACGCGTAGCGGCAGGATTTATACCTGATAAAAACCAGACAACCTAGCTCCCTCCGAAACTAGCCTTAACCCTAAAATCCCCTTCTCTAATTTCTTGATCCTTGGTACCTTCATCTCTTTATGAAGATCTCTAATGTCCACATGTATAACCTGGGGGTTTATCTCCACGAACATCTCTCTCTCTCTAGCTAGTGAGATCTCTATTGGATCTCCAGTTCACTCGTACATATGTCTCCGTCTCTATCTACTAAACTTAGTAAGCAATCTCTTCTTTCTCTACCGCTCACATTACGCTCCGAACTGTTGCGTGCTAGATAGTATTTCAGACCGTACAGACAAGGACATTTCTATTCACTCCTTCGCTAATATTATTTGTGTTCGATGACTTCAATGCCCATCAGGCCAACTGGCTGAAACACGAACTTCTCATTCACTCAGACTCTCACGCAAATGGTGGATTTCCCTACACGTATTCCTAGTAACCCTGAAGAACACGCTTCTTTTTCTAGGTTTCTTATTATATCTATCCCTGAATCTTGCCATGTCATGCAGCTTTGCCCTCTTGGCAACATTGTTCATGCTGTGGTGTCTGTAAATATCTCTCTCTAACCCTCTTTATCTAGGAAACAAGCAGAAGTTCTTACTGTTATCAACGAGCGGACTGGGATTTGTTCTGCAATATTCTTCTCGATATCACATGGAACAATGTTTTTAATCTCTCTGTTCAAGCCTGTGCCTCTGAGGTCTTCTCCTGAGTGAAATCCGGAATTGATGCTTTCATGCTAGTTAGAAATGTGCTATAGTTGCTATTGTCCATAGAAATATTTTTTCCGGCTTTACCAGAGCGACACATCTAATCACAATAGGCACCTCTTTGTCTCTGATCGTAATGAATGCAAGCATGTCCTAAACGAGGCTGAGTTTTTGATTGCTGATTGAATGAAAATAGCTTCTCGCAAATTCTGCTCCAAACATTACTGGTGGCTCTGGAAAATGTGCTGAACAACAGCAAATCCTTGTTCCCTCCTCAATTCAATCAATTCGAAGTCCTAATATTTACAGTAGACACGGTTGAATGCGTTTCTCGTATTTTCTGTTCCATCTCAACACTGACTCGTCTGGAGTAACGACTCCCGATTTGCCAACCAGAATAGAGGTTTGAGTGATATTATACATAACCCCGTCTCTGGTCTCTGGCATCTTTCCTAAACATGACTCTCATAAGACAATCGGTGATGGAATTCTAGCCAATGTCATAACGAAATGTTAACCCAGACATGTCTCCTATTCTCTCCAAACTCTATAAAACTTGCTTCACTGTTTGCTGCTTGTTGGAAGTCCTCATCTATAGTTCTTGTTTTTAAGAATTCTAAGGAATCCTCTGACACCTCTATCGTCCTGTTAGTTTCTTACCCCTTTTTGGCAAAGTATTCGACGCTCTTATCAATGATGCACTCGTTAAGCATCTCATGTTACACCTCTGGCAATCAATATGGCTTCCACTTTACCAGGTCAACTGCTGATGTTTTAACGGCCACCACTGAATGCATATTCCAGGCTTTTGATAAAAAAGGCGAAGCTGAAGCTATTACTCTAGGTATCTCGAAGATAACAACATACCTTCAATTCCTTCTTTATTCAATCAATTCCTCACATCCGCAGCAGACAAGGTTGAATGCTTTGCTCGCAAATTCTCTTGACCCCTCTGGAGTACCCACACTCAATTTCCAGAGACTCAACTGAGTGTTATATACATAACCCTATTTCTGGTCTTGGACATCATTTCTAAACTTGACTCCCATGAGGCAAGCAGAGTTAATGGAATTCCTGCCATTGTCATAAAGAAATGTGCTCCTGAGCTGTCTCCTGTCCTCTTCGAATTTTCTAACTATTGCCTTGTTGCTTCCTGTTTGTTTCTTCTTGTTGGAAGTTTCATTTGTAGTTCCTGTTTTCAAAAATTCTGAGCAGTCCCCTAACCTCTCTATCATCCTATTCGCTTCTTACCTCTTTTTGGCAAAGTGTTCGAGGCTCTTATTAATAATGATATCGTTAAGTATCTCACGTCTCGAGACCTATTATCTGACAAAAAATATAGCTACTGCTTTGGTATATCTACCGTTTATGTGATAACGGTCCTCACTGAACATGTACAGCAGGCTCTTGATAAGAACAGCCTAGCTCGTGACCTTGCTCTATGTATCTCGAAAGCTTTTGACAGGGTTTGGTAAGCTCTACGATTACAGTATTTTTGAATGATTGTCTAATCGTTCTTATCAAATCCCTTTAAACGAGCAAAATTCCAGATCCGTACATACGAATGCAGGCGTCTCTCAAGGGTTTTTTTAATAATAATCAATGGTTTTCCTGGTGCCATCAGTTCCTAAATAGGTATTTATGCAGATGGTACCACTATGTTTGAATTCCACCTGAATTCATTGCATTCACTTAGGCGCAAATACCCTTGGGAAAGTTATTAATCCGTCTATTCCTTCCAGTTATGGGTTAAATAACAGGACAAAATGGGTTCTATAGCCTTGATCGGCAACCAGTCTACCGCAAAAAGTAATGGCAAACTACTGCGGGATAATCTTCTGCCCAGTCAGTCATGTCTCGAAAGAGACATGATCGACCAAGCGTGTATCACGTATGGCACTTAACTGACTGAGTGAATTTAATATTTTGGAAACATGATTCTACTGGGCATAAAGTGGAGGATCAGTTTTATATTGTTATGAAGTAATAAATTGATCACTCACTAATTAATACTTAATAATATAATACATCGCTTCCTCCACTAAATACGAGTCAAATAATAGGACAGATTGGGTTCTATAGCCTTGGCTGGCAACCAGTCTTACGCAGAAAGCAATGGCAACCTACTGCGGGATAATCTTCTGCCCAGTCAGTCATGTCTCTTTCGAGACATGATCGCCCAAGCGTGTATCACGTATGGCATTTAACTGACTGACCACTATTTACTCTCGTTTCAATAACAAATCTGCCAAGTAAACCTGGCAGCTGGTCTTCAAAAGAACTTCCTGTCTGTGATGGGCTTTTTTAAACTCGTTTAATGCCTCCAAAACAAAATTGCACTCATTTAACTACCATAAAAAAACGTTTCCTACTTCCCAACAGAATGAATGACGCTAGTATCCTGGAAAGCAACACACTGCACCTCTTTCACCTGAAGTGAAGCGACTACTCTGGACTTATAACTGCATCTACTGCTAGGAAGGTTGAGTCACTGTCAGCTCAGAAAGATTTTTCTCGTTAGAATCCATCTTTCACACTTACAAATCTACCATTCGTCAGGGAATTGAATACTGTTGTCATATCTGTTCGGTTGCTTCCGCTATTCACGTTGAATTTCTCGATAAAATCCAAAGAAGGATTGGCAGTGCAATCGATCCTGACATGGCATATTAACAATAGTCACTTAAACACCGGCGTGATATGCGCTCCTGCGATGTTATTTCCCTAGCGCCCCCCACCACCACATGAATTTACACTCGCTACTAGATTGGCATCTAGGTCGCACCATTTTACTGTTGAAATAGTTGAAATCTAAACGTCTGTTTTTATTTATCAGTTTTTGTTCTCGAATTTCCCGCCAGAAAAAGTTCCTTCTGCTTGCTTGCTTCCCTGATAGCAACAATCTCCAAAACTTTAAATGCAATGTCAATTGTCATCTTATATTTCTTTGAATCCCATCCATCTTTTATCAGGCTTACGGCCTATCACGTTGAATACACCGGTTCTCTCTCGATCACCGAAATTAAGCAACATTGAGCCTGGTCAGTACTTAGATGTGTGACCGCTTGGGAATACCAGGTGCTGTAAGCATATAGTGACGGATGTGCGTTGTGGTGCAGTGGATATCGGCTCGGAAAGAGAAATCGGTGAACCGAGATCGAATTCCAGTTGAATACCTTGATTTCACTTAAGCACTGGTACCCCTGAGAAAGGTATTAATCCGTCCCTTCCCTCCAATTATGGGTTAAATAACAAGGGTAGATTTTGGGGACCCTGCCCTTAAAAACAAATCCCAATGAATCTTGATACTCGAAAAGAAAAATGTATGACTAGACACAAAACTTATATAAAAACAACAATAAATTGTTGAAAGGAAAAGGTATTACCAGCAATAAATAAATAAAGTTTAGTTGGCAATAAATGATCCGCCGAGGTTGAAATGCTATAAAAACAAAACAACCAACCAACCATTTTTATCCTTTCCTCGACACGCCCCGTACCCTGCTTTTTTTTTCATTTTCTCACCGTAACCTCTCTGCGCACTAGTGACAGTCCCGCCTTGTCTGGGTTGAAACGACTTCAATAATAATAATAATAATAGTAACAACACTGATAGTTAATATGCTTAGCATTAGAGAATTTTACGGCAAAATCATATGCCTGTAAAACAAGCTACAACATGTCATATATTCAGCAGCAGTATTAAGAAACAATTTACTGAAGATACTAAAAGTGAAGAAATACCCAAGCTCATAAATTGAAGGATCGATTAAAAATAAAAAAGGAATTAGTCAATATTGAGAAATGTGGTGTTAATTAGTAGAAATGCCGATATTTTTCTTGTGTCATGAAAAATTCGATATCAGCCACATGGTTTTTCCCTGTTCTTTTTATCCACTTCCTTTCGCTTTGTAAACAATCTTTAAATGAAATCAAACTTTTTATAATCATTTCATTATTAGCTATTGATTCAATGTAATGATTCCACTTGAGGTCGGAAGAGAGGGTAACGCTGAAGAGGCGCAGTGTATTGCTTTCAGGGAGACATGCTTGGTCCATACTCATGGATGGCGGGGGAGACTGCCTGTGATGGCTGACTGATAAGAATTTCGTTTAAGAAGCATTGAAATTTACGAGTCACTTCTTACCGGAGTCCACTACTGAGTGGAGATCCTTCTCAAGATCAGCGCGAGGTTATGTTTGTCTGCCTCGCCAGATTTTTTCTACACAAAACATCGTTTTCCACTACGGGTTTTTAAAGCAACATATTTGTAGAAAGACGGTGAATAACTATAGCTCAAGAAATTCATCTTTATCAGCGAAATAGAGAACGACGAGCGAGAAACAAATGAGCGACCAACTTCCAGAACAAATCTATTTTTGTATATAAAAATGTGGTAATGTTATACAGAGCATTACACATTGGCATCACATTAGGACTAAAAATTAAGTTTGAATTATAGCAAAATAAACTACTTGGAACCGTTCAACTGCAAGATCAAATACCGCCAGGCCATTACTAATTCGGCAATAAGTAACCCGGCTCAGTTAATAATCCGAAACTAA
The DNA here is from genome assembly GCA_037127315.1 of Ascarosepion bandense. Taxonomy (NCBI): domain Eukaryota; kingdom Metazoa; phylum Mollusca; class Cephalopoda; order Sepiida; family Sepiidae; genus Ascarosepion; species Ascarosepion bandense. The sequence goes on along the minus strand of JBBBDQ010001066.1, from coordinate 1,119,398 downwards.
TTTCCACGTGAGCAATTTCTAATGTCCTGCATCACCGTACACATTCGCTCTTACTCTATAGTGGCGCTAGTTAATGCCTCAGATGTTTGAGGCTACTTTCAAGGACTGGTAAGAGTAATTTTCAGTGCGCCCAAATCGCTACCGAAAGTGACACAAGGTCGATTTCTGACGTGGTTTTTACGGCAATCCGTGGAATAATCAAACACTGGTAAGACAATTCTAAAAACAACTCATTTTTATTATAACCTAATATTTAATCAAGTCAGGAAGTGTTTCTCACGCTGTGACGAGCAAACCACAGTCAGTCAGTTAAGTGCCATCCGTGATACAAGCTTGAGCGATCATGTCTCTTTCGAACCACGACTAACAAGGTAGAAGATTTTCTCACGATAATTTACCATTTCTTTATATGGTAAACTAATTTTCAGCCAAGACTATTAGACCCCAATCTGTCCTGCTACTCAACCCACAGCTGGAGGGAGAAGAGATCGTGTAATACATGTAATACATTTTCCAGGGATATTGGCGCGTAAATGATTGTAAGGAATGCAGTTGAAATTCGAACACGGCTCAACCGATTTTTTTCATTCCGAACTGATATCCAGGCAAATTCTATATGTTGTTTTTAACAGATATATGGATTTTTTGTGTAGTATTTTCTTCTTCCTTTATTAAGAAAGATGTACTCATTTGCAGGGTATTTTAGCGTTAAAATGAACAGGGTAGCGATCGAGTTAAGTGCATTTTAACGTAATGATTACTAATCTGGTATTATCACGTCACCCTAAAGTTATCAATCACACTGAATTAGTGAAAACCAGCCTGTATTTAATTTCCTTAATCAAACGCAATCCCACAAGAATACGTCATTTATTGAAGATCTAATTCATTATTGCTCTAAATTATACCTTTAAAAATCTTCAACTGACACAGTTTCTCACTGATTGAGTCCTTAATTTAAGATTGAACTCATTTTACTACTAATGATCTACAAAAATTACATACTAACGTCCCTCGTAAAATATTCAGAAAATATACAAACCAGATTTAAATATCTACTTTAAAAATGAAATTAAAAAATTTTGGAATAAGACGTTTTGTCTTTTGTTTTTTGTTTTTTGTTTTTTGTTATTTTTTTTTGTTTTTATTAGTAAATATTTGTTATTGTTGCTTTTCATAATTTTTCTCTATATTCTACATCAACGGGTTCCTACAAGATGCATTGTATAAGGCTCAATACTCAGAATAGAAACCTATAGCGGTTGTAAAGGGGGGTCATCATAAGTCGCAATATATAAATATTCTTTTGGGGAATATATGGGATGAATATATTGTTGATCCCTTCCATGACAAAAGGGAGCAACCAAAAATACACAAAAATATGGATGGACCAGAAATATTAAAATCTGAAACGGATTCGGCAGTGGCCACATTGAACAGAAATAAAGCAGAAGGACCCGATGAGAGTGTAATAGAGATGTTGACGCTTTTAGAAGACTTTGGCACAGATAGGCTCACAGAAATAATAAACGAAATCTACAACAGCAAATATATACCGGAGGACCAAAGCAGATCAATTCTCATAGCGCTACCTAAGAAGCCAGGTGCAAAGAATGTGAACTCTACTGAACAATCAGTTTAATGGGCTACATAACAAAATCATCCGGATTCTGATGAACAGAGCGTGTAACAGAATTGGCGTAACAGATAGGACAAGAACAGTGTGGCTTGTTAAAGATACTGAAACAAGTTTGGTTGGTTGTTTTGTTTTTATGGCATATCACCCTCGGCGGGTCATTTATTGCCAACTAAATTTTATTTATTTATTGCTGGTAATACCTTTTTTTTCTTTCAACAAATTATTGTTGTTTTTATACAAATTTTGTGTCTAGTAATACTTTTTTTCTTTTCGAGTATCAAGATTCATTGGGATTTGTTTTTAAAGGCAGGGTCCCCAAGTCAGTCCTACTCTGTTATTTCACCCATAACTGGAGGTAAGGGACGGATTAATACCTTTCCCAAGGGTACCAGTGCTTAAGTGAATGCAGGGCATTCAACTGGAATTCGATCTCGTCTCACTGATTTCTCTTTCCGAGCCGATATCCACTGTACCACAACGGACATCCGTCACTAAACGCTTACAGCACCTGTTATTCCCAAACGGTCACTAAAACAAGGAATACGATATTTATGCTCGGAAGAACTAAGTTTCACACAGCCAGAAACATTTTCTGTAAGCCAAAACTGAGACTAATCAGCTGATTGTTATAACGAACATTCATAAAAGACAAATAAAATGCTTTAGCAGTGCTTGAAAGTGCACAGCAAAACTGATGCCTCAGCTAGTGCCACCAAACTTTAGTCATAGGTCCATACGGTAATTCGGTCGATAAAGATGAAATTACATTCGAACAAATTAGTCACGAATTATTGATTGAACTTAATTTCTCCTCGCCATATTGATGAGAGCCAACCTGTACTCATTTGGGAATAGGTAAGGTGAATATGGGTTATTAAAGTCATGCCGGATCAACCCCTATATGCTATTATCGAGAATTAAATCTTGATTTCAAATTCCTCTACTTTTACAAGAAGCAAATCAGGCCGGAATTGGAGTACGGTTACCATACATGGGCACAAGTTGTTCGGTCTTCGCTTTCCACTGTCGACAAATTCTAAAAGTGTCCGTTGGTGAAGATTTATCTTCCCACTTACAACACTTCTTTCCCAGATAGAACGTCGCAGGTATGTCGCTATTTCCATAGAAAATATTCAGACAAACTACATTCCTTCGTGTCACCAGCCTTCAAACCCACTATGCCACGCACATTATAGCGAACGACCCTAATTTCCTTGGTATTTCATTGTTAAATTTAAATTCCACCCGAGCGGCTTCTTTCCACGAAGCGCTTCTCTGTGGAACCAACTCCTAAGAAGATACCCACCCCAATAACTACAATCTTACCCTGTTCAGTTTTAGGGTTAACCGTCATTTTCCTCACAAACCCGAATAAACTAAGTTATTCTGTAATCGTTCTCTTCGAATGGCTTGTGCGCTTTGTACAGTGTGAACAGCATTGTATTAAAATATCTTGATCTTCCCCAACATGAGCATTGATTCATTGAATTAACCCTGGAACAGTAACCATGAATTAAAGTTACACCAATACTAACCATGGATATATCATACCCGATTTTGAAAATTTTAAATATAAATATCTATTTGAAATATTTTAAATTTTCCGTTACACACAATGGTGTGTAGGGCAGCGTTTTGGCTATTTCCGTAACAAACTGTTTTTTATGTGGCAGGGTTGTTAGCTCTGCGCCCAACCCCCAAACCTGGAGGGAGGGGATTTTCTAAGCGTAGGTTAGACGTGACACATGGCCGAAAGTAGGGGGTACCCAGTGAGGATCGAACTCACTACTCGGTTATAATGATTCTAGCGAGACGAGCTTGCTAACCATTACACCACGCCGAGGTTCCTTGAAATATTTTAGATACGGATAATTCAAACTTGTACTTTGAGTTAACATTAATAGGCAAAACATTATTTAGGTAAGAAAATCAGGTACTGAAAATTGTAATTAACATGGCGTCATTTGCTTTGGGTATTTTATACTCATGTTTAATGTTGTTCGGGTTAACAAGTCGCTCTTTACGTTCTGATGTTTATAATATGAGAATCATTATTTTGATTTATGTATTTAAAAGAAGGAACGCACATTTAACATATAGGTTATCTTGTCTCTCCTCTACTTTATTTCTGCGTCTGTAAACTGCGTACAGTCTGTTCAGAAATAATAGCAGAATGGTTTCAGTTTGTATTCTTAATCATATATTTTTAATTCAGTCTAACTTTTCTTAGTTTGTTTGCTCTACCAAAGGTAAAGAGCACAGTCTACTTTACTAGGTTACCTACTGCTGGTAATGCGTTGAGGAGAAATAGATTTATGAGTTTCTCGGGGGAAGCAAAGAGAAGAGATCGAAATAACTTTTGCTGATTTGAACTTGACTTGTCGCTACCATTTTCGGTACAGATAACCGTTACACCTCCAACACCTTCATGGAAAGACCACAAATAAATCTGAGAGAATATAAGTATTTATGCATAGGTTTTCGAGTTATAGAAACTGGTTTTATTGTTCACGGATAGGTTATGTTGTGCTCCAATATTTATAAGTAATTTGGAATATTAAAACAAATATCAGTGATTTTTATTAAAAAAATATCGAGAGTAAAAATGATAATATTTTCCCTCTTTTTTTTTCCCTACAAACGGCATATAAAGCTTGGAAAGTTATGGACTGTCCCGTCCACGCTCAATGAACAAGCTTTCAATAGACTGAGGAAATATCAAGAGGTCGTTCAGAATTGTTCCCTGTCAGACACATTCACCAAAATCAATCCAAATGAACAAATCAAAATTATTTTTGGAAGTGTTGCTTGGCCCTGCCAATAAACGTTCAGAATTTTTTTGTACACACTCCTAAATCCGTCTGAAAGAAAGTTGCGATATAATTCTTGACACTGATATGGCAATTTTGATCCATACCAAAAAGTACCAGAACTCTGAAAGAAATTTAATGTTCATCAGTACAGCTGTGGTGATCTCAATATGTTCACCGTAAGAGATACCAAATTACGTCTGATACTTAGTGTCACCTCGGAAAAAGATCTAGGTGCATCGTGAGTTCCTTGAAAGTGAGCTCAAATTCAAGTACAAATTTATGCCTGAAAACTGAACTTAGAATATATATATAAAAGACAACTATATCTTCTGTATCTACCGTGTCCTTTCGGGGTGTAGACGATAAAGAATTTTCACTTGCCAATGTCACTTGTCATTCTTAAATTTTTTTGCACATGGTATTTCTTTCAAATCCCACTCTGCCATCCACCTGCTCAAACTAATCAAGTAGGTCTAGCTCTGCTTCCCCGTCCATCTTTTCCTCTATCTATCCTGTAGGTATTAGGTTCTCTAATCCCTCCTTCCTCATTCAGTCAGTGAAGTGCCATACGTGATACACGCTTGGGCGGTCATGTCTCGAAAGAGTCAGGACTGACTTGGCAGAAGATTATCCCGCAGTAGGTTGCCATTGCTTTCTGCAGTAGACTAGTTGCCAGACAAGGCTATAGAACCCAGTCTGCCCTGTTATTTAATCCATAACTGGCGGGAATACACGGAGTAATACCTTTCCCAAGGTTATTTGCACATAAGTGAATACAAGGAATTCAACTGGAATTCGAACTCGGTTTCCCGATTTGTCGTTCTGAGCCGATATCCACTGCACAACAACGAACATCCTCATGTCCTAAAACCCTCAGCTGTCTCTTGCTTATGCCAAATATTAATTTCCTTTTCGTTTGCAGTGTGTGTTTGCGCACGTGCACGCACGCGTGTGTGTGTTGCGTGCGTGCGTGTGGGCGTGTGTGTGTGTGTGTCTGTGTGTGTGTGTATGTGTGTGTATGTCTGTCTGTGTGTGTGTGTGTGTGTGTGTGTGTGTGTGTGTGTGTGTGTGTGTGTGTGCGTGTGTAAACAGAAGTACATTGGTGTGTGTACTGCTACCGTATTTGATAAAAGTGATAGAATGCTGAAATCAACTGCTACCTCCTGTATTGGATTTGGATGTGACTTGAGCCAATGTTGTTTGTCTGATGCCATAGACAATCCGAGTCAGCTACCACTGATCACAATCATTATTGGCTCGATGCTGGTCACTGCGCTGTCCGTGGTAAGCAAAAATGCCTTCGATTAGGTATTTCTGCTCGACACCTGACACCGTAATGCCTCAGTATCATAAATATAGCGTATTCAAAACCGTTTGGTTTCAGTTATCAGCACCTATGCCATTACCAATGATTCATATCACATTTGTATTGAGAAACCTCGCTAGTGTTCAAACTGACCCTCCAAAGCATAAGTTGTTATAGATCAAGGCGTGCGTGCGTGCGTACGTGCGTGTGTATGTGTGTGCGTGTGTGTATATGCGTGTGTATGCGTGTGTGTGTGTCAAATTGTTAACATTCCACACTACTTCATAGAAAAAGTTAGAAAGGAAACCTTCATTAATATTGCAACTCCTGCTATTTATAAACAGTTCTATTTAATGACCTACTTTCATGAAGAATCGTTTCAAGAGAAAGCTTTTGTACATTAATACTAGCTGTTCGGTCTGTGAATGCTGAAAGGGCTAATATTATTATGAATGTTGCAAGGTTACTGTGGTAACATTTACTATTAACTTTGCAAAATGCTATCAAATGACTTCTGGGTCATTAGTGCATCGTTTTCGATTTTTATGCTAATTTTTTTATGTAATTAAACTCGATTAATGCATACATAATACTCAATTAAGGTGGTAAAATATTCTTCGGTTTAACCATAGTCATTCAAAATTGATGTTTTTATAGTTACTAATTAATTAAAAAGATTTTCTAAAAATTAAGAATGGAAAATCGGAAACTATTTTGTTTGTCAAGTATTACGTTATCTGAGTAATTCAATCAGTTAAGTGCCATACGTGATACACGCTTGGGTGATCATGTCTCGAATGAGAGATGACTGACTGGGCAGAAGATTATCCCGCAGTAGGTTGACATTGCTTTCTGCGGTAGACTGGTTACCGACCAAGGCTATAGAACCCAATCTGTCCTATTATTTAACCCATAACTGGAGGGAAGAGATGGATTAATACCTTTCCCAAGGGTATTTGCGCGTAAGTGAATGCAAGGAATACGACTGGAATTCGAACTCAGCTTCCCGATTTCTCGTTCCGAGTCGATATCCACTGCACCACGACGCACATCCGTCGTGCGTCATGATGCAGTGGCTACTGTAATTACATCTGAGTAATTAGAGTAGCGTTAAAAATTGGACAGTTACGAACAGATAAATTTTATAAGTCGATAAAAATAAGACACATTTAAATATTTGTTTCTCTTATACGTTTTGAATATTTTGATATTTTAATGTTTATTTTGAATGTCTTAAAAGAAATCTCTGATTTTTGTTAAAAAGAAATGGATGATTTAATGGGATACAGAAATTTACTTATATTAAAAAATATTGATATATAAAAGATGTATGCATTTATTATGGAAAGATTATGAATAGAATTGTCAGGTTAAAATATTAATGATAAGTTGGAAAAAATTGACGAGGAAATTTCTGAGTAACGCCAATTGTATGAAGAACAGAAAAGTACCATGCGGCAAACCACTCAAAATAAGTTTTTCACATAGCATTTTATTTTATCTTCTTATACGTACTTTGATTTTAATTGAGAATTACGCAAATTAAAATTTAATTGTGAATGAGACTAAAATTTAAGTTACAAATTACATCATTTCCTATAAGTTATTATATTCGATCAATGTGTTTTCAATTACTGCATAGATTTTAATGTACACATTAGCAGCACTGATTGAGGTACTCCTGTAATTCGAACACAGCTTACTAATTAGGTTTTCATGAAGCTGTACACTATAATATATCCGGCTTTTTTTTTTCAATACGAACAACATATTTATCAGGATAATTTGTTGTGTATCCTCCAGTTTTTTCTCAAAAGGTCTCAGACTACCATTTGTATAATATTTATCAAGGATATTTTTTTTTTGTTTCAGAATTCTAGCTATCACGGTATCATTTTTTTTCTTTGCTATGCTGCTAGTTGATAAGAAAAGCTGAAGCTGAAAAGTATATCTTCGGATTAGTGTCGAGGGTGGAAATGGGAAATGAACTTTCAAAAGAAGTCATTTTCTCGTTGATTTTTTTTTTGTGCACAATTTGCTGAGAATTGAGAAAACTGAGGAAAGAAAAAGTTGATAAAAATGTAACAAAAACATGACAAATAGTTTGATATTCGATATGAAAAACTGTCTTTTCATTTTATAAAATGTTATACGCACAAGGGGTTAATTTAGTTACTAATTAAAACGATAGGGCAAAAGTTTGGGGACATCATCTGGATTAAATAACGGATAAGTTTCTTTCCCTCTTTCGTTTAATTAACTGCTACGAAAAATGCTGGAATTATTCAACGCATTAACTCATAGTACTTTTAGAGAAATCTCAATTTACAATACGGCAGCCCTAAATGACCATTGTCCAACAAAGTAGATTTAAGAAAAAGAGTTCAAATCTTAAGGGAAATTAATGCAGTCGTTAGTTAATCATTTTAATATCCTAATATAATTTTGCTTGTTCCTCCATTCGTTAAAACGCACGACCTTTTTGTCTTGCCAATACCTTATAAATGACTATTCCGTTTTGATCACTTGGAAAAAGTCGGGAAGAACACTACATCATATCAGGGAGAAAATAAAAGGAAGGAAGGAAGGAAGCAAGGAAAGAAGGAAGGAAGGAAGGAAGGAAGGAAGTAGGAGGGAGGGAGGGAGTACTTTCCTCAGGTGTAATACTATTTTATATATTATTTCTTACTTGCTGCCGGAATATGAAACATAAAAATTTAAAATACTCTACCAAAAATATGTTGGTCCCCGGCAAAAAATATTACGAGCTGACACTATGACACGAAACAGAAAGTGTAATATACAGGATAAGATGGAAGCTCTCCTTCTCCAAAAATAATAAGAACCCCTCCATCTTAGACAACCCAGAGTTTTATGGGTATAAATCTCTAAAAACCCCACCACCTGACGAGCTATTATCGAAATTTGAAAACGAATTATTTGCTATAATCAACGAAATTAAATTCCGTCATACCAATAACAAACTGCAAAAATCAATACGGATGAACATAAGTTCGAATAATCCGACAAAAGGATTAGTAAATCGAACAGAATTATTTTATTAACACGGAATTATACCAGGAAAGCCATTCTCCGTGAAATACCAGGAAAGCCATTCTCCGTGAAATACCAGGAAAGCCATTCTCCGTGAAATCAATATAAAGTTATAAAAAGGTGCAAAAGCAAACATAAATAAGGAAGCCAAGAAAATAACTAAGGAACTAAAAATAGATGATAGGTTACCAATTTTACATAAACAACGGGCATTCATAACAGTCAAAGACCACAAAGACAATTACAGCAATAACCTACAATATAGATTATTAAATCCTTGAAAAAACTACATAGGTAGAATTAACAAAATTATCTTAAAAAGAGCTTCTACATTAACTAAGAATGCCTTAGGCAGGAACCAATGGAAGAATTCAGCCGATGCAATTGAATGGTTCACAAAAATATAAAGTAAATGTGAATGCACTTTCCTCCAGTTTGATATTTGTGACTTCTACCTATCTATATCTAAAAAACTTTAACTGCAGCTTTGTGGTTGGAAAAAAAATGCCCCATCAGTGACCAAGACATCAACATCATCAAACAGGCTCAGATATCTATTTTATTTTATGATGAGTGGACTAGAAAAAACAACCCTGATTTCCGCATTTGTATGGAGGCGTATGATTCTGCAGAGGCCTGCAATTTGGTAGGGACCGTTTTGCTCTGGAATCTTAGGAACATTTTTGAGTTATTTAACGCTGGATTTTACTGAGACGACGTATTGATAATCCACCGCAAAACTAATCCACAAAAAAACGGATAAACTCAGAAAAGATTTAATAATTTTTCAAAGACCATGATCTTTTCATTACCACCTTAACTAACCCTAAAGTCGTAAATTTCTTTGATGTTACCTTCGACCTGAGCAATGGCCTGCAGAAACCACACACTAAGGTCTCACACAACTAAAAATACATCAACAGGTAATCTCATCACTCACAAAACATCACCAACAACCCACATTAAAAAGAATCTTCAACAAAAACAATGTAAAAGTTAGTTATAGTTGCATTAAAAACATAGATAAATTTTTATTAAAAGCAGTAACTTAACTTTAATTTAAAACATTTTATTAAAAGCAGTAACTTAACTTTATAAGATTTAATTCCCATGAACATCGAGTGAACGTAAATTCAAATCTATAAAACTGTCAGTTTGATATATGCACTTGATGATTGCATAACACATGAAATTTTGAGCCGTCCCATAGACATATATATATATATATATATATATATAGAATAAACGGATAGGGTTGTTCCAACGAGAGTAATTAGTATAAAATAAAAAGTGAGAAGTCGTGAACGTTTTCTTTAAAATATATGTTTATTGTTTGGTATTGATACAAGTTATGGAGTATTAATTTGTCATGATTTCCGCTACACGTGTTTCGAGTCTAAAATTGACTCTCTTCAGGCGAACAAATTCGTTGTTTTACGTTTGGGTTTCTTTGAGTATCTAGGATACTCAGAGAAAACCAAACTCGAAACACGTTTAGACTCGAAACACGTGTAGCGCAAATCATGACAAATTAATACTCCATAACTTGTATAAATACCAAAACAATAAATATATATTTTAAAGAAAACGTTCACGGCTTCTCACACTTTTTATTTTATATATATATATATATATATATATATATATATATATATATATATGTAATTTTGTCATTACAAATATACATGTTCTTTCACATTTTTATAATAATTATATATATATATATGTGTGTGTGTGTGTGTCTGTGTGTGTCTGTGTGTGTGTGTGTGTGTGCATGTATGTTTGCCTCTACGATGGTGGGTGGGTATAGATGATTGGTTTACTATTTTATGCCCAAAAGCCATCAAATAATGGAAATGGAACAAGAACAAAAATTGTTCAATCTCCAAAGCATCCATTTTTCGTGAAATGATGCAGGTACTGCCGCAGGACTAATATCCCCGCAACTAGACTCCCCTCCTTACAAAACCGTAATTTTTCCAGATTACAGAACCATGATTGAGGGAGAGGATAGATACCCTAATTTGATCCCAGCCGAAAATGCTAGATAAAATGAAATATTTACTGAGCTTAATTTAGTGACGGTACGAAGCTATAGCCAGTGAGGATCGAAGCCATTATTTAAAAGTAATACTAAATCAGATTACAGGTCTTGTTTGTGATGTTAGTTGCGCGTCAAGTCTTAACAGCAACATGTATACGTTCATAATACGCACGTAGATTTTTTAAACTGCAAGACAATGGTGAGCATTATACAAGAGAATTCACGTAGATTTTTTAAACTGCAAGATAATGGTGAGCATAATACAAGAGAATTAAGTATTAATATTTTAAAATGATATCCATAACTTTCCCAATTATATTAAAGTGAAAGTGAAACCAACATATGAGACCGAGATTTGAACTTGGTTTGACGATTCCCTTTTTACGGACGTTGTTGTATCCACATATTGTAGTTCGACTAATTTTTTTTTAATCATTTCACCCCGAGCAAGGCAGATATGCTACTGATGAGCTGGGGGCTACATAAATGTAAAAAGATTAATTAGAAAAGAGTGAGGAGTACAAACTAGTTCAGGAGCACACCTCTTAAGGACTATCACCAGGATTCCATCGTTTCCATTCCCCTTATGGGGGACGAATTTTGAGATTACTTGGGATACTACTGTCGGGGTAATATATACATCGTGCATGTTTCCGTTATTTCTTGGCAAAACTTAACCTCCGAAGACAGCTGTTAGACGAATTCGGCGTAAAAACAAGCTGCTTCTGTTTATTGCTGGAAGTTCATATATGCACATTACGAACGAAAAGAAGCAAATAGAATCAAATGGAATAAATGCTATTGTAGAAGCAAAATAATATCAGCAGTAGCACCCATTTTCTCACAAAATACTGTTACCTGATTTCCCCCGTCTACCGCCACCACAAAAAATACGCAGCAACTTAGAGACAAAACAGCGTTTAAGTAAAACCTGTCCAAAAAGTAAGGAGACTTCATTAAACCTCAATTTCAATACATAGTTAAATAAAATGTTCATCCTCTGCAATTACATTAGTGTAGCAAGGTAGAAAATGAATTCGTTAGCGTCATGATTGGAAATATGTTCAGGTTACATAGCTTTTAATATAGACTTTGTACGCTATGTTAAGTAAATGTTTCTCAATGGAGAACAGTGTTCATGACGCACTTATAGCTACCTAGATAAGATAGATAGATAGATAGATAGATAGATAGATAGATAGATAGATAGATAGATAAAGAGACTTAGATAGATAGATAGATAGATAAAGAGACTTAGATAGATAGATAGATAGATAGATAGATAGATAGATAGATAGATACATACATACATACATACATACATACGGATTGTAATAGATCGATAAATACGAAGTAAACTGAATCATTCATTACACAGGTACATGCATTTGTCCGTGCATTAATATACATATGCATACAGACAGGAAGACAGACAGACAGACAACACACCACACACACACACAAATATATATATATATATATATATATATATATATATATATATATATATATATATATATATATATATATATATATATATATATATATATATATATATATATATATATATATATATATATATATATATATATATATATATATTAAAACCTCATTTAGACTGATGGTCATTCGTAGTCGAGAGGACTAACACGTGCCAGATCACATAGTAGCTTCCCATATGTGGATAGGGGTTGCAGGTTCGAATCCTGCCGAATGACACACATTTTCGTAATAAAAGAATTTTTGTAAATAATCAGGCCGGTAGATATAAATATATAATACTGTTTAATTAAAAAACAGAATATCTACTTAAATTCGAGTATCGACGAAAAATAATGTTCAAAGAAATCATTTCATATATATATATATATATATATATATATATATATATATTACTATACAGAGACTGATAGATAGATCTATCTATCTACCAATACTAGAGTAATCCCTTCTCAGACACAACTAAAATGAGTAAATAACTATAGATAAATGCATTTGTGGTACCTATATAATAAATTCAGTCGATATTACCAAGAAATTAGTGGCAACATATATTTCCATTTGATGTTTAACGTGAAGTAAAGTTCGTCTTATCAATATGTAAAAGAGTGGGTAACTACATCAAAGACAAGACAGAAACAAGGGGAGAAAATTTTGATTGTCGTCTACTTGTTTGTGACAAAAAGCTTTTTGTTGTTAATATTCGAGGCGGCTGATCATCTATGAAATATACGTTGCTTCGATCTTCTTCTCCGTATTCGACTCCGGACGACTATGTCTCTGAACATCCACGTATATCCAGACATTGGCATCTCGAAAGGAATCGGGTTATAATTGAATATATTGAAACGTTAATCGATACAAACTGAACATATATATGGATAGATATGAACGGATTGGCTCACACAGAGAAAGTTTAAAATCGACGAAAGATATACATATGGAGGAGATACATATATAGATAGGTAGAAGAAAACATATAGCAAATTATGAAAACGAATAGATAGATAGATAGATAGATAGATAGATAGATAGATAAAAATTAAAATATCATGATAGATAGATAGATAGATAGATAGATAGATAGATAGATAGATAAAAATTAAAATATCATGATAGATAGATAGATAGATAGATAGATAAAAATTAAAATATCATGATAGATAGATAGATAGATAGATAGATAGATAGATAGATAAAAATAAAATAAAATCATGATAGATAGATAGATAGATAGATAGATAGATAGATAGATAGATAGATAGATAGATAGATAAAAATTAAAATATCATGATAGATAGATAGATAGATAGATAGATAGATAGATAAAGATAGATAGATAGATAACAATTAAAATATCATGATAGATAGATACATAGATAGATAGATAGATAGATAGATAGATAGATAGATAGATAGATAGATAAAAAGATAAAAATTAAAATAGCATGATAGATAGATAGATAGATAGATAGATAGATAGATAGATGAAAAATTAAAATATCATGATAGATAGATAGATAGATAGATAGATAGATAGATAGATAAAAATAAATATCATGATAGATAGATAGATAGATAGATAGATAGATAGATAGATAGATAGATAGATAGATAAAAATTAAAATAGCATGATAGATAGATAGATAATTAAAATATCATGATAGATAGATAGATAGATAGATAGATAGATAGATAGATAGATAGATAGATAGATAAAAATTAAAATATCATGATAGATAGATAGATAGATAGATAGATAAAAATTAAAATAGCATAGATAGATAGATAGATAGATAGATAGATAGATAGATAGATAGATAGATAGATAGATAGATAAAAAGATTAAAATTAAAATAGCATGATAGATAGATAGATAGATAGATAGATAGATAGATAGATAGATAGATAGCAATGGTAAATGTTGTATTAGGTGTTTCCTTATAAGGATAATTACATCATTTATTGCATGAGAAAATACTTTATGAAACAATTGATAGAATGCTTATTTTTTATGGCTTATCAACTTTTCGCAGGTTATTCAAAATCAGAAAATATTTTTTAAATTGTAACAATTTATTTTTATACTAAAAAAAATGAGTATACAAGTCTTACTAATTAGCTGGTGAGAGAAGAGGTCGATTCATACATTACCCAATCGTATTGGGGCGTAAGTAGTCATAACTAAATTAAACGAAATTAGAACTCAGTTATCCGATTAACAATAGCCATTATTCATTACATTACTCGCACATTTAATCTTACAGAACCTGGTATTCCAAAGCAGCCACCCATCTCGATACTAAAGCTCGACGTTGCTTAACCCGAGAACACTAACCATGAGTGTATAGTACTCAGCGCAAATAACGCCATTTAAATTACAATTTGCTGGAAGTTCTCTTTAGTCGTTCCTGTATTGAAGAATTGTGGTGAACCCTCAGACCCATCCATCTATCGTCCTATCAGTCTTCTACCGATATTCGGGAAAGTATTCGAGGCCATAACCAATGCTGAAATAGTTCAACGTCTTACTGCCCACAAACTCTTCTCTGACAGGCAATATGGCTTCCGCTTTGCCAGGTCGGCGGCCGACTTGCTAACAACAGTAACGGAGTACATGTTCCAGGCCCTTGATGAGTCTGACGAGGCTCGCACGGTTGCTCTGGACATCCCCAAGTCTTTTGACAAGGTTTGGCACTCTGGCCTCCTATGCAAGCTACGGGGTTACGGTATTACCGGTCGCCTGCTTGACCTAATCAAATCTTTTTTAAATAACCGCAAAATGAAGGTCGTTTTGAATGGGCGTGCCTCTTCATCCTACAACACGAATGCTGGTGTCCCACAGGGTTGTATCCTGGGCCCGACGCTCTTCCTTATTTTCATCAACGACCTCCCAGATGAGATCAGTTCCCAAGTAGGCATCTGCGCAAACGACACCACAATATACTCCCGCACCAGTAAGAAACCTGTCGTGGCGGACAGACATAATCTCGCTTCTGACCTTGAACGGGATCTACACTCTGTGGTGAATTAGGGCAAGAAGTGGATTGTCAACTTCAATGCGTCTAAGACCAAGCTGTTATCTGTCAACCATCACAGGCAACCTCTCCTGCCTCCCATAAGCATGGACCAAGCTATTCTCCCTGAGAGCAACATACTACGCCTCCTCGGTCTAACCCTCTCCTCAGACCTCAAATGGAACCACTATATTGATTCCATAGCTAAATCTACTGCTAATAAGTTTGGGTCACTATGCCGATTCAGGATGTTTTTTTCCGCCCGAATCCATCCTGCATATATACAAGTCAACCATCCGTCTGTGCATGGAGTACTGCTGCCATTTATGGTCAGGCGCCCCTGCCATTCTCCTCAGTGTTCTCGACAGGCTCCAAAGGAGAGTCTGTAATGTGATAAGTACTGATCTGGCGGCTCGACTGCAGCCACTTCCCCACCGTCGAAATGTGGCCTCCCTTTGTCTGTTCTATAAATACTTTCATGACTTCTGCTCGGTCGAACTTAAGTCACTGGTGCCTCCTCAACAGGTGTTTACTCGTGAAACCAGACTGGCAACTGGGTCCCACCCATTCACAGTCAGGTTAGCCAAATGCAGACGACAATTCTACTCCTGCGGCTTCTTCTCTCGCAATTCCCGCATGTAGAACTCGCTCCCATATTCTTGCATTCCTGAGGGCTACAACCTCCATAAATTTAAATGCAATGTCAATACTCATCTATTAACTACTAGACTCTAGCTCTCTCCCCATCCCCGTATATCCTTCCCTTTCTCTCCACCTATGTATCTGTCATCACACCTGCATTGCCCCTTTCTAACTAGTTTGTACTCCTCACTCTTAATTAATCTTTTTACAGTTATGTATCCCCCCCTCATCAGTGGCATTTCTGCCTTGCTCGGGGTGAAACCATTAAAAAAATTTTATTAAATTCTCAGTACCTGATATTCTTGCCTAAATAATGTTTTTCATTTCGTATTAATGTTAACTTAAAGTACAAATTTTGAAGTGCCTACATCCAAATATTTCAAATAAAGATTTATATTTAATATATTTTTGATTTTTTCAGAATCGGGTGTGATATACCCATGGTTAGTAGTGTTGTAACCTTAATTGATGGTTAGTGTTCTAGGGTTAACGTCAGTGATCGTATGAGAAATGGTGTTTCAATGTGATGCTAGCTTAAAATGTTTCAGGAAAAAAAAGTTCATCAAGTCCATTAGCGCTCTTCTTAATATTGATGGGAGTTATACTGTCATTTTGCTTGCAAAATATTGCGCAAGATATATATATATATATAATTCAAAATTTATGATCGTATGATCATTACAGTGAATTCACTTCATCTTCGATCTTTAATATTATGAAAAACACCAAATTATATTTGAGTGTGCGTGTGGTTAAAGAAACCGGAAGTGAGCTTTGCAAAAAGAAAAGAAAAAGTGTAGCGGATACAAAGGGAAAGGAGAGAGGCAAAAAGTGAGGAAGAAAGGGAGAAGGGAAAAAAGAAGAAAGAGAGAAAAATTTTGTTAAATTTACAGACAAAAAAAACGCGGGTCAGGATAATGGTAGGGGGAAATTCGATACTTTCAGCGATCTTTAATATGACGGAACATTAAAAAAAAATTATATATATAAATTTTCATCCACATATAAGTCTGTTTCGCTTTATCATAGCTCACCAGTGTGGCTAGACATCTACTTACTTCTGGCCGGGTTCGAAACTGAACTGATTTGATGTCATTCCGAGTCTGTACTCCCTAAACCATAGAATAAGAGAGGGGACATTTTTGAGTGTTATATATAAGCGGTTTATACTCACGCCAGTCACCGGAAGAACTCAATTCATTACTAAAAAGTAACGAGTAAATCGCAGAAGTAGTAACTATATATATATATATATATATATATATATATATATATATATATATATATATATGTATAAATTATATGAGCCAGCAGCTGATCATAATACTTGACAATTTAAACGTAACTTTGTGAAAGGGAAAATCATAATTGCAAAGGACACGGTAAGCACTCTCAATAAACAATTGCATTAAGTTTGTCCTCACAGCTCACACTTGACGATGATCTTGGAGGAGATTCTAAGTACTTGGGTTAACAAGAATTACAGCGTTTTCCTTGATTAATTTTAACATCGATAATTAGAGAACGAGAACAGATTATTGTAAAAATAGACATAATATATCTATATTATTTAATAAAATATGCTTGAATATCTCTCTCTCTGTGTCTCCGTCTCTCTTTCTATATGTATATGTTCCACAAGCGAGAAGTGCGACAGAAGAAACTGTTAGCATAGAATTACGGCTACATCTAGCCACCTTAACTGAAAATTGAGATCTTTAATACAGTCTAGTTCCATAGCGAACAGCTCACCCGAACATTTAACACGCAAGTATTTATAGAAAAGACAAAGTGAAGCAACTTTACAGCGGTGGGAAAGTGGCCCCAACCGAACCACCAGATCACAACCAATAAAATTACTCATTTTTCTTTGTTACAAAGGTTATAAACCAAAACGAGTATAATTGTTATTTTTGTGAGTTTAAAAAATACAAAAAAACTATCTATTTATTATTTCAGGACATACGTGATCATGGCTGTACATATTTTCCTTTTTTTGTCATCTGTCTATTGCTATGACTACTTCGAAAATATAGCGGTGGGGTGGTGATTCTAACGTTACTTTTTGAACAATTTTCTTTTTAGAATAGTCCTTCTGCTTGTATGTCTGCTGTCCTGGGGCGATAGAGACCAAACTACTCTAATATGTAACCTCTAACTGGCGGGAAAGTTTGATGGCTTCAGGCCTTCCCAATGGCATTATTGAAAAAAGAAATGGACACACACACACACACACACACACAGATATATATATATATATATATATATATATATATATATATATATATATATATTCTTTTTAATCATATCACCCCGAGCAAGGCGGTAACGCCACTGATGTGCAGGTGGCTATGTAAGAGTGAAAAGATTGGAAATGAGAAAGCCGGAGACCACATACTAAACAAGGAACAAGGGATGAGCCTCTACACCTGTTCAATAGACGTGGGTGGAGTGTCAAACCGGGCGATAGTTTAGTCTATCTACTCCAATTGAAAAAAATCAAAAAGAAAAGAGTGAAAAGATTGGAAAAGAGAAAGCCGGAGACCACATCCTAAACAGGGAACAAGGGATGAGCCTCTACACCTGTTCAATAGACGTGGGTGGAGTGTGAACCAGGCGATAGTTTAGTCTATCTACTCCATATATATTAGAGAGAGAGATAAACTAATAAAAATTGTCACTGCTTTCCGATAAAAACTTGCAAAATTATTTTTTCTATCTTGTCTCAAACACTTATCTCTGGCACATGTGACAATTAGCTAACATTGCAAGACTCTTCGATGTTTCTATGTTTTGTCTTCGTCTGCTAAACTTTGACATGAGTGGAGACTTCAATGAGAATTAGATTCCCTAGCGTGACAATTAGAAAGCGAAATTAACTGATTAAATGCGCGCTTTAAGGCAAGCTCTCATGTGGATATTAGACATTATCAACGATTCTTGAAAATCCTATCGTCAACAGCCATCCTATTTCTCCTTTCGGCATGCGCAAACCATCTGCAATCACACTACGCGTGATTCCCAAAAGACGAGCAGACCGTGCGGTTTTCGAAGTAACACGCAAGACATATAGAAGACACATCATTCAATTTTGAATTCAGCAACAAAGTAATTTTAATCATTTCACCCGAAGCAAAGTGAGAGTACCACTAAGACCTAAGGAGTAAAATTGAATAAGAAAATTTAATGAGGAGTAAAGACAAAAGAACATTTAACAGAAGATGGCGATTAACGTTGCATTTAAATCTTTGAAGATTGTAGGTGGCAAATTAAAAAGATGAGACCTACTTGCCAATCTAGTCGAACGCTTAAATTCACGCTGTCAAGCAAGGGGGACAGTACATTAGAACAGCAGTAATGAAAATATTTATAGAAAAGACGGACGGAAGCCGCGTCACACCGATAGTAAAATGTCTGAAGTCGAGATGGTGGGCCAGGAGCTATTCAGTCAATTAGTTAAGTGTCGTACCTAATACACACTTTGAGCGATCATGTCTCGATAGAGACATGACAGACTGGGCAGAAGATTATCCCACAGTAGGTTGCCATTGTTTTCTGCGGTAGACTGGTTGCCAGCCAAGCCTATAGAACCCAATCTCTCCTATTATTTAACCCATAACTGGAGGGAAGAGACGTATTAATATATTTGCCAATGGTATTTGTGCGTAAGTAAAAGAAAGGAGTTCAACTGGAATTCGATCTCGGCTCCCCGATTTGTCGTTCCGAGTCGATATCCACTGCACCGCAACGCACAGGATCTATTACATTACCGAATATTTTTTAAATTTTGTTGAAAATGTCGAAATATATAATATATATATATATATCAGCATTACCGAAAGAGATATAGCAAAAATATTCAACGCACATACGACTTATAGACTTATAACTGAGTAAAATATATTCTGACGAAAGAAAAATTTTGATACGTCCAAGTGAACGGTTTTTCCTTGGTGTAGACATAACAGTTGATTCAATTTAATCGGCTCACATGTGAGAAAAAACGCGGGACCAAGTAGACAGAATGACTAGTTTTCAAGGCGGTTAGCATCAGCCATACCAATCGAAAGCAAAACGGGTTCTATTTGATGAATAAACGACCACATCATCGTTTAGGAGGCTGTAACATTTACAAGCTATTTCTTGCCTCAGTCGACAACTGATTAAGGTCCTTTTCGAGATCAACGGGCGGCTTTACTTTGTAAGCCCATGTATATTTATTTATATTTCACAGAGACAATCATAAAAACATTCTTTGAATTTGCACTTTTTTCAGGACCATTGAACATTATCCCAAACAAAACTACCCCGTATTTGACTATACTTCTAAGATGAGGAATACTCATCTATTAACCACTTGACTCTAGTTCTTTCACCACCCCGTATATCCTTTTCTTTCTCTCCACCTTTGCAACTGTCATCACACCTGTATTCCCATCCTTCTCTTGCTCCTTTCTAACTGGTTCGTCTTCCTCTTCACTCTTTTCTACTTAATATTTTTACACTTATGTAGCCCCCTGCACATCAGTGGCATTAACGCCTTGCTCGGGGTGATACGATCAAAAAAATTACACTATTACACTATTTAAATTATTACATGTTTATGACGTTTCGGTCGTTGTACGTTCCGACTATCTTCACGTGGTAGGAATTTTGAACCCTGAGGTATATTATTCTCATTCTATGTGCGATGCTCTTTCTGACGGTCATGTTGTTATATCCCTTTTAACTTAACTCTTTAATTTATTTGTTCACCACTAATGTAGCCTGGTATTGAACTCACAACTCTTTGGGTAATATAGAGTGCTAGAGAAAATCCTTAGCGTCAAAGATAGCAATGAGAGATCTGATAAAAACGGTTACTGAGACATCAGGGTTATAAGTCCATCAAATTCATACACTGATGTCCTCAAGGACACATGCCCCATATAGATTTTGGTTAGTTCCAGTAACTTGACCTAAAGAGTTGTCAGTTAGATACCAGGCTACAGCAGTCGTGAACAGATAACTTAGATAGTTGAGTTAAAGGGAGAAAACTAAGTGGCACCCGGAAGTGGCATTGCACATGGAATGAGAATGACAGAAATAAACGGTTCATTTCGAAATTCTTAGTACCTGAAGAAGGTCGGAGCGTATGTGTTATGGTGAAAACACACCTATAAGCGTATGTGTTATGGTGAAACACACCTATAACTCAGATAATGGACTCTCCCTCCTATATTAATAACAGTTAACAGGAAGTACTTGGGAAGTTTATGTGTTTTTTTTTAAACTTTTTTGACAGTTGATATTAATCGGCAGTTAGCCGAATACTAAGAAGTCAGCTTTCAGTGGAAGATTACCAAGTTCCTAACATTTTGGGTACGTTAAGTCTATTAGCAACCGACATAGCACGATTAACGTTCATTGCGAAAACTACTCCACAACACAATGAGAGGCGATTCGAAAACAAAACACCTCCAATATAGTTCTATGGAAACTATTAAAGACACGCAATATAAGTTTTCAATGACAAATGGTTCTATTTTTTTTTTTATAAATTGACTTTCCCTTCTGCAGACGTTTCTGATTTAACGAATTTAACCTCTGATTTTTTCTGCTTACATCTACAGTTTAATCTCTGTAAGAATTAAATAAGCGTCAATGAATGTCAATAGGATTGTTTCTTTTTCTTTCTTTTCTTCATTATGGAAATCAATGATTTACCATTACAGGGTACTTACCATGTAGGAATCGTTATAATCACTCATGCGCAAATATCCTTGAGGATGAATCCACTTTTTCTCGATCAATGAGTTAATTAGCAAGACTTGTATTACCAAACCATTATTCAGTCAGTTAAAACTACTCCACAACAGTATGATGGCCAAAACTTCGTAAACATTTCAATAAAGATAAGGACCGGTGTCCGAAGAGTGTGAAAAAACTACCAGATAGAATAAAAAAAACTTCTTTAGCGTGTTATTGTGTTCTTTTGTTTGTCTGATTTCTCAGTCAGTTCAACACAAGTAGTTTAACATCGTGAACGAACGACATCATCGCAACTTCAAACGACGACGACGCTAAAACTAAAGCAAAACAAAAAATAAATGGTTACACCTTCTCTAATTGAAAGACACTAGTAGTTAAAATCTTATTTTTAAATTATTTTTGCTGACATAATATATGTATCTGCTGAATTCAGGACTTACACAAAGCAGGGAAACTAGTTCGAGAGCTTTCTGAGTAGTTCTATCTATCTATCTATCTATCTATCTATCTATCTATCTATCTCTATGTATGTATGTATGTCTCAATCTGTTCATATATACTTTAGCACGTTAATCCAGATCCAGTTTATCTATCTATCTATCTATCTGTATGCATGTATGTATGTCTCAGTCTGTTCGTATATAGTTTAGCACGTTAATCAAGTTCCAATCTCTCTCTCTCTCTCTCTCTCTTTATATATATATATATATATATAGTCATCCGCAGACAGATCTTTTTCGCTGTATCACAGCTCATGAGTACAGTTAGACAGCCGATTGCTTTTTACCCAGGATTGAAACCCGACTGAATTGCCATCAGTCGGCGATTCTACCTCTGAGCTACGGGTGCTCGGTAGAAGGAGGCAGAATTTTTAGCGTGTATATTATCATTATACACGCCCAATAGCCAAGAGTGTTCTAATTTATTGCTGAATGAACGATGCGTAGATGCCAGAGTAGCTACTGTTTTTCAAAGTCAACCATTCTTCCCTAGTGCTCAATCAGGGTGTGAGCGTGTATATATATATATATATATATATATATATATATATATATATATATTGTTTAATACTTAGTTTTTGGTCATAATAGGGTTAGACTAGTACACATTTGTATTAAAAAGTGTTTGTTACAATTATATTATAGAACTTTTGAATATTTTCCATTTTTAAACGAGTTATTTTGTTACCTTGGCTTCTACCATGAGTGGTGTCTTCAGGCGATTTTTAATAACTGACTTTACCGTTTATCGTTTTTCTTTTTAAAGAACGCTTTTGTAACGGTGTTTTATTTAAACATTCACGTGGCACGGAATTTATGAACGCGTAATTATGAAATTAAAACGGATTATGGCGTTTTTATCCATGATTATATGAACTTAAGGGGTATTCCTTTCATCATAATTTCCGTTCTTTCATTTAGCACTTCGTTTTATTTGGAAATATCATAATTTCTAATTTTTCTTTATGGCATATTCTACATATTTTTCTACCGTTGTAAGGGTTGGCTTTTTTACAATGCTCCACTTTATGTCTGGGTTTTTTCCATATTTTGATATTTTGATCGCCTGAAGACACCACTCATGGTAGAAACCTGGGTAGCGAAATAACTGAAATGGAATATATATATATATATATATATATGGATGCGTGTTTCAGTCTGTTCACATATACTTTAGCACGGTAATCCAGTTCCAATATATCTATCTATCTAGCTAGCTAGCTAGCTATCCAGAGCTTGTTTATATGCACACACAACATATATCTAACTAGCTAGCTATTTGTTTCGTGTTTTTACACAGAAAGCATTCGCTTCTATCGATTTAGGCGAAAGTTAAAATCGAATATTGTTTTATTAATCATTTAATTAAACTGTCTTTATTACTAAGTGTACATTTTGTGGTTTGTCTTGACAAAGTCAATATTAAAACAAAGTAGACATACACGAATACATACGTATATCTGTGTGTGTGTTTTCAGCCCACCTTTTACATTTCTATCTATCTATCTATCTATCTATCTATCTATCTATCTATCTATCTATATATATATATATATATATATATATATATATATCTATGGATAGAAATATAAATGTAAAAGTAAATGTGAGATTGAATTTTTTTTAACGGCATATCAAATGTAATGCCAAAAAGGTGGGATTTTAAGGTATTTTTTAATGTTATTGTGACAAGGTTGACTTAGTCAGATTCTAATGAATTTTTCTTGTTTTAATTCTTTTTCATTTTATAAAATTGAGAATATCTTCTAGTTTTGCGTTCAAAAATGTTCAGCAGAAAATAATTTTTCTTCAAAAATGTATATATTTTACTATAAAAGTCTACTTTTATACTTTCATAGAGTTTTAACACCAGTTTTGGTGGCTAAATATTTGCCCACAGCGGAGACCCTAAAAGTTATTACCACTCTGGGTGAGGGTGGACCTGGGAACAACAGCAATTAAGAGGTGGTTCTATGCTCCTCACAACCTCCCAATCAGAGGCCGGATGCAGTTTATCGTCATGTCCAGGACCAAAAAGCAAGGCTCAAAACAAATGTGTGTGCGTTTACTGTTGCCAAAAGATGAAGTTTAATCATCTAAACACAATCTATTTTTCACCTTATGGCCTACACTAATCCTATTAGCAGTTGTAATAATACAGTCATTATTAAACGCTTATAAAAAAAAGTCCTAACAAACAACCCTTTTATTTATCTACTTCTTTAAGATACGAGTGATCATGGCTTTTCTATCGTTTGTTTCTCGATTTTCTATTTTTTACAAACCCACTTTGATTTTCTTCGGCAATCCATCCACCAAAACTCATTAAATTAGTTATTTGATTTTTTTCTCTATGTCTCTTGCCTTCCGTGAGACAGAAATTCCCCAAGTCATTTAATTTTTTATTTCTTTCAGGAATTTCAAATGTTTATTTATGGTCTTAAGTATTAATGACGCTTTTGTTTCTGTTTGCCATAAAACTTCATCGTTGCTCGCATGAATGGTTCATGATACTCTTGGAATTCTATCTATAGAACCACAGCAATATCACCTCTAGGCTTCCCTTCCCCTGGGAGATAACTATCCAGTATTCATCACGATATAAGAGGACTGATACTACTTCAGTGCGCTTTTCTTACGAAATCTTTCTTTTTCTTAATACTTACAATTATATTCACCCTGTACAAGGCCCTGCAGTCACTCGAGGTAAACAGCTTCCGAAGAAACCGTAAGCCCAATTCTAATAAAAAAAACGATAAGACTTTACTCATCCATAAAACCCAAGGAGGAGTGTAAACCGGACATTAGGCGAAACTTATTTCCTACTTTAACTTTTGGAATGCATTTTATACTCGTCCGATGCGGCTTCGGATTTCAGTGTCACAAATTTTGTATTGTTGACCTTGGCCTAGCTCATCTCTCTGATCACGTAGACCTGGCGGAGCCCATCCCTTTCATCGTCAAACAACAACTGCTGTCGTCCAACTTAAAGTTTCCCTTTGGTCACGGATATTTACCCGTTAATTCTTTAGGGGTCATCCAACGCGCTCGACGTTAATTTCAGTCCTAGGACCATCCCTGCGATACCTTCATATATAATTACAGAGCCCAAACTACCCCCATTGTGTTTGCTAACATTTAACCCTGTAAGGAAGTTAATTCGCGTTTTAACAGGTCTTGTTTAATCCTGTTTAATAGATCTTCTTCTCCGAAAAGAAACTTGGTAGAGAGATCGGTTTAGTCACTGATGACCCAAAGATGCAGCAGGTAGCAGTGTACTAAAAGTCATCTGTATCCCTCATAAAATGACCTAATATAAGTACATTTTTAGGTCAATAACTATCTATCTATCTGTCTGTCAATGTATCTGCCTGTCTGTTCAATATTGTTTCAAATAAATTGGTCAAGAATTTTATGGTATATTTTATTCAAACCACGCAAGTTATTAAATATTCAAGAAATTTCCTCCAACCTCTTAACTTATTCCAACCGAAAGCGGTTCCTTACCGAATATTATTAAAACAAATGCTTAAAATACAACTAATTCTTTTAGTCGAAACACCTGGTCAATGGTCTGTCTGTTTCTCTGTCTACTTATTTACCTAAGTCTGTCTGAATAACTTCCAATCAGTCTGCCAGATATTTTTAATCATTTCACCACAAGCAAGGTAGGACGACCATTATTGCGCAGGTGGTTCCAGTGAGAAAAAAGACTGGGTTCATGGAATATTGAGAAAAATATAAAAGATGAATGGGATTTAAGATGACAGAAGATGACAACGTTGCACTTAAATTTATGGAGAGTGTAGCTATCAGGGAAGGAAGTAAATGGAAGGAAGTTCCACAGACGGGAGGTACGAGAAAAGAAAATATTCAAGTAGAAGAGAAGGCTACATTTAACATTTTCTACGGAGGAAAGGTGGGACCTAGATGACAATCTAGTAGCACGCTCAAATTCACTTGGTCGAGGCACCGAGGAAATAAATTTCCTCGGAGCAGTTATATTTTTTATACTTTTATATATTCTTACATATATACATGGGATGTGCGTTGTGGTGCAGGGATGTGCGTTGTGGTGCAGTGTCTCTCAACTAGGAACGAGAAATCAGAGTGCTGAGTTCGAATTTCAGTTGAATTCCTTGCATTCATTTACGCACAAATACCCTAAGGAACGGTATTAATCCGTCTGTTCCCTCGAGTTATGGGTTAAATGATAGAGCAGATTTGGTTCTATAGCCTTGGCTGGCAACCAGTCTACCACAGAAAACAATGGCAACCTACTACGGGATAATCTTCTGCCCAGTCAGTCATGTCTCTAGAGACATGATCACCCAAGCGTCTATCACATATGGCTCTTAACTTACTGACATATATACATATACCACCTATGTTAGTCTTCTTTGATTTTCAATCTATCTATCTATCTATCTATCTATCTATCTATGTAATCTCAGTTGAACAATCTTTTTTTCCGTTTGTCTACGTTTGTCTCTTAGGATCTGCCTTCCTATTATTTTGAAAAATTCTGTCAAAATCCATATATACCTATTCAAGTTATTTTTTCCAATCTATCTATCTATCTATCTATCTATCTATCTATCTATCTATCTATCTATGCCTTTTAATATCTATCTATCTATCTATCTATCTATCTATCTATCTATCTATCTTTTTTTCCGTTTGTCTACGTTTGTCTCTTTGTCTCAGAATCTGACTTCCTATTAGTTTGAAAAATTCTGTCAGAATACATATATTTCTTTCTACCTATTCAAGTTATTTTTCCCAATCTATCTATCTATCTATCTATCTATCTATCTATCTATCTATCTATCTATCTATTTATCTATCTCAGTATGTTCATATCTACCTACCTACCTATCTATCTATCTATCTATCTATCTATCTATCTATCTATCTCACTTTATATACATAGATATAAATGTCTGAAGGTATTTACCTATTAAAACTTTAAATAATTCTGATCTCATAGTTTTTGTTTGGTTTTTACTTATTTATCAAAATATCTAGTAACACGCAAATTTAATAAAACTTTGTTAACATATTTGGTATTCCAAACATCTCCAAACAACAATGAAATATCGTAACATAAGAAAACCTTCAAAATTACCATGTGGAAAGGGAGAGTGGTAATCTAATTTTCAGACATAATCTCGCCTCCGGGTTTTCTTTTTGCTCCAATGTAATGAAATAACCAGTTTCGGATTTGTTAGACTTCAGGGCCCGTTGTCTTACTATTATCATTAAATGCTTGAAATGAAACGAAAAAAAAAAGTGAGAAAGAAATAGACGAAAGATGCCAGTGAAATTCATTTTTGTACTTCTAATTCTAGCCGGTTAAATTTTCGAGATATTTTATACATTGTTTAAGGGTTTCATTACATCGAGAATAATTTAACTCTGGCACGCAAAAGTTCTCCATTTTGTTAGGTAAATGATTTTCTTGATAATTCTTGACAACATTTCGTGATTGAAGACGAATGACGAGGCCAAAAAACATGCAGACATTCCTCCGCTATATTATAGATAGAAACAATTGCGTGCAACTGCACATATGAAATTCCAAACAAACGAAAGTACACCCGTCTCGATAAAGGATTTCTTGGGTTCATGGAAAGATTTGCATGCCATATTGTTTTCAGGTAATTATTAGCAAACAATGCTATAAAACCTATATAGAGGCGCAGTATATTTTGCGTGTGCTGTGGTGCAGTGAATATCGGCTTAAAACGAGAAATCAGAGAGCCGAGTTCGAATTCCAGCTGATCCATTGTATTCACTTACGCGCAAATACCCTTGGGAAAGGTATTAATCCGTCTATTCCTTCCAGTTATGGGTTAAATAGCAGGACAGATTGGGTTCTATAGCCTTGGTCGGCAACCATTCTACCGCAGAAAGCAATGCCAAACTACTGCGAGATAATCTTCTGCCCAATCGAGACATGATCGCCCAAGCGTGTATCACGTATGGCACTTAACTGACTGATTATTTCGTCCCTTCTTCCTCTAGCTCTGGGTTAAATTGCAGAAAAGATTGGGTTCTATTGCCATATATATATATATATATATATATATATATATGTGTGTGTGTGTGTGTGTGTGTGTGTGTGTGTGTGTGTGTGTGTGTGTGTTGTGGTACACTGGATATCAGTAAGGAACGAGAAATCGGATAGCCAAGCTCAGATTCTTATTAACGCGAAAACTGAAATACTGAATAGGTGTAGATTTCATAAGGCAAAATTTCTTGCTTAGTGTCTATAACCATACTGTGTCTCCGAAATTTTTTTTTTTTTTTTTTTTTTCCTCCTCCAAACCTCCCCTTCCCCAGTTGGGTATGCTGGTTGGTTAGTCTTTGCTCGGTGTGTCTATTTATTTGGTTAATCCCTGGTCTGCCGTTGCCCTGACGAGCCGTTGTGCGAAACCGCGGTAGGTCTTGGCGATCTTGTGATTTTTTCACGTGTGTTTTTGCTCTACGTTACTTCCTCTTTGTTAATTCGAATTGGTTAGTTTGTATCGAGCACTTTACATTCTTTGTGGTTGGTTCCGTTTGAGGGTTTTTTTCTTTGCTGCGAGGTACTGTATGTATTGTCGGTACTCCGCGGTTTTCTTTTTTTTCCCCCTCTTGTCCAACGCTTTATAGCGACGGACAGTAACGGAGTTAGATTCTGCCGGTTATTTGTGGTCCTCAAGGTTTGCTTTTGTAAAATTTTAGGATCTAGATACGTACAGAGTCAGTTTTATTATTATATATATATATATATATATATATATATATATATATATATTTAATCATCTCACCCCAAGCAAGGCATTCCACTGCCACTATTGCGCATGGGGCTACATAGGGGAAGGTAAAGAGAAGGAGTGGATAGACATAGGGAATGTCAGGAGGAAGGTGACAGATGAGTAAGGATAGCGAGGATGAGGGTCGGGCAGATGGGAAGAGTGCTTGATAGAATGGGAGCAGGATAGTGTGTTAGCAGGTGTCCATTGACCTTACATTTAAACTCCTGGAGATTGTAGCCGTCGGGGAAGCAATCGTTTGGAAGAGAATTCCACAGTCGGGAAGTGCAAGGAAAGAAACTGTTGGAGTAGAAGTTACGGCTGCATTTTATCGGTAAAATGTATATATACCCATATGCACTCTTAGCAACCTTTGACGTTAACAGCCTATACAGCAACATACCCCATGAACTAGGAAAACAGGCAATTTCATTTTGGATAGAAAAACACCCAGAAATACTTTCCCCACGCTTCTGAAAGGAATTAATTCTACAAAGTATAGACCTAATTTTGCATAAAAATTCCTTCCAATTTGACAGCAAAAATTATATACAAATGATAGGCACCGCGATGAGAACGAAAATGGCACCTACATACGCAACACTCACCCTAGCATATCTAGAAGAAGACCTATGCACTCAAATAGGGCATAAATATAGGGAAATTATAAAAACAGCATTCACAAAATCGGGAAAAAGATTCGTGGATGACTGTTTTATCCTTTGAAAACCATCATGGGAAGATATTAACGAACTACACAACACACTGCAACAACTACACCCCAAAATTAAGTTCACACTATAATATAGCTACAAAGAATTAGCTTTTCTAGACATACTAATAAAAAACGAGCAACCACATCATCACAGACATTTACCACAAACCCACAGACACCCAACAATACCTCCACTTCAGGAGTCACCATCCAAAAAGTTGCCTAAAATCCATCCCCTATTACCTAGCACGACGAATTTGCACGATAGTGAGTGACGAAACCCTACGCAAAATACGCCTAGAGGAATTACGAAAAACATTAAAAATGAGAGGATATCCCACACCACTAATAGACAAGGGTTTCCAACTAGCAAAAAAGATACCATTAGAATCCCTCCGGAACACGAAAAACAACAGGAAAAAATAGAAGAAAACGAAAACATACTAGCATACGTCTCCACTCACAACAAAAACAATCCGGAATTATTCACTAGGATTAAAACCCACATAGAATTACTAAACAACAATGAAAAAATAAAAGAAATCTTAGGGACAACCAAAATTATCAATAGCAAACGCCAGCCCAAAAATTTAAAAGACATCCTCACCTCATCAAAATTTGAACAACAACACACAAACAGGAGGTCACAAAATGCAACAAAAATGATGTGGGGTTTGCAAAATAATAATAGAAGAAAAATATTTCCAGTTCGAAAACGCAACTACATTCGAAATAAAATCGGATCTAAGCTGCAACTCGAAAAATGTAATTTACGCTCTGAAGTGCGACAGATGCACAAAAATATACATAGGAGCCACACAATGCTTAAATCATCGTATCTCACTTCATGAGAGCAATATCAGATTATTACATAACAGGAAATTATATGTCTCTAAACATCTACATGAATGCAGTGACGGCCTATTTTCAGTCAAACCAATCTATCAAAATACTAATTATGAGATTTTATTAATGCAGGAAGAAAGATTCATAAAAAATACAAACCTTCGCTCAACAAAACAACGTAAAAAACAAACACACTGAAAAACATACAGAAACACGCATACATATACTCATAAAAAATACACACACCAATCTCAAAAGCAAATCCAATTCATACTAAATGAATAAAAACACCCACACACGCAAACAGACACATAGAGACACACACTCACAGAACACAATCCAACTAACACACACACCGAAAAACACACAGATACACGCATACATATACACACAATAAAAAACACGCATACATATACACACAATAAAAACACACATACATATACACACAATAAAAAACACGCATACATATACACACAATAAAAAACACGCATACATAAACACACAATAAATAAAAAAACACACCTACACACAAACGGACATAAATAAAAGAGGCCCTCACAAACACACACACACTAACACAAAGACACAAAATATCACCAAACCTATAAGATAATAAAGAGGCGCCAGAATGCCTTAAGACAACACTTTACCCTTTCATCTGTTTATTTATTTACTGGATAACCCATTAGGACACATGGTGACAGAGAAAGAGACGATTCAACCATGCCAGCATTGAACTCACATTATTCTGATTTATTTTATTTTTTATTTTTTATTTTTTTATTGTTCTTATTTATTTATTTATTTATTTATTTATTTATTCATTTATTTTTCACATACTTCCTATTAACTTTAAACAGAATGAACAGATACTCAGAGAAACCCAAACAGAATGATCAGATACTCAGAGAATCCCAAAACGTAAAACAACAAATTTGTTCGCCTGAAGAGAGTCAGTTTTAGACTCGAAACACGTGTAGCGCAAATCATGAACAATTAATACTTTATAACTTGTATAAATACCAAAACAATAAACATATATTTTAAAGAAAACGTTCACGGCTTCTCACACTTTTTATTTTATATATATATATATATATATATATATATATATATATATATATATATATTAAAGAAACTGGATAATAAATTTCGACAATGGCAGAAAAAACATAAAATAAATATTTGAAAAACAACATAATATGGATTTATTTTGGGTTAGCTAACATTATAATGTTTCGGTTGTTATAACCATTATTAGGGCTTATAATTTTAGTAGTGTGAAGTTTTCTTAGTGTTAGGGCATGTGAATGAATTTAGAAATTTAGATTATAGAAATATTTTTAAAAAAAAACATAGATACAACTAAACTAAAAATACACAAGCCTGTCTGCAAACTATTTAAATTTCATCTCAATGACTATTTCAAATATCAAAAAGTTATAAATAGTTCCTGACTGACGTCA
This sequence comes from Ascarosepion bandense, assembly GCA_037127315.1. Taxonomy (NCBI): domain Eukaryota; kingdom Metazoa; phylum Mollusca; class Cephalopoda; order Sepiida; family Sepiidae; genus Ascarosepion; species Ascarosepion bandense. The sequence continues at coordinate 1,087,305 of JBBBDQ010001066.1, read as the reverse complement.
TAGTTTTCTGAATTTCTTTCTAACGGCCTTAAACAGTTTAACTTTTTCATCACATTATTAATATCATTCACAGGCCGTAACACCAAAAACTTCACACTACTAAAAATATAAGCTCTGATGATGGATATACCAACCGAAACATTATAATGTTGGTTACCCCACAATAAATCCATATACTGTTGTTTCTCATATATTTATACTATTTCTTATCTCGTATATATATTTGTGTATTTAGGTAGCAAATTTATTTATCTGATATATATATATATATATATATATAGTTATGGATCTTCCCTTGATGGCACAATAAATGGACTCGCCTAAGGTATACAAATAATCCTGCCTATACTAAGAGCGGAAGTTCAGTTGAGTAGTTGGACCGCCGCTAGTTGTCAGTAAGAATATAGACTCATTACCCAGCTTTACCTCTTATCTACAAGATTGTATATATATATTTAACCCCTACTAACAGTATTCCTAGTGTTCCTCAATCTATTAGCCCGTTTCCCAGGTTATATATATTTTGTTCAATATACTTTTTTTAATCGTATCACCCCGAGCAAGGCGGTAATGCCACTGATGTGCAGGGGGCTACATAAGAGTAAAAAGATTAAGTAGAAGAGAGTGACGAGGAAGACGAACCAGTTAGAAAGGAGCAAGAGAAGGATGGGAATACAGGTGTGATGACAGTTGCAAAGGTGGAGAGAAAGGAAGGGATATACGGGGTGGTGAAAGAACTAGAGACAAGTGGTTAATAGATGAGAATTGACATTATATTTAAATTCCTGGAGGTTGTAGCCGTCAGGAAAGCAAGAATATGGAAGCGAATTCCACAAATTTTATTTCTCCATATTTGTTTTTGTTATTATTTTGTGTGGTTTCTAAACAAGAATCTACAACATATATAATATTTCCATGGTATATCACACGCTAAAAGTCTGTCCCCTTCTACCGAGCGCCCATAGCTCAGAGATGGAATCGCCGACTGATGTCAAGTTTCAATCCTGGCTAAAAGCAATCGGATGTCTAACTGTACTGATGAGCTGTAATACAGCGAAACAGATATGTCTGCGGATGACTATATATATATATATATATATATATATATATATATATATCAGCTATCTTATTATTTCGTCGAAGAGCTGATAGACGCAGAAAATGGTTATTCAAACGGCATAAACCGATTTACTTCGCTTTTTTAGTTTGAGAAACCTATAAAAAAGAACAGGATAAGGGTTTTGCCACTGTCAAACTGTCTATCTCAGTGGGAAGCAGTCCATCTTATCTAAATCGTAAAACAAATTGCATTGATCAGTTAAAAATAGTGAAGAAAATATTCCCATTTCAATTTAAGCATCTCTTTGCCTAAATAAGCCCAAAATGTTACAAAAATAAATTTCAAGTGTCGATGCTGGACATGAAACTTTTCTTCACTTTCAAAATAAAATAAAAATAAAGCAATGTGAAAAAAGTATGATTTGCAAGGGAGATTTAATTTTCTTCTCATAGATTTTGAAAGTCAGGGTATTTTTTCTACCCCTGAATTTGAAATCTTGCCAAAACATCGACCTTTTGGTTATGATCTTTCGCCCATCATTACAAAGCGATTGGCTTGAAGAGTCTCGAGCCAAAATTCTCATGAGGCACTCAACGGTTTAAAACAGATTCAAATAACAACGAGGGAGAAATGAAAAGTTCTCAGTTCGACCAAGTAAATAACTTTGAGCCGGGAAACTTTCATGCAATTCCAGAAATTTAACAATCAGTTTAACAAACGATGCTTCACATTTATAATACAGTATAACCGTTCCCAAAATATATATTTGTTTATTCAAATTCTGATTTTGAAAAGTGTGGCAAACTGAAGAACTACCGGCATCTGGTCCTGGAGAAGTTCACTGGGTATTTTAAAAGAAGTTTCTGGATTTATTACCCGCGATGAGTACTCTAAGTTAAGGTCTTCAAAGTAACTACCCAACCAAGTCAGAGAGAATAAAATAATAAACAAATAATTTATAAGAGTTGGGATTGTGTGACAACAAACAGGATCTCTTGTTCCTTATTTATTTAAACACAGGAAATAGCTCAACAGCTCAACTTTGCCAGATATTTTAAAAAACATGTATTAGATAAGGATTACTCCCCCAAAATACGAGATACAATATTTGAACATCATCGTTAATTTACTGTGGAAATAATATATATATATATATATATATATAGTGATGATCATCCACGTATACTGTCTTAATATGTATAGGAAAGAATATTGATAAAAAGTTCTGAATTTAAAAACGTACTTTTTTAAACAGTATTTGTTTATTTTTATAGTGTTTTATATTTCAGACCGCCCTCGGTCCTTCATCAGAAACAAGTGATTTTTAAATTAGAATTGGAAACGTATTTTTACGATGGCGTCCTAATACTTTTTTGTTTACATCACGTGGTGTCGATAAACCAATCAGCATGCGGCACGTCCGTTTGTTTATTTTCGGTAAACCAATCAACACGCGGCACGTCCGTGGAGAGAGTCTGTTTGTTTTAGACAAAAAATCTCTTGGAATATCTATTTTTTTGTTTATATCGCGTGGTGTCGATAAACCAATCAGCATGCGGCACGTCCGTTTGTTTATTCTCGGTCAACCAATCAACACGCGACACCTCCGTGGAGAAAGTCTGTTTGTTTTAGATAAAAAATTCCTTGGAATATCTGAAAGAACATTCTTTTTACCTATTGAAATATTTGTAGAGATTCAACACGCCTAAGTCCCTGTTTAACCCTAGCTTGTGTGTGTTTAATTTTAAAATCCAGTATTTTTCTTTCTTTCTGCGTGTGTATGTAGAACTAAAATTGGAGTCTATTAGTAAACATTTGCAATTTTCTAAAGTGTGATCGGGTTGATTAAAATGTGCTGCAATTGGGGAGTATACATTTTTTTGTCGTATATTTAGTTTGTGATTATTGAAGCGAAATCTAAAGCTATTACCGGATTCGCCGATATATCCACTGTTGGGGCAAATTGAGCAGAAGAGATAGTAGATGATGTCTTTGCTATCACAAGTAAGGTTTGGTGGGTGTAATTTTATTTTTGTGTTGGGTACAGAGAATGTTTTGTCTGTTATTAGATGTTTACAGATTAAACAACGGGGCTTTCCACATATTAAATTCCCTGATAGGTTTGTATTATTTAAATATTTGTTAGAAGTGAGGATAGTTGATAGGTTGGGTGTTTGTTTCTTTGCATTTATGGGTGGCCTATCGAAAATGTCTTTGATGTTTTTGTTTGATTGGAGGTTCCTGTAATCATTTTTTAAATTTTTGATGAGTGTGTGGGAATATTGATTATGGTTAAAAACCATGGGAATTCGGTTATTGTCTTTTCGTTTTTTGTATGTGAGAAGTGTGCTGCGGTCTATGTGGATGGTTTTATGTAGTGCTTCCTTTATTATTTTTATTGGGTATTTGCATTTTAGAAACTGTTTTGTTAGGTTGTTAATGTTGTTTAGAAAATCTGGATGGTCTGAGCAAATGCGTCTTATTCTAATAAATGAGCTGTATACGATAGATTTTTTTAATTTGAGGGGATGACAGCTGTTAAAGTGTAGGAATTTATGTTGGTTTGTGGGTTTGTTGTATAGACTGGTGGAAAGTGTATGTTTATTTAATTTTACCATGACGTCTAAGAAAGGGACGGATGTGTATGAGTACTCCATGGTGAATTTGATTGTATTGTGGAAGTTGTTGCAGAAAGTGAAGAAGTTTTTTAATTTTTCTAATCCATGAGTCCATATTAAAAAAATATCATCAATGTACCTAAAATAGTGTAATGGTTTGCATTGTGAACTGTCTAGTATCTTTTTTTCTAAAATATGCATAAAGATGTTGGCATAACTAGGTGCCATTTTCGTGCCCACAAACCAACATAAATTCCTACACTTTAACAGCTGTCATCCCCTCAAATTAAAAAAATCTATCGTATACAGCTCATTTATTAGAATAAGACGCATTTGCTCAGACCATCCAGATTTTCTAAACAACATTAACAACCTAACAAAACAGTTTCTAAAATGCAAATACCCAATAAAAATAATAAAGGAAGCACTACATAAAACCATCCACATAGACCGCAGCACACTTCTCACATACAAAAAACGAAAAGACAATAACCGAATTCCCATGGTTTTTAACCATAATCAATATTCCCACACACTCATCAAAAATTTAAAAAATGATTACAGGAACCTCCAATCAAACAAAAACATCAAAGACATTTTCGATAGGCCACCCATAAATGCAAAGAAACAAACACCCAACCTATCAACTATCCTCACTTCTAACAAATATTTAAATAATACAAACCTATCAGGGAATTTAATATGTGGAAAGCCCCGTTGTTTAATCTGTAAACATCTAATAACAGACAAAACATTCTCTGTACCCAACACAAAAATAAAATTACACCCACCAAACCTTACTTGTGATAGCAAAGACATCATCTACTATCTCTTCTGCTCAATTTGCCCCAACAGTGGATATATCGGCGAATCCGGTAATAGCTTTAGATTTCGCTTCAATAATCACAAACTAAATATACGACAAAAAAATGTATACTCCCCAATTGCAGCACATTTTAATCAACCCGATCACACTTTAGAAAATTGCAAATGTTTACTAATAGACTCCAATTTTAGTTCTACATACACACGCAGAAAGAAAGAAAAATACTGGATTTTAAAATTAAACACACACAAGCTAGGGTTAAACAGGGACTTAGGCGTGTTGAATCTCTACAAATATTTCAATAGGTAAAAAGAATGTTCTTTCAGATATTCCAAGGAATTTTTTATCTAAAACAAACAGACTTTCTCCACGGAGGTGTCGCGTGTTGATTGGTTGACCGAGAATAAACAAACGGACGTGCCGCATGCTGATTGGTTTATCGACACCACGCGATATAAACAAAAAAATAGATATTCCAAGAGATTTTTTGTCTAAAACAAACAGACTCTCTCCACGGACGTGCCGCGTGTTGATTGGTTTACCGAAAATAAACAAACGGACGTGCCGCATGCTGATTGGTTTATCGACACCACGTGATGTAAACAAAAAAGTATTAGGACGCCATCGTAAAAATACGTTTCCAATTCTAATTTAAAAATCACTTGTTTCTGATGAAGGACCGAGGGCGGTCTGAAATATAAAACACTATAAAAATAAACAAATACTGTTTAAAAAAGTACGTTTTTAAATTCAGAACTTTTTATCAATATTCTTTCCTATATATATATATATATATATATATATATATATATACTTTTCTTAACATATACTGTTAAATATAAGAGACAATGAATGTCTATTATGATCAGAGTACAATCAAACAACATTTCTGAGAAAAACATAGTCATGTAGATAATATCAGACAGATTTTAGTCAACAATACAATACTCCTCACTCATACACACAGTAAAAAGAACCTTCAGATATTGGAGGCCATCTACATTAAATCCAAACAACCCACACTTAATAAAATCACGTTTAAATCTGGTCATAACACATTACATTGCATCTAAATATATGGTTCTGTTATCATTTCGAGCTCTCATGCGGTGTGACGTCATAGAACCGCATTACAAATTTACGAACTGCGTTAAGAATATATTAATAAATATTTTAGTCTATTTGAGTATCATTTCCATAAGAAAAGGAGAGATTGGAAAAAACCGGGGCCCAAATTGATATTTTGGTAATACTGGGTGGCGGAGCTTTCAAGAATTTTCCTTCTTAATAAACTGCTTACTCTTTTTATTAGTGTGGCATTTTTTAAACCTGAAATTGTGGTCGAATTCATTTCTGTCAATCGCTAATGCATTCGATAGATTAGTGATGTCTCTTCTCTGTTCATATATACGTTTTTTTTTAGATTTCTACTTGTTTTCCGATGTTTTTTCCCAATAACATCTTTTCTTATGAAAATGATACTCGGACTAACATACGTACTAAAATAAGTCCAATGAAAACATTTAAATCCCTTTTAATTTTAACATCTCATGACATTGCACTATACATGAACAAATTTTAAACTAATAAATACACATATTAACTTACGTCGAAAGTACAATTCGGAGATTTATGCACTACGCAATCAACACGTGCATGCATTTGATGTTTGCGTAGTGCATGAAACTCGTGCTTTAGACCTAGGATAATAATTATATATATCTAAACTTATTTATAAATGAAACTTTGTATGTGTGTGTGTCTGTGTCTGTGTGTGTGTGTATCCGTTACCTATATACTCCAAAATGGCTGAAACAATTTTCTTGAAAATTTACACAGTTGTACTATAAGCGTCTGCGAGTGTTCTTAGTTAGGTTTTCTGTCGAAGTACCCCCGATAAATATCGAAAATCGATAATCGAAAAAATCGGGTTATAGAAGGAGTGGTCCGAGTTTAATCAAATTTGATACACTCATAGACAAAGACATAAGAAACAATATTCAGAAGTTTCACGGTTGCAGTTCTTACAATAGAGCAGAAAATCGATAATATATATTTATATAAAAGGCGAAATGTTTGTGTGTGTGTGTGTGTGTGTGTGTGTGTGTGTGTCTGTTTATCTGTCTGTATCTCCTTTATACAAATCCACAATTTTTATCCGATTCTCACCAAACTTCACACAAATATTCTTTATGCAGAGTCTGAGCTCCAAGACCATGAATTAGTTTTAAAGCATTCATTACACCCGAGCAACGCCGGGCTATACTGCTAGTATATATATACAGTACTGTGCATCTTTTATGAGGCATATTGTCAGAAAATAATTTAATTAAAGTAATTTTATTTGATTTAGCAAAAAACACTTGTTACAAAATAAATTTAATATTTAGTATAATAGTCTTCTGCTTTGATCACAGCCTTCATTCTGTCACAAGCTTCTTCAATGTATTTAATTGTATCTGCTGCCAGGCAGCTTGTATTTGTTCCCAAAGCGTGTCTTGCGAAGTAACATTAGATTTATCATATCGAGAGGAGGGAATAAGAAATATGTCAGTCATATCCAAGGCTTCTTTTGATTGTAATACACGAAAGATTATCTGTGATTATGAATGGATTTTATGAGAAATAAGCAAACATATTGTTTGCAATTTATTTAATAATTGTAAAAGCAGAGAAACTTGAAATTTCGCTATATTTTGCTAAATAAGGCTTTCAATGAAACTGTGACATTTATAGCACAAAGTTGACTGTCATACGTGATAGACATTTAATTCATCGTGTCTTGAAAGAGACATGACTAGCTGGGCAGAGGATATTCCTGTAGTGAGTCGCCGTTGCTTTGTGGTGGACTGATAGCTAACCGGGACTATGGGGCCCGGTCTCTCTTGTTATTTGGCCCATAGCTGGAGGAAATGAAACAGATCGATACCTTTTCCAAGGCTATTTGTGCGTGGGTGAGTTCAACTGGAGTTTGGGCTTGGCTTTCCGATTTCTTGTTCCGAGAAATATCGACCGCATCATAATGCACTATTGAATGTACATATCAAATTTAGTAACAACAGTTGATATTCAATATAGATTACAATTTATTTAAGTAGTGCCCCAAAAACTATAAACAAAGCACAATGAGAGGCAATAAAATCTTCAAATAACTCATGTATATGTTGTGTCGCTTCAGGACATGGGTGGTCATGGTTCTTCAAAATCTTCTGTCCCTTGTAGCTCTTAGCAATGTTTATATTTTTGCTATCTCTCCTAATCCCTGTTCTGCCAACTGTTTTCATTAGTTTATAGGTCGTTTATTCACTGCCTTCTTCTCTTTTTCATGTTTCCAAGATTTCCTGTGTCGAATTTTGAAGTCTTTTTTCTCATTGACATTTAAATCTTTCTCTCGATTTTAAGCCTAAGAGTACGTTTTTGTTTCCTTTTCCTTAAAACTTTGCCATTGCTCATCTTCTAAAGTTAAAATAGAAAACTTATCATAATTAGTGGTTGAAAAACTGATGAAGTTTTTAGAATGTCAAAGAAGCCAAATAATAATTTATTGAGGTGCTAATCAAATCTAGGTTATTATTGCCTGTATCTTTTGGATTTATTTATAAACAAAACTTATATTACACTATGTTAGGGGAATAAAGCTTGCTGCCTGATGCAGTTTACCGTCATACCCAGGACCTGTAATAAGCATAATAGAGGATAGATAACCATTTTAAAAATTGTTGTAGAATAAATAACACACCCTAGTGACACAAATAGACATAAAGAAAGAACTCCAAGTCGTCTAAAAATTCTATTGGACTCAGCCTTTAAAGTATTTTTACAGACGTCATGGTGAGTGCCTGAACAAGATTTTATATTATAACCGATAGAAACCGAGTTAGAAAATTTATCAAAATTTGTGGTTGAAAAACCGATGAAGGTTATAAAATGTCAAAGAACCCAAATAATAATTTATTAAGGTGCTAATCAAATCTAGGTTTTATTGGCTGTAACTTTTGGATTTATTTATAAACAAAACTTATATAACGCTTTGTTAGCACAATAAAACTTGCTACCTATCCAAACAAGTCATTATCAATATCTGTCACAAGATATAATTATTTATCGTAATCTATTACCAGATCCTCATTTTCCAACAATCTTTCCATCAATGTTTGTCTTTTGCTATTCTTGACTGTGAAAGAGGAATAAAATCCAATAATCATCTATGAGGTTAAGATCTTCTCTGACTTGTGGTACAATGGATATCAGCTTGAAGCAACGAATCGGGGTGCCAAGTTCGAATCTCAGTTGAATACCTTGCATTCACATGATCGCCTAAGGCGGGTATCACGTATGACACTTAATTGACTGACTATTTCATTCAAGCAAGAATATTAGGTCTTATTCTTATTTTAAACAACTTTTTATTTCAGCTGTGAGAGTAGACTGTTCATTTTTGCTTGCTAGAGGAGAGTTGGGTATGCTGGAAAATAAAATATCTTTACATCTGTAATTTACTTTTAAAAGTGAAGAAAGATATTCTTATTGTGAAGAAAGATATTCTTATTGTGAAGAAAGATATTCTTATTGTGAATCTCCTGTGCAATGCTCTCATATGCTTATTTTTTTTTTATTAATGCAAGATCTTTGTTGATATATATTGAAAGTATATCATAGTTAAGGAAAGCTATCTTTCTGCTGTGTATCATTGTGCCATGTCCCTTCTAGATATGCGTGATCATGGCTCTCCACAATTTCCTGTCTTTTCTAGCACAACAAAATTTAGTCATTTTTGCTATCTCTCCTAAACTCTGTCCTACCATCTATTTGCACATACTTCTCCTCCTATGTAATTGGATTAGATAGACTAAACTATCGCCCGGTTCACACTCCCCCACGTCTATTGAACAGGTGTAGAGGCTCAGCTCTTGTTCCCTGTTTAGTATGTGGTTTTTCTCTTTTCCAATCTTTTCACTTTTCTTTTTGTTATTTTTCTTTTTTTCAATTGGAGTAGATAGACTAAATTATTGCCCGGTTCACACTCCACCCACGTCTATTGAACAGGTGTAGAGGCTCGTTCCTTGTTCCCTGTTTAGGATGTGGTTTCTGGCTTTCTCTTTTCCAATCTTTTCACTCTTACGTAGCCCCCTGCACATCAGTAGCGTTACCGCCTTGCTCAGGGTAATATGATTTTAAAAAAAGCTTCAAAATCACTTGTTTAATAGAAAATAGGAAAAATTAAATATAACTTCTTTTTAATATATTTCTTTTACACCTAGTTTTTAAATAATCAATATTTATTAGCAATTTACTTGACTTTTTACAATGTAGTTGAATTTCAATGAGGTTTTTAGGTATATCACCCCTGTCCCAACACTTTTGCACACTACCGGTAGTGTGCAAAAGTGTTAGGACCGGGATGATTTTAAACTTTATGTTGATGCCTTTTAAAAGATAAAATAGTTATAAATATTAAGTACGGGAAGCCACTGAAATAAACCAATGGCTTCTGTTATTGATTATATTTAAGGATATTTGTGGAGATTTCATAGTTTATCTTGTTCAGGTTAGGTTTCAACTGTTTTATGTATATAGCTTCGAGAATGTTTAGTTTTTTTTTATTGTTTTCATGTTTAAGTATATTTGTGTTTTCAACGAGGGTTTTCTAGAATTGTGTATGTGGCCAGGCATGTTGTTTTAAATGCCTAAAATGTTAGAATTGTCGTTTTAGTGTAGTGTAGTGTCAAGCGTCGTGATAGCGAGTTTGTGGTGTGACCAACATAAATATTATCTAATCCATTGGAGATACAGTCTCCCAAAAAGCACTTGAATTTTTAAATAATATTTCTTGTTTTCACTCTCGCTTGGTCATGTGTTACGTCACGAGCTGTGATACGACATTAGCTTCCAGCGTCTTAAATGCACGAGTTTGTTGTTGCTTGGAAATCTCCCATGTAAACAAAAACAATTTATTATTATTTTTTTTCCGTGTTTATAATATATAATGTAATTTCACATCTTTGAAAAAGGCTTATAACAATATCTAATCTGAAATTATTCGATTATGTATGAATTTATTGTCAGGGTAAACAACAGCTTTTGTGTCCGAAAACAAACATGGAGTGTCAAGAGAATGATTTTCCTTTTTATTATTTTAATTGCCTTCACTCCTTGGGAAAATTTATTGCTTTAAAAAACGATGATTAGAATTGAAAAAAACAAAACAAAAAAAAATTGAATTTATTCACTTTCAGGGTTCATGAGAATTGACTTCTTCTTCTTCTTCTTCTTCTTCTTCTTTGTTCCATTTTTTTTCAGGACGTAGGTGATCATGGCTTTTCACGTCTCCCTGTCCCCGGTGGCTCTTAGCTTGCTTTCTTTTGTTACTCCACCCAACCCCGCTCTGCCATCCACTTGCTGAGGCGCGTCATTTATGTTATACGCTGCTTTCCCCTACCCCACTTTCCCGCCATCCGACCTGTGAGTCTCAGATACTCTAAGCCCTTTCTAAGGAACTTTAGCTGTCTTTTCCTGATGCACAGCATTAATTTTCTTTTTGTTTCTATCCTTTCCAAAACCTCATCTTTGCTTACATGCTCGGTCCATATCCACAGCATTTTTCTGTAGAATCATATTTAGTTGCTTTGCTTCGAGTTTTTTCCTTTATCTTTGATGAGACTATCCAGCATTCATTGCCATATTGAAGAACTGACATCACATAGCGATCCAGTACTCTCTTCTTCTGGCTAAATTATCCTGTTTTTGAATTCTCTAATCAACTTCTAGAATTTGTCTTTTGCCCTACAAATTCGCCTTCGGATCTCAGTATCACACTTTCCGTCTTCTGTTATAAAACTTACCAGGTATCTAAATTTTTGTATCTGCTTGATTTTAGTATTTTCCACAAATAGTTGGCAGTTTGGGCTACCTTCTTTTGTTGATGACAATGCATTCGGCTTTCTTTTTTTCTTTTTTTTTTTTTGTAGTTTATTTGTAGTCCTTTCTTTTTCCTTTCTTTAGCTACCTTCTGTAGTTTCCTTTCCTTGTCTGCTATTAGCAATGTATCATCTGCGTATCTTATGTTGTTAAGATTGTGGCAGCCGATGACGAATTCTGCCATAAGTTCTACGTCCTCAAAATAGTCTAGCTGTATAAGTTAAATAGATCTTGTGAAAAGACCTATCATTGTTTAACGCCTGTTTCTATCTTTGTATATCTGTTGAATTCGTTTCCTGTTCCTATGCAGACGGGTTGCTGCCTGTAGAGTTTCTTGATCACTCTAACGTCTTTCCCAAATATGTCGAGGTTTCTCAGTTCTTTGTGGCGTATTTTGTCAGACGCCTTTCCATAATCTATAAAACACAGATTATTTTTCATTTTTATTGCCCTTTCTGATATCAACCTCATCATAGATATTGCGTTTCTTGTTCCAGTGTCTTTAACGAAACCCACTGTTTAGTCCTTTGTCTGGCCTAATTCTGCTTTACGCTTTATTTATCAGGATTCGTATGATGAGTTTTGTTATGTGGCTACATTAAACTGATTGTTCTGTGGAGTTTGTATTCGTTTGCATTTGGCTTCTTAGGCAGTGCTATAAAATATTGATTTACTTAGGTCGTCCGGTATTATAACACTGTTATAGGTTTCATTTATTACTTCTGTAATTTTCTCCATGTCGAAATCGTCTAAGGCTCAAAGCATCTCTATTACAATACTACCTGGGCTAGCTGCTTTTTTATTATTCAGTTCGGCTTTTGCAACTTCCACTTCAGATTTTAATATTTCCAGTCTGTCGGCATCTTTGTTTACTGTCGGTTGCTCTCTCTTGTCGGGGAAGATATCTTCTCCTCGCTGGAGTATTTCCTCTTTCTCTAATATGAAGGTTCTATACTTGGCTTTTATATATCCTGTTGAGGAGCATGTTCTTTGTCATGTTAGTTGCCTTAATTCATTATGCATGTCTCCTGTATTAGTCTTTCTCAATCTGTCTATGTTATGGCGAAGCACACCTATTCCTCAGATAATGGACTCTCCCTCCTATATTATTAAGAGTTAACAGGAAGTACTGGGGAAGTTCATTAAAACTACTAGGCAGTTGATTTTAGTCGGCAGTTAGCTGAATAGTAAGGAGTCAACTTTCAGTGGAAGAATACCAAGTTTCTAACATTTGTGGTTTGTTAAGGCAATTAGCAACTGACATAGCACGATTATAACCGTTAGTGCAAAAACTACTCCACAACAGTCTAGTTCTGCACATTTGTTTTTAAGCCATTCCTTTTTACAATAACAATAAAGACTATTTCTTTAATGAATTAATTATTTACACTATATAGTGTATTGTATTGTTTATTAAAATGATCGGCAACTTATCGGCTTATTGCCAATCGATTAGAACTTTATAAAATATTAAATAGTAATTTTTTTTTATAGGTGGATCACATATTTTAATTTTCTAGTAAATATTTATAAATAAATTTATTTTCATATTTACTTCTTTATAAATTGGTAAATGATAAAAATTGCGTTACTTTTAATTGTATTTTTGGTTAGAATGTTGTAAATAGAAACTTATTCTTGTAAATAAAGAATTTAATAAGTAAATAATGTTTAATATTTTTGTTGTAAATTCTCATGAACAAAAACAAGTACATAAATTCGTTTATATCATGTGTTTAGGTTTTACTACAATTCTAATAATCGCTTTAAAAAAAGAGAGAGAAGGTAGTTATAAGTATAACGGTGTCAATGAAAAACTTTTGATGTTTTTTTTTTTACCGTCACGAAAATTCAAGATTAACATTGCACGCTTACAGAAACCAATGTGTAATTAAGTAAATGATCCTAGTAAATGTTTTCAACGATCAGCTTATCGAACATTAGAGAGATTTAAAATTACTTATATTCTTCTTCTTCTATGTGCCTCTGTCCTTTCAGAACGTAGGCAATCATGGCTTTCCACGTCTCTCTATCTCTAGTGGTTCTTAACACGCCTAAAATGTAACACCACGCAACCCCCGTTCTGTCATCCACCTGCTCAAATATGTTATCCGCTACTTTCCCATGTCTCTTTTCCCCTCTATCTGGCCTGTTAGTGCCAAGTTCTGCAAGCTCCACCTCCTCATTGCATGTCCCAGGAACTTCAGCTGTCTCTTCTTGATGCTCAGCATTAATTCCCTTTTCGTTTCCATCATTTCCAAAACCTCAGCACTGCTCACATGCTCGATCCATGATATCCGAAGCATCCTTCTGTAGAACCACATTTCAATTGCTTCAAGTTTTTCCTTCCTTTGATTAGGCAAGTATATTTATTAATTTAGTTACTTCTTTGATTGTTCATTGTTGATTTATACTTTTTAGCTAGTTAGCTAGGTAGCTGCTAGCTAGCTAGCTAGATAGATAGATAGATAGATAGATAAGCAGACTGAGATAGATAGATAGATAGATAGATAGATAGATAGATAGATAGATAGATAGAATATATGAAGATAGTGAGATAGATAGATAGATAGATAGATAGATAGATAGATAGATAGATAGATAGATAGACTAGATAGATAGATAGATAGATAGATAGATAGATAGATAGATAGAAACGGACTGAGGTAGATACATAGAACAGAACGAGATAGATAGATAGATAGATAGATAGATAGATAGATAGATAGATAGATAGATAGATATATAGATATGAACATACTGAGATAGATAGATAGATAGATAGATAGATAGATAGATAGATAGATAGATAGATAGAAACGGACTGAGGTAGATACATATGAACAGACTGAGATAGATAGATAGATAGATAGATAGATAGATAGATAGATATGATATGAACATACTGAGATAGATAGATAGATAGATAGATAGATAGATAGATAGATAGATAAGAAGCAGACTGAGATAGATAGATAGATAGATAGATAGATAGATAGATAGATAGATAGATAGATAGAAACGGACTGAGGTAGATGCATATGAACAGACTGAGATAGATAGATAGATAGATAGATAGATAGATAGATAGATAGATAGATAGATAGATAGATGAATATACTGAGATAGATAGATAGATAGATAGATAGATAGATAGATAGATAGATAAGAAGCAGACTGAGATAGATAGATAGATAGATAGATAGATAGATAGATAGATAGATAGATAAGCAGACTGAGATAGATAGATAGATAGATAGATAGATAGATAGATAGATAGATAGAAATAGAAACGGACTGAGGTAGATACATATGAACAGACTGAGATAGATAGATAGATAGATAGATAGATAGATAGATAGATAGATAGATAGATATGAACCTACTGAAGATAGATAGATAGATAGATAGATAGATAGATAGATAGATAGATAGATAGATATGAATATGAACCTACTAGATAGATAGATAGATAGATAGATAGATAGATAGATAGATAGATAGATAGATAGATAGATAGATAGATATAGGTAAACTTCTCCATCACCAAACTTATCTCTGTTAATCATCTCAGAAACATGTATTATTCAGTTCATCCGATTAAGCTGCCTTGGTTTCAACCTTTCGGTATCTTCAGGCCTTATATATATTAACTGATTACTTAACACACTGATCCGCCTTTGGGGAATCTTTGGGATCGGTTAAGAGATGTTTAGACATGCTAAAACAAGAGACGGATTAATATCTTTCCGAAGGGTATTTGCAATGAATTCAACTGGAATTCGAACTCGGCTCTCCGCTCTCTCGTTCCGAGCCGATATCCACTACATTGTTAGATCATTATTAGTAAATCTGATGAGAATAACAAAGTCGGTGAAATGTAGTTTGTTTTCTATCCAGTGACAATAGATAGCGTCAGCAATGATGAAATAAAATGAAAGGAAACGCTTCGAGACATTTATGAATACTACGAAGTCTTCTTTGGGAAACGTTTACCAAATTATCCAGCTGAATTCCGGCAGATGCTGATACCAACCTGCAGGAAAGTAAATCTGCTAAAAGTTTGGTCCACTGTGTCGTATTAGACAATATTTCTTTCCAGAACCCATCTTACATGTTTATAAGTGAACATTTCTGAGTCCGTTCATAAGTTCATCTTTGTAAAGTTTAGAAAAATGATTAGTAAGAGAAAGTGAGTAGGTCTTACATGTTGTGCGTGTTGGGATTTTGTACCAACTGTAATAATTTGTACACTTGTTATTCAAAGAAATAAAAAGGCATCTACATGCGTCTTGCAGTTAGTGCGGGTGTGTGAGAGAATTGCTTGATATTGATGAGCGCGAACCCTACAGTAGCATGCTGCTATTGGAGGCATCTGTGATCTGCCTTCTTTCGTGTTCTGTGGTCCTGCTCTTACTGTATTTTGTGTGTACAACATGTCTGCTCAATATGCATCCTGTAAAAGAGCGGGAAAGCAAGATTTCACGTAATTGCCGCGTGTGTATATATACAATGAGTGATTGTAGTTGTGTGTAAATAGACTTGACTATAAGACTGTATAAAAACACCCTAGGAGTTAGGACATCATAATGGTGCTTTCACAAATCTTCAAAGTCAGTATGACTCTACTCAGTGAAGTGACAAACTTTTTTACATTAATCTCAGAGACATTCTATATATATATATATATATATATATATATATATGTGTGTGTGTGTGTGTGTGTGTGTGTGTGTGTAAACATTACGAGTAAAAGTTTTGGACCCACCTGCATTTCTTTAACAACCACGTTAAAATGAGTTATTTTTGTATTTTTTCAAAATAAAATAAAAATTTCACTAAGTACAGAAATTTGTATGTTGTATATTTGTACGGGATGTGCATTGTGGTGCAGTGGATATTGGCTCGTAACGACAAATCGGGGAGCCGAGTTCGAATTCCAGTTTAGTTTCTTGCATTCACTTCCGCACAAATACCCTTGGAAAAGGTATTAACCCCTCTCTTACCTCCAGCTATGGGTCAAATAATAGGACAGATTGGGTTCTATAGCCTTGACTGGCAACCAGTCTACCACAGAAAGTAATGTCAACCTGTATATAATATGGCCGGAAATAAATGAGCGGCACATTAATAGTAGGGTAATAATAGTGAATATAAAAATAAAAGCTAGCTTACATATATAGTTCTAAAGAGCGTAAGTCCCTCTTTTTTATCTCATAAGTCCCTAAAACTAAACCATGAAAGGAAAAAAAATGTGAATTAAATTTTGTTATCTTTGTCAAAAAAAAATTCCCCAGCTAAAAACGTTTCTGTGTATTTTCTTTAAAATTCCATTTCCTTCCATTTTATTTCGCCATAGCTGACGCTATCTATTGTCACGGGACACAAAACAAACTAGTTTTCACCGACTTTGTTATTCTCATCAAATTTACTCATAATAATGTAACAAGCGGTAGTAAAATGTGAAAAAAAAAATGTCGTGACGGCGGAAGACAATCGAATTTGTTTAGCAGCCTCGTTTTCCCGCCGTACCTAGCGACAGGGGTGCGCCAATGAAAATGACAATGCACTAACGTTATCAGTCGCATTTAACCTTTGGGAAAGAATACAAACTTATAGATTGTGAAGAGCTGGAATGGAACAATGATAGTTTTTGTTTTTAAATAAAGATTATTTCCTCTAAAATCATTCATGTATATTCAGTATATAGGCGATCATTATTTTCTCCAGTTTCCTGTACTTTTATCGTTGTAAATTGCAATAATTCTTCCTGTTCTGAATTCAGGGTTGCCTTTCTTCAAGCCTGAATCTTCTGCGAAGGCATACGCATATATCACGTTAAAGCAACGGTTCTCATCTGATCACCGAAGTTAAGCAACGTCGAGTCTGATCAGTATTTAGATGGTTAACCGCTTGGGAATACCAGCAAGGATGCACGGTTAGAGTAATGGAAGACCGAGTTTCAAATTCAGTCTTCTTCTTCATGTACCGTCTCTTCAGGACGTAGGTGAATATAGAATTCCATTTGTCCCTGTCTCTTGTCTCTTAATATCGTTCCTCTTGGTATCTTTCCGCCAACCATTTTCTCAAAACTATAAAATATGCCTCGTGCTGCTTTCACATGACTCTCTCTTTCTTCTTATCCGTCCTGTGAGTATTAGATTCTCCCGGCCCTCTTTCCTCATTACGTGTCCGAGGAACCTCAGCTGTCTCTTTCTGGTGTTAATTATGAGTTTCCTTTTCGTTTGTATCCTCTCCAACACCTCGTCCTCCCTTATCTGCTTCGTCCATGGTATCCTCAGCATCCACCTGTAGAACCAAATTTCTGCTACCTCGCGCCTTACGTTTGTTATATTTCCCTATACAATTCGGAACCGAACGAATGCACCTCTTCTCCACCAAGTTATGGATTAAATAACAAGACTTGTATCAGTCAATCATTGTTATCAAATATAAAATCCCTGTAATACTTTATAGACTGATTGATTACGGCTTATCAACCCTTTACGTTTATTGATGGCATTCTAACTATAATAATGTGTTTTTTATACTTTTATAGTATTTAGGTGTTTACTATTTACGCATAGCTGGGACCCTAAAATTTGTAAGCACTCCGGGTCAGTGTGGATCTGGGAAGAACAGTAGTTAGAAGCCCGTTCAAGACCTCCCCATCAGATACAGTGCTGACAGATTATGTACATTGGTTTTGGGGACGAAAGTATCGATATCAGGTTGCAGAAAAATGGTACGAATCTAAGCCTTTTAAATCAATTGATAAAATTGAAAGATCCTACAATGATTTGGGATTATGATTTTCTGAGATGTATGGTGATGTATCATTACCGTTAAGATTTTATTGTGCTCTAAGAACTGTCATATTTTTGATGGCGTCATACCATATGACACAAATAAAGCAAATAAGCTGACTGAAAAAAATTACAAAATAATGTCTGAGAATTCTAAATCGTTGCGGACGATTAAATGACGGGTTAATTGAGATAATCTGTTAATAACCACAAATAACTACAAAATGGAATAGGCTGAATAATATGAGATTAAAAGATTTTCTTTCAGAGGAAATTAAACAACAATAAAACAAAAGATGGAATCACTTGAAAAATAATATTTCAAGTAAAGTATGAGTGCGGATTTTTAGGCTATAAATGTTTACACGACATAGTTGAAGAAAGTTTGGCGTCTGTGTTGTAAGACAGAATGACCTCTAACCCATGCGAAAATGAGACTTTAAATAGTCAGTTAAGAGCCATACGAAATATAAGTCTCAAGAGCTACTCTAGGTAGAATTTTATAGTGACGACGAGTGAAATTTTTAGCATGAGCACAAGAAAGATGAATAAAGATTAACAGTCAGTCAGTTAAGTGCCCTACGTGAAACACGCTTGAGCGATCATGTCTCGAAAGAGACTTGACTGAATGGGCAGAAGATTAACACGCAGTAGGTTGCCATTTCTTTCTGCGGTAGACTGCGGTAGACTGGTTGCCGACCAAGGCTACAGAACCCAATCTGCCCTATTATTTAACCCATAAATGGATGGAAGAGACAGATTATTATATTTCCCAAGGATATTTGTGCGTAAGTTAATGCATGGGATTCAACTGGGAATCGAATTTCTTAGCAGCTCATGCGAGATGTCTTTGAAAAACCACAAAAACGCCCCAGTTTTTTCTCGTCACATGAGAAAACCCACGGGCAAGCTAAACAGAATTTACAAAACAGGCCAGACACTTTACAGAACATTTTCTAACAAAGACCGGTCTATCCTACTACTTAACATAGTTGCAGGGGGAGTCAGAGTGAATAACAGATAGATCCATCATTTTTAAAATGGCAGTTGATGAATGTGAATGCAACAGAATAGGCTGGAATTTGAAATCAGTTCACCGATTCTATATTCCTCGTGGATAACCGTTTTCGGGCATCAGCGAGGTCAGAGTATTGACTAATACAGCAGCATGACGATTCATATTCATACGAGTATTTTCTTAGCTTAGAATATACGCTTCTGAATACGAATCAAACGATATCAAAATTGTAGCGCTGTCAGTGAGTTTCGAATTTACTTCTTAATAATTATGATCTGCATGGGCCTCTCGTTAACCAGTAAAAACCAGAATTAATGTTTCTCGATAGCTATATAATTATACAACAGCTATATAATTATGTTGGTCAAAAACTGCTCGCGTTGTGCATGCAATGAGCTTATAGATCAGAAAAGTAAGAAAAGACTATAGAGGAAAAATAACCACAACAATGTTAACAAGGGCTCACCATATTTAGCCTTTTTATCATCGGTCACGATCAGTCAGTCAGTTAAGTGCTATACGTGATACACACTTTGGGTGATCATGTCTCGAATGAGACATGACTGACTGGGCAGAAGATTATCCCGCAGTAGGTTGCCATTGCTTTCTGCGGTAGACTGGTTGCCAAACAAGGCTATAGAACCCAATCTGTCCTATTATTTAACCCATAACTGGAGGGAAGAGACGAATTAATACCTTTCCCAAGGGTACTTGTGCGCAAGTGAATGCAAGAAATTCAACTGGAATTTGAACTCGGCTTCCCGATTTGTCATTCCGAGTCGATATCCAGTCACGATACAATGCAAAAAACTGTTCTTTTCTTCCGCTGAAGCAGCTGTTTACACATGACAAGATGCCGTTTGTCGTCTCTCGGCTTTAACTCGTATGGCACCCAATGTCTTTGTTTTGAATCATTCTTAATTATTTCAAACATTTCGAAACTATTCTGCAATCGACTCTTAATGATTCTGCAAGTTCAGCTAGCGCCTGACATGAGTCTTCTGATTCTTCGTCTTCAACTTTTTTCGTTGCCCTAGAGTGTATTTTATCTTCACCATCAAAATTATTATTTTTGAAGCATCTATGGATCAAGTATGTAAGCAATGATGAGGTCTTGGAAATGATGGAAGCAAAAAGGAAATTAATACTGAGCATCAGGAAGAGACAGCTAAAGTCCCTGGGACAAGCAATGAGAAAGGAGGGCTTGGAGAATCTGATACTAACAGGCCAGATAGAGGGAGAATGAAACAGGGGAAAGCAACGGATAACATATTTGAAGGAAATAATCAGGTTGATGACGGAACGAGGATTGCATGGTGTAACAGGAGAAGGCGTGCTCAGGGCTACCAGGGATAGGGAAACGTGAAAAGCCATGATCAACTACGTCCTGAAGGGACAGGGCACATAGAAGAAGAAGAAAGCAATCTCTGCTTGTTTTTGTTTTTTTTTGTTTTTTTTTACATACACTGAATTTCAAGCTTGCTTACAATATTTCCTTATAAATGAGTTGCTATCTGAAACTACACGCACGAAGTTCTGGGAATGCTCTATGTTGGACTAGCAGTATAACCCGGCGTTGCTCGGGTGTAATGAAAGCTTTAAACCTAATCCATGATCCTGGAGCTCAGACTCTTTGGACGTTGGCACGAAAGACTAAAAAGCAATAGTTGTTTCCAGTTAAAGCGAAACCGCAGACTGAAAGAAAAATGAATAGATGTAAGTCAAATTTTGATTTCCTGATATCGATATTAAATACGTTTTTCACCGTAAACTTAATTTTACAGGCTGAGTAAATGGTATCATTAAGTCCGCTGAGTAAATGGTCTCATGGCTGAGATTAAGAACTACAATTATACCTAATAACTACAATTATACCTACTTAGAGCCAAATCCGAAGCAAAAACTAAAATAAAAGGGCTGAAAAAATACAGACAAACAGGCAGATAAATAGACACACACACAAACATCTTGCATTATATATATATATATATATGTGTGTGTGTGTGTGTGTGTGTGTGTGTGTGTGTGTGTGTGTGTGTGTGTATTATCGATTTTCTGCAATATTGTAAGAACTGCAACCTTGAAACTTCTGAATATCGTTTCTTATGTCTTTGTCTATGAGTTTATCAAATTTAATTAAAATCGGACCACTCCTTCTAAAACCCGATCTTTTCGATTATCGATTTTCGATATTTATCGTGGGTACCTCGACACAAATCCTAGGTAAGAACACTCGCAAACGCTTATAGTACAACTGTGTAAATTTTCAAGAAAATCAGTTCAGCCGTTTTGGAGTCTATATGTAACGGGCACACACGCACACAGAGACACACACGCACACACAAACAAAGTTCCATTTATAAATAAGTTTAGATAACTACGAGAACGCATTCAAGTTTCTAATAAATGCGGCATCAAATTGCGAACGCGTATTGTATTACAGAAAGATGCTTTCGAGAAACTAAGCAAAGTACTAAGAAACAACATTTTTGTTACAAACAATGAAAGGGACACTGAATCGTTCTTCTTGTAGAACAATAAATGCTGCTCGATCTTCTCACAGATTAAAAAAAAGATTAGAAGCAAATGTCGCTCTACATAAAGATACTGAAAATCATGGCGAAAATCTCTTGGAAACATTCGGAAAAAACAAGTTATCATAGCTAGAATACATATAGTACACACATACTTAAGTCACTCTTATATATTAAAAAAGAAAATCCACCAAAATGCAGTTGCGGAAGCCTAATTACAAGAAAACATTTCCTACTGGAATATAAAACCATAACTAAAATAAACCAAAAATATTTAAAAGCTTAAAAGAATTTTTTAAAAGTACAAACACATATGAAATATGCAACTTTCGCAAAGAAATCAAGATCCTCAACAAAATATAATACTTTCAAATATTGTATACATATGTATATGTAAATGTATACATATGTATATACATATATATGCACACGTATACGTGTAGGTATGCAGATATAAAATCAGAAACAATCACAAAATAAAGCAATTCAAAAATAAAAAAAACAACAGATCCTAAACCCAACAACCCCCACCCAAACTTTTATATAGAATAACTACCCTGTATAGATAAATAAACAACGCTTCGGCATACATAAAATAACCCAAATAGGAGTAGACATGCCGTAAAATATAATAAGCAAACCAAACCAAATCATAGACGGACTGAGTAAGCAACGAAAAATTCTTGAGCATCATTAAAAACAAAAACGACACTTATACTTAGAATAAGAAAAAAAGACAACTGAAACACCGAGGACTTACAATGAGAAAGGAGGAGGGCTTGGATCCTTTTACAATTGTAGCGCATATCAAAGGCAAGGGGGAGAAGAGAAGGGCGCCGGCCTGATGTCCTCTTTGATTCCATTTTCCTTACTTTCCTCGTTGCTGAAATGCTCGTCCACGGTATACTCATTATCCTTCGGTAGAACCGAACCATATTTTTGTTGTCTCTTGTTTTATCTTCATCTGTGAAGAAAATTTAACAGCATTCATTGCTATATAGTAAGAATGATATTACAGAGCTCTTCATCACTCTTATCTTTGTTTCTATCTTTAGATGATATGTACGAGTTTCCCTGAATGTTTGGGGGTTGATTTTAAGTCCCAACTGTCGCTCAAGGCACTGGAACACCCTGAGGGATTATCCTTTCCTCTTGATTCGTGATAGTTCATTGTTCGATCATGTGGGAACCTAGAATTTTTTAGATAAAAATGGGAACAAAAATAGAATATTATTTTAAAAACGGAAAACAACATATGAAAATTCCGTTTTTCTTTGTTTTGTTTTTTTTGCTGCTCTGCCATCACCAATCTTTGAAAAAGTAAATGTCAATCGCAATTTTTTACCTTCCTGAACCTTATCTCTTAGTGATATTATCATCTTTTTTTTTTTTTAGAGAAAATGATTTTAAATAACGCGTATATACGCTTTGAAAATGTAACATCCCTATAAACACATACTGGCAACCGTCACAATTTACTTAAAAAAAAGGGTGCATTTATATTGCTTTTATACGGCAAATCACAGATAGAAAGGCAAACCAATTGAGTCATTTCACTCAGATCATGCAGTACCCAAATATTGTAGAGATTTGAGTGCCGATGATTCGCTAAATTCTAAGGGATTGTAGATTTTGATAAATTTTGTCTTTCTGCGTATTGCCTCGTTGTGTAATGTGTATTATTCACAATCAATGTCTTCATTTGATCCTCATCTGTAATGGTGGGTTCTTTATCAATTAGGCTACACTCATCAACTCTAAGCTTAACGAACGACTTCCGTCCAGTTCTTTCAGCGAAAGCACAGTCACAATAGACAGCACATGTTTCCCTTTCTTCTTCTTCTTCTTCTTCTTCTTCTGGTGCTGTGTCCCTTAAGGATGTAGACTATAATGGACTTCCACTTGGATTTGTCTCTTGTTACTCTGAACATTTCCCCTTTTAAGGGAATAAAAAACACTAATGTCTAATATATAACTTGTAATCTTTCAGGTGGAAGCAAAATTGACACGAATTAAATAATTTTAAACTTTCTTTCACAATCGATAGCGTGGAATGTGTTTTAATCGGAAATGTAAGCATATTATATTTGTCGAAAAATTGATGTGATCTAAAGTGTTGGAAGATGAAGGACTAAAATCGCCATGAAATCTCCAAGCAACCCAATATTAAATCCAAAGGTGGTAGAGTTGTAGGGGATAATACATTAATTAACGCGACCTTCTTCACTTTTTCAAAAGTTCACAATGATGTGTGAAATCCTGATTATACCAAATAGATGTGCTTAACGACAAAAGTCGAAACCAGATTTCGCAAGTAGGTGTTAAAATGATTTTTGACAAATGGGAGTGATTTGTAAGACTTGGAAGAACTTGGTGATCCAGTGTGAAATTGAAAAGAACTATATAAATGACCTCGGCGTCAGTTAAGAGTCAGAGATGGGGGCAGCGAGAGACAAAGCTAAAATGTAACGAGAGAAGCTTCAGGTGAAATCGGACATTGTCCTCTTTCTCTTTCTCCTTATCTATTTCAACAATTACTACTAGAACATTTTGTACGAACTGTACCCTTAATCCCTTAATAATGTTTCTAATTGTACATTAACTCCTACAACTTATGTTAGTCTTTCACTTTAATAAATTTCTATTTTAAAATACAAAACGTATATTTTATTCTTACACCATTCCACACTCTTCCAAACATTCCATCCTGCCGATAACCAACCTTCTGATAACGATGAAAACCTTCTGATAATAATTCTGATGATGATAATTCTGCATAAAACTTGTAAGCTGTAGGGAGTTTGGTTAAGTCTGACACAAGGCCAAATCAAGAAACATTAACCAGCTCCCTACGCAACAGAGTAACCTCTTTTTTTTTGTAAATGAACGTCTGTACAAGGGATTAATGTGATAGTAATGAAACATTTTTTGAGCTACATATGGTAGGAAGATGTGGAGTGTCATGAACTCTCAAGTATTGTGTATTGTGTATAAAATAATAAGTAAATATGAAGAATAAGCATCGAGTTGCCTTTTACAAAATGTATAACACGCTGTTTATTTGTTTCAATATTGTGTATTATACACTTTTAACAAAAAGTATATTTAAAATTGAGAAATTTTCATAGCCGATGATAACGACCAGTAATATTGATGACAGGTTAAAAGACGAGAAGAAATTAAATATAAAAAATAACGGATCTTTCTCGGCAGAAAAGTTGCAAATGCAACCAATTACCGATTCGTATTCTTTTTAATAATGTTTTTTTTTTTAAATTTTGGTTTTATTTTTATTCTACTTTGTTTATATTTTACTTCCTGCTGCTCTTAATGTATCTTCTGATTTTTATTCTAATTTGTCCATTAGTACAACATTTATTTATTATGTGCTTATTAACTTTCTTTCTTGTTTCTGATTTTATATTCTCTTTCAAGACATCGAATTTAAATATATTTTTCCCCCGCTAATTTGTTATTTCACGTCCGTTTTCTTCGTTCTTTTTATTTTCGACTTGCTAATCACATCAGTTCTTACGGACAAGCTTCATTTGATATTTTCTTTCTCTGTTATTGTTTCCTCGTTCGTTTCATTTTTTGTTCCCAT
Organism: Ascarosepion bandense; assembly: GCA_037127315.1. Classification (NCBI taxonomy): domain Eukaryota; kingdom Metazoa; phylum Mollusca; class Cephalopoda; order Sepiida; family Sepiidae; genus Ascarosepion; species Ascarosepion bandense. The sequence goes on along the minus strand of JBBBDQ010001066.1, from coordinate 1,061,921 downwards.
TTCCCTTCTTGTGTTTTCTTTCTTTCCTAAATTCTCATTCTTTCTTCCTGTTTATTGATTTTCTTTCTTTCTTTTATTTCACTTTTTCATTCTTATTATTTATATACTTGCCTATATTTTATTTATCTAAACTTATTTATAAATAGAACTTTGTCTGTGTGTGTGTGTGTGTGTGTGTGTGTGTGTGTGTGTGTGTGTGTGTGTGTGTGTGTGTGTTACCTATAGACTCCGAAACGAAATATCGAAAATTGATAATCGAAAAAATCGGGTTATAGAAGAAGTGGTCCGATTTTAATCAAATTTGATACACTCATAGACAAAGACATAAGAAACGACATTTAGCAGTTTCAAGGTTGCAGTTCTTACTTTAATGCACAAAATCGATAATATATATATACATATATATATATATATATATATATATATATATATATAAATGTTTGTGTGTGTGTCTGCTCAATGTCTGTATATTTTTCAGCCTTTTTATTTTAGTTTTTGCTTCAGGTTTGGCTCTAAGTAGGTATAATTGTAGTTCTTAGTTTCAACCATGATACCATTTACTCAGAAGACTTATTTATTCTTCAAATTATTTGATATCGATACCAGGAAATCAAAATTTGACTTACATCCATTCATCTTTCTTTCAGTCTGCGGTTTCGCTTTAACTGGAAACAACTATTGCTTTTTAGTCTTTCGTCCAAAGAGTCTGAGCTCCAGGATCATGGATTAGTTTTAAAGCTTTCATTACACCCGAGCAATGCCGGGCTGTATTGTAAGCAACCTTGAAATTCAGTGTATGTCAAAAAACAAAAACAAAAAAAACAAAAACAAAACAAAAACAAGCTCCAGGGCCATGGATTAGTTTTAAAGCTTTCATTACACCCGAGCAACGCCGGGCTATACTGCTAGTTTCGTATACATTTCATTGAGTTTCTTTGAATTTCTTTCCATTATTTTTTTATTTTTATTTCTGTTAATTTTCTTTCTTGTATTTCACGTTTTCATTGTTTCTTTCTTTTTTATATATTTTTTTCGTTTTCCTTAATTTCTATAAATTTCATTAAGTTTCTTTAAATTTCTTTCTTTCCTTTATTTTCTATTGTGGATTCTTGTTGAGAAACCACACAAAATAATAAATAACAAAAGCAGATATGGAGAGAGAAAATGTAAATTATATTGAACAAAATATACAACCTGGAACACGGCTTAGTCAATTCAGGAATACAAGGAATACTATTAGTAGAAACAATATATACAGCCTTGTAGTGAAGAATTAAGTCCGGGTATTGAGTCCTATGGATGTGCGTTGTAGTGCAATGGATATCGGCTCGGAACGAGAAATTGGGGAGCCGAGTTCGAATTCCAGCCGAATTCATTACATTCACTTGCGCGCAAATACCCTTGGGAAAGGTATTAATCCGTCTCTTCCTTCCAGTTATGGGTTAAATAGCAGAACAGATTGGGTTCTATAGCCTTGGTCGGCAACCAGTCTACCGAAAAAAGCAATGGCAACCTACTGCGGGATAATCTTCTGCCCAGTCAGTCATGTCTCTTTCGAGACATGATCGCCCAAGCGTGTATCACGTATGGCGCTTAACTGACTGAATGAGCCTATATCCAAAATAATCCAATTTAATATGCACCAATTTACTGTCTGACAACCACTGACGTTCTCGGTATAGGCAGGATTATATCACATCAGGCGAATCCCTTTTTATGTGCAAAAAGGGGTGATCCCTCATATTTTCATTCTTTTTTTGTTTATTGATTTTGTTTCTACTATTCCACATTCCTATTTTCATTCTTTCTAATATAGTTTCCTATCTTTTTCATAATTTCATACAATTTTCATTAAGTTTCCTTATCTTTCTTTCTTTCCTTCATTCTCAATCTTTTTGTCTATTTCTTTCTTTTCTTACTTTTCTATAATTATATTTCTTTTATTTTGATTTACTTTCTCATATTTTTCACTTTTATACTTCCATTGTCATATTCATTCATATTCTATTCATTCGTTGTTTTCTTCCATTTTATTTTTCATTCTTTGAATTTCTGTCGCTCTTACATTTTTGTTCTTTTTCATTTAAATTATTTTTTTCATTTTATCTTCTTTTTTTCAAAATTTTCTTTTTTTTTTCTTCCTTTCATGCATTACTTTTTCTTTTTTTCAAAACTTTTCTTTTATTCTTTTAATTCGTTTATTTCTTTTCTTTCTTTAATTTCTCATAATTTCGTTTCTTTTCTCATCTGTTAATTTCTTAATTTCTTTTCCTTGTAACAATTCCCTTTTACCTTTTCCATTCTGTTTCTTTCTCTAGCGTCTAATGCTTCATCTTTCTATTTATTTTATTTATTTTTTAAATAAAAACGATTTTTCAAATTTTTAATAAGTATTTTTTTACATAAGCTTATCGCCCTTTGTTTATTTCGTTTATTCATAAATTATGTTGTTTATTTGATTTCTTTTTTCTTACGGCTTTTTGCAGGTTCTTTAAAAACATTAAATATTTTTAGCTTGTCACAACTTATTGGACATAAACATTATTTCGTTATCCAAATCATACTGATTAACCCACAGCTGAAGAGGAAGATGTATTTATTTATTTCCCAATTTACGAGTAAATGAATTTAACGAATACAACTGGAATTGGATCTCAGGCTCCCCGATTAACGATTACGAATCGTTATCCAATACACCAACTGCACATTCAATCTTCCAACAGTGGTATCCCTAAAACATCACCCATACTGACCAGGCTCAATATTGCTTACAATGGATGTCATAACTTCTGGTTTTCTTTTAGACGTTTTTTTATTCTTTTTCTCTTTTATTTTCTTTCATTCTTTCTTTCTAGCTTTCTTTCTTTCTTTTCCTCTCTCTTACCTTTTCTTTCTTTTTTCACATACATTTATATTATTTTCTCTTTGTTTGTATATATTAGTTTTCTCTTTTTCATTCCTTCGTTATTTTTGTACCTTAGGTATGACGACAAGCTTCATTCGGCAGCAAGTGGTGCTTTACAGGATCGGGGAACAAAACAATCTCTTTATACACAAGTATGAGGGGAATAATATTCCTTGTCTAAAGAAACACTATTTGTAAAAAGTGCTCAATACAAAGTAGAGCTAATAATATTTATTCATGAATTATAACATGTTACAATATCACTACAAAAGTAGCTATTTTGTTTCGACATTTCTTGTGTCTTGTCAAGTGATGAGTTTTTTTTAATTTAATCGTTTTAAAAGGTTAAAAACAAGCAAGACACCTTTAATTAGAAAGAAATAGTTGGATTGTACAAACATTCGTGTAAAATCCTTTGTACAATAAAGACGGAAGCTGATGATGGTTCGCCTGAAATAGGCCTAAACTTCAGATTTACCATGAAATTACGTGTCTGCCTTAATTTTTCTTACACACACACACACACACACACACACACACACACACACACATATATATATATATATATATATATATATATATATATTTTAATTCAGATACTGTAATCCAAGTGAAAAAAGCAGGAAGGTAAATTCCAAAAACCCGATCCTAATTAATATTAAAAATTTTATTTTAATATTAAAAAGTGATACAGGAAGAGTGGCAGTTAACTGGTTTGCTTGTGTCGATATATATATATATATATATATATATATATATATATATATCGACACAAGCAAACCAGTTAACTGCCACTGATGCGCAGTGGGGAAACAGGGAAACATAGGCGGAAAGTTATGAGAAAGACTGACAGGTTTTAGGGGCATCAAGAACTGGGTAAGAGAAGGATGAGAATACTGATGAGAGTGGAGTGGGCGAAGAAAAGAGCATGAGAGAGAGAGGGTGCAAATTAGTGAGATAGGAGATGACTATTGACTTTACATTTAAATTCTTGAAAATTGTAGCTGTCGGGGAAGCAAGTAAATAGAAGGGAATTCTAAAGGTTGGAAATGCGAGAAAAGAAGCTGATGGAGTAGAATTTTCATTTACAATTTATTGGTTTTACAGTAAAAGGGTGAGACCTAGTTGTTTATCTTGAGGTCGATGAACCATAGAGTGTTATATGCCGTTGAAGAGACAAATCAAGCAATCATACTTTTCGCCATTTCATCGAACTTTGTCACTGTTTAATTTTTTGCCTTTGTTTTTGGTTGGTTTAAATTCTCTCCGTCTTTTTCTTTCATTTTTTTTTCTTTATTTTCTTTTTGTAGCTGCCATTTCCTTTTTCTTCTTTTCTTAATTCTCAGGAATCGTCAGGGAAAGCTGGCCAGCTTTCCCTGATGATCTGCTTAGGTGAAACCTTGGTAGGTTTGTTGGCTCACTAGGTTTAATTTACTTATTCTGCTCTGCTTAAGTATTTAGCGTTTTTTGTTAGGTGATTACATGTCTCAGGTTTTTTTCTTTGTCTTTGGGCTAAGTGCTGTCTTGGTCCGAACCCTTTTGACTGATGTTCATGTGCTTAGCTCTTTCTTTTTTTAGAATCATTTTTCCTTCGACGTAGATCCGCGGAGGTTTTTTCGACACGATTATAGTTATAAGTTTGTCTTATATATATATATATATATATATATATATATATATATATATATATATATTGTATATATATATATATATATATATATATATATATATATATATATATATGTCAGGATAAGATTGGTGAATAATCTCGAAATATTCTAATAATATCATTTAAATATTAAAACTGATCAAATAGCGAGTTCAATGTAAATTTAATTTTCAGAGCAGATATGCAAATTCATATCATATTTAGGAGAAATAGCTATTTCAACATGCCAGTTCTAAACATGCATTGTTATCGCCAGCCAACCAAAGAAGGGAGAAAAATTATTGTCCTGGAGCAAGGGTTAGTAAAGGAACCAACATTCTTTACCCCTACCCTTATTAACCCTGACATGTTTAATTAGCTATCCCCGCTAAATTTGATCTTAATATATATATATATATATATATATATATACATATATATATATATATATATATATATATATATATATATATATCCCTCCTGTCACGCTCATGAAGAGAAAACAATAGTAAGGCGGCGTCGGTTCACTTTATTAGAGAGAAAATAGTGAGGCAACGTCGACTCAGTTATTAAACTTTACTACTATTTATGAAAACTCTTACCGCGTGTTCGCTTTCTAAGAGTGCTTTAAAGTATTTTTGCAATAATTATATCGTAGAGCAGTAAAGAATATATATATATATGCACACACAGACACATACATACACACATACACACACAAACACCAAATTCAAAACTCCGTCGAAGCAAAAAAAAGCAACCTACTGGCAGATGAAATGACGTGTAAAAGATAATTTTCTAAGTACTAAGGAGGGAACCCCAGACCAAAATCATTTCAAATTGGGATAAGCACTTGATTCGTTCATCTATTTATTTCTTTATCCATTTATGCAGGTACTGATGTGAGAAAACACAGACTATTCAACACGCCAAAATTTGATTTATTTGATTTATTGGACTTACTTTATTTTTTTATTTTTTACTTCACTGATTTCATTTATTTCTTTATTTGTTTACTTTAATTTTCTACTTACCAATGTATAAACAATAACTTGTCCCTAAGAAACAAAAGGAACTCGATATCTAAAGCCACAAATGTATTCACCTGAAGAGAATCAATTTTAGACTCGAAACACGTGTAGCGTCACAAATACCATTATGGACACTTAATGTATCATAACATGTATAATAACAAAAACAATAAATATACTTTTTAAGCAAAACGTTCACGGTCTCTCACACCTTTTATTCTATACCAATTTTTTCGTTGGAACAACCCTATTTCCTTTTCTAATATATATATATATATATATATATATATATATATATATATATATATATATATATATTGTCATCCGCAAACAGACCTGTTTCGCGGTATCACAGCTTATCAGTACAGTTAGACTCCGATTGCTTTTTTTACCCAGGATTGAAACTCGACCAAAATGGCGTCAGTCGGCGACTCTACCCCTGGGCTATGGGCGTTCGGTGGAAGTAAGCAGACTTTTAGCGCATATCATTATACGCGCCCAATAGCTAGCGCGCTCAAATTCATTTCACTGAATGAGCGATGCGTACATGCCAGAGTAGCTACTGTTTATCAAAGTCTACTATTTTTCCAAAGTGCTCAATCAGGGTGTGAGAGCGTAAATATTGTCATCCGCAGACTGATCTGTTTCGCCGTATCACAGCTCATCAGTACGGTTAGACTCCGATTGCTTTTTTTTTTACCCAGGATTGAAACCCGACTGAAATGGCGTCAATCAGCGACCCTACCCCTGGGCTATGGGCGTTCGGTGGAAGTAGGCAGACTTTTATATATATTTCTGCGATAGGTTGGCAATTCTTTCTGTTGTGGGCTGGTTGACAATTAAGGCTATCGAACCTAATCTTTCATGCTATTCAACCCCTAGCAGAAATTGGATTCATACATTTTCTAATGATATTTTGCTCAAGTGGTCCCAACGAACTGAACAGGAATTCGAACTCGGTTCCCCGATTTTTCATTCCGAGCCTATCCATTGCATCACAAAAAATTATTTTATAAAATACATGTACATTCTGAAGATTTATTTGATATGTACACAGTTTGTTTTTTTAATCCATTGATTATATTCTCCTGAGTAGAAAGACCATTATAAGCTGTGCAATATTTTGAATCTCTCGCAAATAGGTGCTATCATGTATCTTTTAAAAGTTCTTCTAGATAAACCTTTTAATTGTAGTCAGTGTTCGAGCTGTTAGATGGATAATCGTAGTTTTGCCGCGTCACATTTCTTTAAATTCAATTTTAAAACCCTTATGTTAATTTATTGTATCACATATTTTAACAGTTGTATACTTCATCTGATAGCAATGCTATATCTATTAGTATAAATATTTCCTTGACTTCAGAATTTGTGCAAACGGAATGTATATTTTTACTATTTTGCCTATCGTTTGGTTCCAAGTACTGATCTGGTTATTGTACTGAGCAAGATGCAATGGAAGTTTGAAATAAAACAACAATTACTACTACTATATATGTTGGAACTTAGCAACAAGTGTTCGATACTAGGGTTGTGTTGCAAATATTATTGTATTGAGAACAGTTTACATAAGGGATCAAAGTATGATCAATTCGTTCAATGTCCCGTTTAGCGAGTTAAATGAATGTGTCTGTAATTTTTCTGTTCCCGGTTCGTATTCTAGTACAGGTACTTAACGAGAAACAGAAACTATCTTCTTTGGAGATTTATGCAATATGTCCTTTTTGTTTCCATTCTTACACCTATAAAACTATGTACAACTTTTTGGCTTCGTTTTTAAATCAGTTTATCATTCATCGCTTTCTTTCAGCCTCTTGTCATTTCTATCTTTCTTTTCTATTGATCTGCTACAATTTTCATTTTTTTTTCTCGTTTTCTCCTTTGTTTCTTTATTTTCCTTGCTTTCTTTTTTGTTTTGTTCACTTTTTCTTTCTTAGTATAAAGTAATGTCATCTCTTCATTTCCTTCCATCTTATTGCATCTTTCTTTCTTTCTTTCTTTTTTCTTTCTTTCTTCCTTATACTTCTCTTTCTTTTTTCTGTACTTCCTTTCATAAGTCATTATATATTTACAAACTTATCACGTGTTATTAAAATATCTTTCTATTGGTTTGTTTTCTTTCCATCAATTGCTTTTGTTTTCATTTTTTCCTTTTTTCTTATATTTCATTATTTATTTAGTTTTTAAATTTTTTGTCTTTCATTACTTGTCTCATTTCTTTATATTTTCTTCTTTTCGTTCTTTCTCATCGATATAATTATTTTTCTCTTTCTTTTTCCCTTCCTCTTTATCTGTAGCACTCAGTTTTATTCCATCATTTTGTTTTTATTTCTTTCGTTTTTCTTTCTGCCTATGAGTATATCTTCTCATTATCGCAACCGTTCAATATTTCTTTAGATTTTTTCTTCTTTTCTTTCATATTTTCATTCGTTCGGTCTGTCTTTGATTATTTTTAAAAACTGTTCTTTAATTTTCCCTTTCTCTTGCTTTTTTCTGGTTTCGGTTTGTTTGCTTTTTTAATTAAGACATCTTCCTACTGCAACCAATTTTCAAATGTTTTAATTTATTTCACTGTCTCTTTCTTGTTTTCTTTCCCTCTTCCTTTTATGCTAATGTTTTCCTCAGTAGCTTCCGGTCTGTTCTTTTCGAATATTCTCTATATTAAGATATGTATTTATTTTTTCGAATTGCCAACCGATCTGTTTTTAATTTTTTCTCCTGTTTTCTTCGCATCTCAGCTCCAATTAACTTTGCTTTTAGTCATTCTTTTCCTCATTATTTTATCTTCGAATGTTTTTTCGTTTCTTTTTCCATTTCGACATCTTATTGTCACGAGCCGTAGTTTTCATTCTTGCAGCGTTGCCTCTTTGCTTTTTGCTCATTTGTGGTCTCATGTGATCTAAACGAGATCTCTAAACAGTTTATCGCATGAATTTCCTGTTTTGATATTGTCATTCATCATTATGTCTTACCTGTAATAGCGTATTGTTAGACTAGCAGAAATAAACTCTTAGTCGTTTCCCATGTGTAAACGAATAGAAAAAGTTCTTTTACGCCAGAAACTAAGTCCGGGCAGTGAAAATATAGCGGGTATTTTATTTTATTTATTCTTTTTCTAGTTGTAGTAGGATTGCGTTCTAGTGAAGGGTAATTGTATACCGTTGCAGGTTACGGAATTTGGCCTTGTGGGAAGATAGCCCACTATAATTCATAAAATGATTATAAAATCAAGAAAGGCAATTTGAGTATAAAACAACATTTATATATATACACATGTCAATTAATGTTTTACAATTAAAACAATACTTGAAATAAAGGTCCAACGGAGGTTAGAATGTCCATGGAAAATATAATGTTGAAAAAGATTAAAGGATTAGGAGTGTGATTAATGTTCATTCTGAAGTTGCCACTTCTAAGGTCGGTAAGTCAGTAAGTTGGTTTGTGAGGAAACATTCTTTGAAAAGGTCACTGCTGAGGTCAGTAAGTACTTTTGAGACAGTGGAGAAAGAAAGGGGCAAGCATAGTAGTCGCTCGACTTAGGTCAAGGGAGAAACTAATCAGCTCGTCCGTCTCCGCCCGTCTGTCTGACGATGCTTTTTTTGTCTCGGCTTTTTATATCTGCTTTTTGAATCAAACAGCTTGCTTTGAATTTCACGCTTGTATTTGATTCCGGGCTTCCCATTGGCTGGTAAATAAAATTCGCGTAGGCTCGCGAAATGGAAATTTGATATTTGATTAATTTTTATTTTTCAACCGGAACATCTGCGCGAATCCACCTACGCGGAGATGATTTTTATTCATTCGCCTTTTGGTTGCTATAGAGTAAACATCCGGTCAGCTCGCTTTTGCAAGAATGTGAGCGCTTTGATTAGAATCTTTGGTCGAATCACATTATACCATGAGCTGAGCCAGGTACTTTTCTTATTTACGTGTTGTGTCGTAGGCGATCATGGACCTCCACATTTCCCTATCCCTTGTCACTCTTAATACTTTTCTTCTTGGTATCTCTCCAAAAACCCCGCTCTGCTATCTACTTGGACTAGCTCATCAAGTATGTTTTCCCTTGTCTCTCTTTCCCGTTATCTGTTTTGTGAGTATTGCATTCACCAGGCCCTCTTTCCTTATAACGCTCCCCAAAAACCTCAGCACTCTTTTCCTGATGCTAAGTATAATTTTTGTTTCGCTTTCTCTCCAAAATCTCGTTGTTGATCATATATTTGGTTTATGGTATTTTCAGAATCTTTCTGTAGAACCACATGTCTGTTGCTTCAGTCTCTTCTTCATCTTTGCTGAAACTGTCCAGCATTCGCTGTCATGTAGGAGAGATACCACATATCAGTCCAGTACACTTTTCTTTGTTTCCAACAAAATCTTCCTGTCTTTCAATGCTCTGCTTAGCTTCTGAAATGATTCCTTGACTCACACCAATGCTCCTTTGAATGTCAGTGTCGTATTTTCCATCTTCTGTCAAAACACTTCCCAGGTATTTAAAATTCTGCACCTGTTTGATATAATATCCCCGACCTGTACTTGGTATTTTGCAGTGTTTTTTTTTCTTATGGCCATGCATTCGATTTTCCTGAAGTTTATGATTCTCCCTTTCCTCTACTACCTTCTGTTAAAGATCCTCTATTTTCTTTTCTATGTCTATTAACAGCACTTTATCATCTGCGTTCAGATTGTAGCCGCCAATGTCAAATCCTGGAAGGCCTTCTCTCAGAATTAGTTCGCTGTACATGTTGAATAGTTCCGATGAGGAATCACATTCTTGTCTTACATTCCTTTCTATTTTCGTATATCTGCTGAATTCATTTCCTTGTCTGTCTGAAGGCAATTTACTACCAGTATAGGTTCTTAATAAATAACTCTGGCTTTCCCGAGTAAGTCGAGGTTGCCGAGCATTTCTAACAAATCTTTATGGCGTACTTATGTCGAACGCCTTTGTGTAGTCTATAAAACACGGGTAAACGTCTTTCTGCATTTTTATTGCTCTTTTTGATAACATTCTGACCATGAACATCACGTTCCTTGTTCCAGTGTCTTTCACGAATCCGTACTATTCTTGTCCTTGGGCCGATTCTGTTGTGCGCTCTGTTCATCAGAATCCGGATGATGAGTTTTGTTATGTGGCTCATTAAGCTGATTGTTCGGTTGAGTTCACATTACTTTGCACCTGGATTCTTAGGTAGTGTTATAAAAAATGATCTGCTTAGGTCTTCCAGTATATTGTCACTGTTCTAGAAAAATTTGTAGTTTATATGTAGTTCTTTCTTCTCACTTTCTCTTACTATCTTTTCTAGGGGGAAACGAGCTTGTATTTTCCTTTCCGTGTATACTATCAGTACTGTATTATCTACGTATCTTATATTGTTCAGATTATAGCCGCCAATGACGAATCCTGGCAGGCCTTCTCTCAGAATTCGTTCGCTGTACATGTTAAATAGTTCCGATGAGAAAACACATTCTTCTCTTACACTACTTTCTATTTTCGTATATCTGCTGAATTCATTCCTTGTCTGTCTAAAGGCAATTTACTACCAGTATAGGTTCTTAATAAATAACTCTGTCTTTCCCGAATAAGTCGAGGTTGCCGAGCATTTCTAACAAATCTTTATGGCGTACTTTGTCGAACGCCTTTGTGTAGTCTATAAAACACGGGTAGACGTCTTTCTGCATTTTTATTGCTCTTTATTATAACATTCTGAGCATGAATATCAATTTACTTGTTTCGGTGGCTTTGACGAACCCGCACTGTTTTTGTTCTACGTCCATGCGATCGGTTCATCAGAATTCGGATGATGAGTTATGTTTTGTGGCTCATTAATTTGATTGTTCGGTGGGGCTCACTTTCCATTCCGCCACGCTTCTTTCGTCGTGCTATAAAAATTGTTTTGCTTACGTCTTCCAATATATTGTCACTATTGTAGATATAATTTATTATTTCTGTAATCCTGTCTACGTCGAATTCGTCTAAGGCTATCAGTATTTCTATTACAATAATTTCTGGTCCTGTTGGTTTTGTTTATGCTCCATTTGACCAGTGGTAAGTTAGAGGGTAGAGGAGTGAAACTGGGTAGATGGAATTGATCAGAACGTATTCATGATTCTGTTATCATGAAGTCGTAAGTTGCTGTGAGCTAAGGTTTAAGCATAATCGCCTTGTTCACCTACTATAAAGCTATTTAATGCACTCTTTTCCAGAAAATGTAACAGAGGAGCGCTCAAGAAATATAACTCTTGGAGAATAGACGAAACTCAGCAGAGGTTATGCTCCTTACCATGTATCAGCTAGCGATCCTTGCATATGAGTATACGTGGAAATGAGTAACAGTTATTGGTTTTGCCTGGAACAGTGGAGGAATAAATTGGTTCTGGGGTTCATAAATCGGAGAACTAAGTTCGAATTGCAGTTAAGTTCATTACATCCAGAACCCTTTAAGCAAAATGTTTTTTATTATTCTTATCATTAACTTTTTTTTATTTACCATTGCCTTTCACATGTATGCTCATAAACCGTTCAGTATAACTATTACTATTTCATCTCACAAAATCTCCTCCTCAAGTGGCCCTCTACTTTGAGGTGCCTTGGGACCTTGTATATTTCAAGTTAAAATGGAAAAAGGTTTACCTGTGTCACGGTTTTAAGTGTAATCATAACAACATCAACAAAACTAGCCTGATATTATCTTATAAGGCAGTATGATATGATAAGCACCAGAAGATTGCTGTAATGCATGAAACTAAGAGTATGCCTAAAATGTAGAAATATATATATATATATATATATATATATATATATATATATATATATCCAAGTGTTATATAAAATTCCATAAGCTAAGAAACAGTATTCTTAAAATGTACTCAATACAAAGTAGAGGGAATAATATTTATTTAGAATGTATAACATAGATAAATTATAATATCACTACAAAAGTAGCCATTTTGTTTCAACACTGTGTCTTATCCGATATAAGATACAGGTACTGTCGAAACAAAAGGACTACATTTGTAGTGATATTATTATAACATATTTATGTCATAAATCATATATATATATATATATATATATATATATATATAGTAAGGAAATTATAGAACACATAGTTTTTAAACCCACTGTTCATGCATTTGCTTTCATAAAGAATGCTCGATACAACGTAGAGCTTTATATTGTAATGGTTGTTACAATAGTTTATAAAATCATCGAATCACTACACAAAAATCTTCGTGTTTCGAAGCTACATTTGCTCTTCATTTGGTGATAAGTTGAAATGAAAAATAAATGATGTAAACGATTTATTTTTGATGATATGATATGTAAGTGAATGTGGGATGGGAGTTTAGTATTATTTAGCCGGCAATTGTGATACTATGTTTTATAAACAATTGTAACAACCATCACAATATATGTATATATATATATATATATATATATATATATATATATATATATAGCACAATATCATAAAGCGATTGAAGATATAAACACTGTGAACGCTGTCAGAGTCACGTCTTTAAGAAACACAAGGTAACCATCTCCATACAGTAATAAAACTGATGTCCTCCTTAACAGCGGCTCCAAAAATGGTATATATAAAATGAGATACTGGTACGATTCATGTCATAATCATAATTTTGGTTTATTTAATTTCTGGCCTTCTCAATCTATTAAGGTTATGACATTTTCTACAATTGATTTCTTGTATCATAATTCAATTAACTTTTGTAAAAAATAATGAACAAAGGTTGAATTCTGTTTTTGTTTTCGTTCTTTTAATGTCACACGCAACATAAAATTTCCAATATATATATATATATATATATATATATATATATAGTCGCTATCCACATACAAGGTTTTTCGCTGAACACAGCTCATCAGTCAAAGTTCTGATATATATATATATATATATATATATATATATATATATATATATATGTAGTCGTCATCCACATACAAGCTTCAGTCAAAGATGAACACAGCTCATCAGTCAAAATTCTAAAATATATATAGTATCTGAATACATACATATATATATATATATATATATATATATATATTCAGAAAATTATTAAAGATTTATTAATATTAAAAAATTATTATTATTAAAAATCGCTTCAAGATATAACTCATAGTAGCAAAATAACTCGTTTAAAAATGAAAATATTCATTTCTACGATGTAATTGTATCGAACACTTTTTAATACAAATGTGTACTGGTCTTACTCTATTAGGACCAAAAAACTAATTATCAATCAATCAATCAATATATATATATATATATATATATATATATATATATATATATATATATCACTGTAAACGTTTTTTATTGAATGCTTGCATATGACTATGTGCCCCATTTATTTATTAAACAGTTTATTTATATTTGATTTACCGGCCTGAATGTTTGGGAAATCTTATAAAAAGAACATTTGCGCTTTCCAATCCGTTGCTTCTGGTGAAGCGGAAACCAAACTGTTTTCAGAGAAGAGTCTGTTGGCTGTGAGATATTGAACCACCTTCACGTTGACTATGATTTGGAACACTTTGCCAAAAATCGGTAGGAGGCTGATAGGGTGATAATTAGAGGGGTCAGAGGTTTCACCAGTGTTTTTATATATTGGAGCTATATAAAGATCGTGAACAAATTACAATAAGCAACATGAAAATAGTAGCAAGACACAATAAAAAGAGGCACGAAAAAGTAGGAGCCATAATACACTGGGAACGGAGCAAAAGGCATGAAACCGTCGGTTTAAGCAAATGTCTTTAGCACAGAACTAAATCATTTTTTCGAAAAAAAAGATGTTATATACATTTGGCTTGACATGAAGGCAGTAAAAGAAAAGAAAAAAGAAAGAAAGTATAACAATTGAGAACAAAGACAAAAAAAAGAGATGAAAGAAAGAAAAAAGATAAAAAGAAAACATAGAATAAAGAAGGAAATATTAAAAAGCCAAATTAGTACAATAGCGAAAACGTTAAGGAATTAATAGAGATGAAAAAGATGAAAGATCAAAAGAAAACCTGACCACAACCGGACAAAGAACTGAAAACAAAAAATTATTTAAGAACGAAATGACAAAGAAATTTCGTATCTTGTTTTATTCAGTAGTATATAGAGAGTGAGTTAAGCAAATAAATATAATTATATAGAGAGTGAGTTAAGTAAATAAATACAATTATATAGAGAGTGAGTTAAGAAAAAACATACAATTATATAGAGAGTGAGTTTAGCAAATAAATACAATTATACAGAGAGTGAGTTTAGCAAATAAATACAATTATATAGAGAGTGAGTTAAGTAAATAACTACAATTATATAAATAGTGAGTTTAGCAAATAAATACAATTATATAGAGAGTGAGTTAAGCAAATAAATACAATTATATAGAGAGTGAGTTAAGCAAATATATACAATTATATAGAGAGTGAGTTAAGTAAATAAATACAATTATATAGAGAGTGAGTTTAGCAAATAAATACAATTATATAGAGAGTGAGTTAAGCAAATAAATACAATTATATAGAGAGTGAGTTTAGCAAATAAATACAATTATACAGAGAGTCAGTTGTGCAAATAAATATAATTATATAGAGAGTGAGTTAAAAAAATAAATACAGTTATATAGAGAGTGAGTTGAGCAAATATATACAATTATATAGAAGGTGGGTTACGCAGATAAATACAGTTATATAGAGAGTGATTTAAGCAAGTAGATACAATTATATAGAGAGTGCGTTGAGCAAATAAATACAAATATGTATAGAGAGAGTTAAGCAAATAAATACAATTATATAAAGGGGGAATTAAGTAAATAAATACAATCATATAGAGAGGGAAGTAAGTAAATAAATGCAATTATATAGAAAGTGGGTTGAACAAATAAATACAATTATATAGAGGGGGAGTTAAGCAAATATATACAATTCGTGTTTCGCCAAATGTTGTTTTGTCTATTTCTTGTTTCTACGGCGCCTGAGAAAGAAAGTTAATTCAATAGTAAAGATAAATTCATAAAAAACAACCTCAATTTCGACAGAGGAGCTAACTGTATATGCAGCCAATCTTAAAATCAGATGCAAAATCCCAACCCAACACGGATTTTGAAAAATAAACACGTCTCACAATCCATTTCCAAAGACAAGATAAACTTACGTCAACAAAAAAGCTTCTCCAAAAGTGGATTGCTGCAACAGACTAAAAATATTAGATTGTCCCAAAAGTTCGTAAACACTTGCAAACTGGATCTATCTGGTCCAGCAAAATCGAGACAAACGATGGGTTCAGAAAGGGCAAGAGACACCGTCGGTTCCAAAACAAGATCAATTTGGCAAGAAAGTCATGTTGTGCGTTTGGTGGAACTTTGAAGGAATCGTGCATTTTGACTTGGTTCCGAATGGTCGTGTCATCAGTGCCGAACTTTACCGTCAGCAACTTGATCGGGTCTACGAAAAGTTGAAGCAAAAGTACCCGGCTCTGATCAACCGAAAGCGCGCTTTGATGCAGCAGGACAATGCCAAGCCACACACCACCAGGAAGACCAAAGACAATCTTGAAGAGTTGGACGGCGTCGAAGTTCTGCCACATCCAGCCTGCAGTCCTTTATTGTACAAAGGATTTTACACGAATGCTTTGTACAATAAAGACAGAAGCTGATGATGGTTCGACTGAAATAGACCTACACTTCCGATTTACCATGAAATAACATGTCTGCCTTAATTGTTCTTTTATATATATATATATATATATAGTCATCCGCAGTCAGATCTGTTTCGCTGTATTACAGCACATCAGTAAGGCTTAGACTCCGTTCGCTTCCTAACACAGGATCGAAACCCGACCGAATCGGCGTCAGTCGGCGATTCTACCCCTAGGCCACGAGCGTCCGGCAGAAGAAGGCAGGCTCTTTAGCGCGTATAAACACGCCCAATAGCAAGAGTGATCCAATTCATTATCGAATGAACGATGCGTATATGCCGGGGGAGCTACTGTTTACAAAGCCTCCCACTATTCCAGAGTGCGGACTGAAGCCAATTCATTCTGGTTTCAATCCTGGATAAAAGCAATCGGATGTCTAACCTTACTGATGAGCTGTGATACAGCGAAACAGATCTGTTTGGGGATGGCTATAGTTTTGTGAATTAATAAATATACAAATGGGGAGATACACATGTATAAACGTATATATCTCTTGATAATTTTTTTTCATTCCCTCAGTTTAGCCCCTTCTTTCTTTTCCTTGCTAATATAAATAATTTTGAATTACGCCCCTTTGTTTTTAAACCCTGCATTTTAATATATATATATATATATAAATTTAGAATTCTAATTTTTCTTTTCATGAAAATTTTATCTATTAGAACTTTGGTCTTGATATATTAAAAGTAGTAACTTAGCATTATAAGATTTAACTCCCATGAACATCGAGTGAGTAAACTTTTAAACAATCAGATCATAATAAGCACCTGACGATTGTATGACGCTTGAAATTCCGACTCGTGCCATCAATGTAGGGTGACTGACAAAAAATGTTTAATTATATATATATATATATATATATATATATATTCAACGGTCTGCATTATGATAGAGAGGATATATATATATTTATCATTAATCGAAGGTGTGATTATTGCAAACAATAAAATAAAAAAACACTGTTAAAGAGCAAACACGCGGCAAGATCTTGCATAACTAATAGTAATGATAATTATAACTGCTAGTAAAGAGAATGAACGTGACAAGAGGGATATATATATATATATATATATATATATATATATATATATATATATAGTGTATTGAGGCAGCAAATAATTTTCTAAACATATACTGTTAAATATAAGAGAAATTGAATGTCTATAATGTTTAATCATGGGCCGTTCTAAAATAATATACTAATAATCACGGTTAAATCTGGTAATAACACATTACATTGCATTTGAATACATGGTTCTGTTGTCATTTCGCGCTATCACACGGAGTGACGTCATAGAATTGCATTGCAAATTTGCGAACTGAGTGTGTTATTTTTGGTAACTATCGCCGTTGCCTAGCGGAGTTTTATGTCAACACAAAATAAAATCGTCGCTGATGGTGGAAGTTATTGTGTTACCGTCTTAATAATCTCTCTGAAGATGGCTCATGTGAGTCGAAAGCTTAGAACAAACTGAATAAAAAATTATCCAAATTTTGGAGAATTTTTGTCTTTATTTTCAACTGAAATTAAAGCCAAAATACGATGAGCTCAATCAGATAACGAGGGCATAATTAGTCATCCACATACAAGCCTGTTTCGCAGTATCGCAGCTCAATAGTGTAGCTAAACATCCGATTGCTTCCAGCCGGAATCATAATTCGACCGATATATATATGCGCACAGTTATTGGTACCCCTTGACAAAAATTTGTCTTTATTGAATTTCTCGCTAAAAGTAGATGTCTGTGAAAATGTTCATATGCCACAATAATCTGTAGAACTAAAGCATAAATTTTACCAAAGTAGGACATCTGCCGATATTTAATATGTCAATATCAGCCGATAAAAATGTCAAGCACTGCCTTGGTAATAAGAGGACGCAGTCCTGACTTACGAAAGAAGATTGTTGAGGCTCATGCTTTATGAAGATGGGTACAAGACAATATCCAAGAATTTCAATATGGCTAAATTAACTGTTCGCAATATAATCGTGAATCAACTGGATGCCCATTTGTTGGAGAATAAGAGTGAACGTGCTAGAAAGATCTTTACCGGACGCATTCAGCGGATGTTAATTACGAACACCCTAAGATAACAATCCAGCGATGAATGTCAGTTTGACGTTCCTGGGCGTGATGATAAAATGCATCCAGCAGCAAGGCCTCTGATTGAAAGATTTAGAGTAGCGTGGTCCCAACACTTAATTGCTATTATTTACAGGTTCACCCTGATCAGTGGTAACACATCTTTGGAACGCTGCTATAAACAAATTGTTAACCCCCAAACCGGGGTAAAAAAACTATGAAAGTATGAAAGATAGATTTTAATAGCAAAAGTGCCAGCAATTAATTTTTTAAAGAAAAATATATTACCAGCAATACATTTTGAAGATTTTTTACGAGCTATACATTTATGAAGAAAAATAATTACATTTTTGAGCATATATAACCAGCAACACATACTGAAAGAAAAACATATTACCATATTTTTTTGAACGAAAAATATTAACAGCAATACTTTTTTGTAAAGATATTACCACGAATACGTATTCGAAGAAAAAAGTATGGCCAGCAATACATGTATAAAAAATGTATTACAAGTAATAAATTTTTTGAAATAATGCAATACTAGCGATAAAAAAAATTACCGCCAGCAATGTATTTAAAAAAATGACTACTCGAAATACATTTCAAAAAAAGAAAAATATTACCAGAAAAAAAAATCTTATTATATATATATGTGTGTGTGCGTGCGTGCGTGCGTGTGTGTGTGTGTGTGCAAGTTTTTATTAACGCAGGTCTGTATTTTCCCCGTATAATTCCAACATTAGTTGCAAAGGACAGTACAACAGGTGCATCAAATGTGTTTGTATTTTATTGATATATGGAATATTTAATTCCTAATATTCTTTCCAAAATAAACGCATTAATTTGAAAGCATCAGTAAAATTTGTATTAAATTTCAAAATTGCATTGTGGCAGGGATTATAAAAAAAAGACTTCACATGAATATATCTTGAAAATATCAATAGGAAATTCTGACTAGAATTCCGGTTCCAAATGTAAGTAGAAAAAGAAACATGACAAGAATAAGTCTCAATTAGGATAGATAGATAGATAGATAGATAGATAGATAGATAGATAGATAGATAGATAGATAGATAAGAAATTAGTGAGATAGATAGATAGATAGATAGATAGATAGATAGATAGATAGATAGATAGATAGAAATAGAGAGTAGATAGATAGATAGATAGATAGATAGATAGATAGATAAGAAATTAGTGAGATAGATAGATAGATAGATAGATAGATAGATAGATAAGAAATTAGTGAGTAGATAGATAGATAGATAGATAGATAGATAGATAGATAGATAAGAAATTAGTGAGAAACATAGATAGATAGATAGATAGATAGATAGATAGATAGATAGATAGATAGATAGATAGATAGATAAGAAATTAGTGAGATAGATAGATAGATAGATAGATAGATAGATAGATAGATAGACAGACAGATAAGAAATTAGTGAGATAGATAGATAGATAGATAGATAGATAGATAGATAGATAGAACAAACTGACAGATACATACAAAATAATTAAAAAATAGATAGATAGATAGATAGATAGATAGATAGATAGATAGATAGAAAGTCTGTGACAGACAGACAGCAGTGAACAAACTGAGACAGATAGATAGATAGATAGATAGATAGATAGATAGATAGATAAGAAATTAGTAGATAGATAGATAGATAGATAGATAGATAGATAGATAGATAGATATAGATAGATAAGAAATTAGTGAGATAGATAGATAGATAGATAGATAGATAGATAGATAGATAGATAGATAAGAAATTAGTGAGATAGATAGATAGATAGATAGATAGATAGATAGATAGATAGATAGATAGATAGATGTTAACACACTGATACATATAAATGGTAAAATGGATCGATAAATAGATAGATTGATTGATTAGTAATTGACTGGGTGTAATTATAATTAATATAACGTTAAAGAATTATCTGAAAGTTATCTTTTTAATTTCGAACTTTTAAATGTAATCAAATTATGCTAAGAAAATAAAATCTGAACGACATTTCCTGACAGAGGAAACAACCGTGCCACGTAAAAAGTCCGGCCAGACAAATGGATTGATTAATACTTTAATTTACTTGGAAAACTGTTATTCTCTTTGTTAAATTATCTTTACTAAATCTCTTTAGTCCGTGCGACATTAAACATTAAGCTTTATTACCTCGATTAAATTCATTGTCTGTGCAGCAATCATTCCAATAAAATCGTCAGAGATATTTTTTTTAAATTTCTGAATGATATCTAATCGATAGTCTTTGCAGTGTTAGCACGATTGATTTAAACATTTTTCGAGTTCATCCTGCGGAGGTGATTTTTTTTTTTACTCTTCTTTTTAAGTATGCCCTCCCCCAATCAGATTTAGGACAGACGAAGAACAAATGTTATTAAAATCCTCATCTCTGTCTGTCAAAATTAAGAGTAGAAAAAAAAGTTTCTTAGGAAATAAAAATCTGATGTTACGGCGTTTTCACTAGATTAATGTGTTTCAAAAGTCTTTATTTTTTCCTTCTTCTTTTTACTTCAACCGTCGCACAAAAAGTCGGCTTTTTCGTTTTAATTCTGCATTGCGATCGAAGAGCGAATCGATACTTGCAGGCTCATTGCTCCCAGTTCTAGTGCCTTTGTTGTGCTACAGTGAACCATCAACATTGAAAAACATGTAAATGTCTCATGCGCATGAGCTACCAATAGATTTCAAAATCACAGCATTGGATATACGGCAAAGACGACAGTCCTTTATAGAAAATATTTCAGCTTAGATTTAAAATGATCAGAAGGAACTAACTACAAAGATAGTATTCCGCCATTTTTCGTAAAGAGTTGTAGGGGCCTCGGTGATATTGTCAAATTAGCCTTGTGCCAAACACAACCTTAAGTTCCCACAATTTAAATATCTCAGAAGGTTGAAGGTAGGATGTTGAAATGTGAAAGGATAAAATATTTCGTTTGCTACATTAAATTAATTTTTTTATTAACCGAATAACCAAAATGTAAGAAGAAAAATAAAATGTTCATAAAGAAAATGCATGTAGTTAAATGTTCACAGAGAAATGTAAGTATCAATATGTCCTACAGAAATTAAGAGTTCATGGTCGATAGTTGTAAGTAGCTAAGTGTCCCGGGGCGTATACTGATAGTAGCAGAATATAAAGTCTTATGTTCTTTTCTCTTTTTTGGTAGGTTATCGACAGGGTGAAAAGAAGGTGAAACAACTAAAGAAATTGTACTTATCGCAGACAGTTGGAGTGTCCTGTTTTTGTTGTTGCTGTTGTTGTCTTTGGCTTCGTGAAGTGAAAAGGAAGAAAGGAAAATTGGAAGAAAATGTAGAATAAATGTATGTCGACGAGACGTGATCGAGTCAGCTTGAAGTTTCTTCCTTACATTGTGACGAAATGCTATCATATGTTGCTCCCATCCTGACTGTCTTTTACCGGTCACAAATGTGGTTAAATAGTGTATTATCGTCATGTAAACAGCTTCAGCGGCATTTTTATTTTAGGTGTGAAAAAAAAAAAAAAGACTGGTGTCATACATCAGTTTTCTATTTCCTAACCAATCAGAATACAGAATTTTACTTTTCGCACTGATTTGTAAAATTTGCCTTGGTCCGGTTTTTTTAAAAAATGTTTTTAGGTGTTTGAATCCATTGTTCCGAGTGTGCAATTTTATTTTTCACACTGACTTGTGAAATTTGCCTTGGTCTGGGTTTTTCCAAAATGTTTTTAGTCGTTTGGATCCGATTTTGTGTGCAATTTTACTTTGTGTGTTTTATTTAACTGTTGGAAGTGTGTGTTTTATTTAACTGTTGGAAGATACAGGCTTTGCATCATGTAGAGTAATGACCTCTTCATCTTAAAAATAATTATTAAAATCTTGACTCTAATTTGAATAAATAATACATGTTTTCAAAGAAACATGGCCCATTGGATAAAAGCTTTGGCTGGATCTAGTGAATTGACCCAAAGAGTTGTGAGGTCGATATCTGACGACATTAGTGACGAACAAAAAACTTCGTGAGTTAAATGGAGATAACTAAGGCGTCCGGAGTTGGCATGACTCATGAATAGAGAACAATCTACCCTAATGATCGAAATAATGGGTTCGGTTCAAAATTCTAGTCACCTGAAGAAATTCAAAGTTTACAATGGTCGAAACGTTGTGAATATGAAAATAAAGACAACAGTCGTGTAAATAATACATGCTTGTTAACGCTCTTCAATTTCTGCTTGATTTTTCGTTCTTATCAACGTACGTTACACTTTTATTGAAATTTCTAATAATTAGTCTAACAAGTAGTAGAATGGATGCTATAATATTAAAAAAAACATGTCTTAAGAATACATAGCAATTGACCACCGAAATGCGTGTTTATAATTGATCAACACAAATAGAGTTAGAGGACAGGAATTGACTGATGTTAAAAAAACCCGACGATTTAACTGAAATCAGGAAAACTTCACTTATTATTAATAGGAGTAGACAGTTTCGTCTATCGTCAGCTTAAAAAACCTCTACGTTTTTTTTTCTTAACTTGACGTTTATCCATTTTTTCCTGTTTAAAATTGGGTTTCCGGTTCCTTCTAAAGTCTTCTCATTTACTGTGACTCCCAGTATCCCCTTATATCTTAGTGACATTATTGCCTTGCTTGAGATTATTTGATTTAAAAATATATCTGAGTATTCAAAGAGTGCATATTACGAAAATAGAATACGGGTAATGATTTATATAATACTTGTGGTGATACCGAGCAAAAGTGATGGACCGAATGTTTGCGCTTCCACGACCAAAAAGCAAATGACCAAAGGTCGTCGTCGCGCC
Organism: Ascarosepion bandense; assembly: GCA_037127315.1. Taxonomy (NCBI): domain Eukaryota; kingdom Metazoa; phylum Mollusca; class Cephalopoda; order Sepiida; family Sepiidae; genus Ascarosepion; species Ascarosepion bandense. The sequence goes on along the minus strand of JBBBDQ010001066.1, from coordinate 1,038,703 downwards.
GCCGGCTCCGCACAGATGTTCCGGTTGAAAACTAAAAATTAATTAAATATTAAATTTCCAGGTCGCGAGCCTACGCGAATTTTATTTATCAGCCAATGGGAAGCGCAGAACCAAATACAACTGTGAAATCCCAAATAAGCTGCTGTGATCCAAAAAGAAGATATAAAAAGCGGATACAGAAAACATCGCCAGGCAGATCGACTCGAGGAGAAGAGAGTAATCCCTTGACCGAAGTCAAGCGGCTTACTACGGTCGCCTCCCTTACCTCTTTCCTTCTTCCCTGCCTCAAAAACTACTTACTGACCTAAGGAGCGAATACATCAAAGACATTCCTTACTTACACGCTCCCAAATTCCTAAGCATTAATTCTCTTTCAGCATTTTGTTGCCTTGAACATTTTAACGTCCGTTGGACCTATACTTTATGTGCTACTTCAATTGTAAAAACATTAATTGATATGTGTATATATAAAATATTATTTTCTACTCAAAGTGCCTTTCTTGATTTGTAATAGTGGGCTATCTACAACAAGGCCAAATTCCGTTAACCTGCAACAGTGTACAACTACCCTTCACGAGAACGGACTCTCCACTACTAACTAGCTGCAAAGAATAGATAAGCAACCCACTATGTACTCTTCTCTCACTTATTCGAACTATCATTTTCAACATTGATTGTTATCGAAGCTTTTGTGAATTCAAAGCTTCGAGTATTCTCCGCTCTCCTTCATGTTCCCATTATCTTTGTTGATATCGTATATCATGTATGTTTTAATTATTGCCCCTGTGATACCACCGCTTGTTCATTCATGCTAGATCCCTATATGGAGTTAATTCTCTAATCCGGGTTTGATCGCACAACCATTCGGTGACAGTAACACTTGATCAGTCAATTCCTATATCAACCGGGTTGAGAACGAACAAAAAACAGGAACAACAATAATATTAATATTACTACGAATAATAATTGCGATTCACAGCTAAATAGACCGGAAAACAACGGTATATAGGCCCTACCTTCTTTTGAAGACAAAATGTTTAAATTGAATAAACAAATGTATAGTCATACTAGAAATATTATTATTGGACTCAGTCGAGTACTTTTAAAATCAAGATATATATTTTTCTAAACACAAAAGATTTGAAAGCATCAAACTATGTTACTTCTTAGGCTTAAAATACAGTTCTTCAGCTACGTATCTAACTTGACAGTAAGCACGCACCAGACTGTCTAATATCCGATGAAAAGTGAAATAAAGATTAGACGATAACTGACACTAATTGTATTAAGCACACTGATTGGTCATGTGTAGTCCACGTTTACAAATTATATTGTTATAAATAACATATGAACTAAACCGAGCCTATCTTTTGAATATACACTATTCGAATACAACAACCGAATGCGTATGTATGTGCGCAACGGCACACATATACATATTTCTGCCGAGACCCGCACGATTCGCATATATATGTTTATGCAAGCTCCAGTTGGTGAACGCGCTTGTGTGTGTGTCTTTGCGCGCGTCAATGGGTGTATACATGTATATATATATGTCTGCGTCTGTCATGAGGACAGATTTTCCCCCACTTCCACAAAAATGCAAGAATGTACGCAACCCTACATATAACCAATTTAAAAAAAAATATTTATCAGTTTGTCTGACGATCGCAAGAGCGTGAAACCCAAGGTTACAAACTCACACCTATCTATATGAATATGTCAGCTCTATCACTGATATTGAGCACTTTCAAATAAGTACCACGCATATATAATATATAAATCATATAATATATATAACAAATTGCATGTATATATATATATGCATATATATATATTGATATTTATAATTATATACGCAGAGTAAACGAGTTATTATGCGACCTAAGTTTCTGCTATGTGGTGTCTTCAGGCGATTTGCAATAACTGATGTTACCTTTTTTGTTGTTATTTTTTTAAGAACGCTCACGTAACGGGGCATTTTTGAACTCGCAATTCTTTAAATTAGAAGAAATTATAACGTTTTCATTCACGGTTCTATACCCAATAGGTATTTTATTGTTTGAACCATTATTGTATTTTATTTTATGAACCTAATAGGCATTTTATGGTATTTTATGACATGGTTAAATCCTTTTTGTTTGGGAATAAAATAATGGGTAACTTTTCTTCATGGCATATACATATATATATATATATATATATATATATATATATATATATTAGTCATCCATATACAAGGGCTGTTTTGCTGTATCACACTCATTCGTGTGGCTAGACATATCCACTTGCTTCTGGCCGGGATTGAAACTCGACCTATTTGGTGTCAGTCAAAGTCGATATATATATATATATATATATATATATATATATATATATATCGACTTTGACTCTTAATAAATTTCGATTTTAAAATGCAAAATGTATAACTTATTCTTACTCACTATTCCACACATTCCAACCTGCCGGCAACCAACCTTCTGATGAAAACCTTCGGATGAAAACCTTCTGATAATTCTGATGATAATAACTTTGAATAATTTGCAAGCTGTAGGAAGTTCGGTTAAGTTTGGCACAACGACGAATCAAAGAAACGTTAACAATCTCCCTAACGGCTACAAACCGATTATAAGGAATCCTTATTATTTATCATTTTCTACAAGTTGTAATCAATTGGCTATTAACGATGTTTTGTCAACCATTCCAATAAACAATACAATAAATACGTATTTTAAATAAATGATCTACCAAATAAATACTGTTTAATATTATTGTTTTCAATTCTCAAGAATATAGGACATGTATAAATTTAATTTTATATATTTGGGTTTATTATAAATCTAGTAATCGCCTTTTAAAGCAATAAACATTGTCGTGGAGTAAAATCGGTGTCAGATCGAGGAGTGTCGATTCGTAAAATCGGTGTCAATAGAAAAACCGTCCTTTTGAAAATTGTTTTTTTTTTCGGGCACGAATAACCACGTTTGCCTTTATGTGAATGGATGAAGGAACATTAATAGGAATGATAGTAACATTGTTGCATAAGGCTTTTTATAATGATTTTTGATCTCTAAAAAAACCCCAAAAGGCTATTTAGAGTAAGAAACCCAGATTGTGGCCATATGGAAGGAAGATGATCAACCTAAAACATGAAAAGGTTAAGATTTTAGCGATTGGGGAAGCATCTTCTTGGGTGTCGTTTCCAGAAAGCAGTAATTCGTGTGAAGGAAATTTGGGAGAGTCATGATCGTCCATAACCTGAAGAGACAGTGTATACAGAAGAAGAAAATACTAATAATAAAAATACATTGTCTCAGAAATTATGAGAGAAAACGCGGTGGACAGTACTTCGATCGGAACGAAGAAATTGGAAAAATTAACTGTCAAGTTGTTTTATTATTAATCGGATTGAAATCTAATTTCAGTTATAAAAATATCAGATTTGTCGATAGAAGTTACTATTTTATTTTTTTTATAATCTAACTGAAAGTGTTTAAACTCCGTAAAATTTGTTAAAGAACTTGACTTTTCTGACTCACGAAGCCGACGAATCTAACAGCAGATACAATTGATTGCTCAACAGAAAAAGAAAAGCGTAAAAACGATCCGAAAATGCAAAATTTGATGAGAAAAAGAACATTGTCCATGAGCGGAGATGAGAAAAATCGTTTTGCCAAGATCTTTTGATGACTGGCCTTGAATTGCCTGTTGAAATCACATCATCTTCGGAAAAGTTGTGGTCAACATCCTCGGCCATTCTTGGTTAATCTGACAATGAACTTTTGTTCGGGACTTGCTGTCGACATTTCTGTCGTTTGAAAATATGCCAGTTGGCGTCTTGATAGGCCTATCCACTCACCGAAATTGACAAGCGAACAAGCCGTTTCCTGCAATGTTTTACTTCACTTCGAATAGAAAGAATAGATGGTAGTTTTTTATTTTTTTAATTTGTTTTGCACAGAAGTTTTAAAGTGGTAAGATCCAGAATGAATGCATGTTTTTTAGCTTTGTAAGAGCCTAAAGTTAATAGAATTTTTGGCGAGTATTCTTATAATGCACATTCCCAGTACAAGACTCGAGAGCCACTGAAGTTAGGGGATTACAAATAAAAACTCGTTATGATGAAAGCGATTTACCATATGTAGAAAACAGAGTGTAGGTAGTGAATCTTTTGAGAATTAAGAGGACAAATAAAAAATGGTGTTTTCGGGGGTTAAGATAATTTGGCTAAGGGAAGCCCCAACGCAGAAATCTGTTCCATAAATGAAAACTTTGTATTGATTTCTGAGATGAGTAATTTTCAATAATCTTGGAATTATTTCGAAATTTTGTTCGCATCTTGATTAATATAGGTGTTATAATAGACACAACGTTACGACTGAGTACCCTCTGGTCATCATCAGGTGTCCATAGATTGGCTGATGTGGATTTCCTCGTCGATTATTGAAAAATATCCTATGAAATCAATTATTGTTCTTTCATTTTTGAATTTGGTTAATATAAGTGTTATAATAGACAAAACGTTTCGAGCAAGCAAACTCTGGTCATCATCAGGTGTCCATAAATTGTCTGATGTGTCTACTATAGCATCTATATTAACCAAGATGAAAACAAAAGTTCAAAATAATTCCAAGATTGTTTAAAAGTTATTGAAATAAATACAAATTATGACAAGTGACACGAACCCACTAACATAAACCAGTTGTCAAACTTCATCTGACACTGAATATAAAAGGCTCCAAAAATACACCACTAAAGTCTTTCGGGACGGTGGTGTAGTGGATATAGTAGTTGGTTATACATGTGTTTGTATCATCTAGTCGATTATTTCGCAATAATGAACGAGATAATCCATATCAGCCAATTTATAGACATATGATGATGATCAGAGCGTACTTGGTCGAAACGTTGTGTCTATTATAACACCTATATTAAGCAAGATGAGAACAAAAGTTCAAAATAATTCCAAGATTATAGGGAAACCTGTTCCATAAAATATTGGTTCTAAGTAGACTTTTGATGAATTTTTAAAAACGCAGATTTCATGTATCACAAGGTCGAAATTAAGGGTAACCCACGTCTATTGAACAGGTTAAGAGGCTCATCCCTTGTTCCCTGTTTAGGATGTGGTTTCCGGTTTTGTCTTCTCCAATCTTTTCACTATTACGTAGCCCCCTGCACATAAGTGGCATTACCGCCTTGCTCCGGGTGATACGATTAAAAAAAAAAAAACTTATTGAAGATCGAACTCCCTACCCAGTCGTAATTGTTCAAGCCAGACAGTTTTGCTAACCATCACACTTCTACGGAGTATTTTCAATTTTTACAATCAATTGACCCCAGACGGTCAGTACTTTCGAGCAGGTGTTAGTGTTAATCCCTAATTCCTGAGAGGACTTGATAGGGAAAGTATTAACGCACAATATTTGTTTTTTTTTTTTATTTCATATACGCATAGGACGGCTACTTTAATATTTGCGATTCGCGATGAATGATATGAGAATCATAATTTGGGATATGTGACCCTTCTCCGAAGAAGCAAGGTGCATCAGCAGGTGGAGCTCAAAAATGATATTCTAGTTATCAGGTGTACAGGTTGTTGGTGGCTGATTCCGATATGGAAAAATGTAGTCGACTAAAATGAAGTATTAACTTATTTAAATGTTTCTGTGGTCATTAATAGTTTCTTTTCCGGCGTGGAATGTTTGGATCAAAATATGTACATTTAATGATAGGAAATATCTGCTTTATTATATTGATTTTGCAGTCTTCGATTGAGCTGAGATTTAGTAATTAAATAAAATATGTAAAGACTGAAATATGGTAATCCGAATATGGTAAGGGCAGAAAATTCGAGTAGAGTAAATTTTGAATGAATCGGAATTTAAGTCAAGTATGGTACAGTGGATATCGGCTCGGAACGAGAAGCCAGGGAGCCGAGTTCGAATTTCAGTTGAATCCATTGTATTCACTTACGCGCAAATACCCTTGGGAAAGGTATTAATCCGTCTCTTCCTTCCAGTTATGGGTTAAATAGCAGGACAGATTGGGTTCTATAGCCTTGGTCGGCAACCAGTCTACCGCAGAAAGCAATGGCAACCTACTGCGGGATAATCTTCTGCTCAGTCAGTCATGTCTCTTTCGAGACATGATCGCCCAAGCGTGTATCACATATGGCACTTAACTGACTGATGGTAAATTGTGTAAGGTCAAGAATAAATTAATCCGAATACGCTAAGTTCTGTAGAAACATGAATATTGTAAATTGTAAGTCCTCAAATTCCACTCACCTCCTTGTGGGTCACAAATTATTTCTCACAAACGAAACGTCTATTGCTGCTTTATTGCTTCTTCCATTATAAGTGCTCAGACAAACTACAGACCTTAGTTCAAACAGTTCGACTCTTTACGAGAAAGACTCACCATGTTACGTACATTGTAGCGAACTGTCCTCATTCCCTCGTTAAGGGAAGCAGGCTCCACTCTGACAGATTCTTCCTGCGAAGCACTGCTCTGTAGAACTGACTCTCCAGGTGATGTTTTCCCAATCACTAAAATGTTAACCTATTAAACCTAAGGCTAATCGTTATCTTCCCCACCTATCCGCATAAACTGTGCCTCTTAATCTGTAACACCTTTACCCCTAGTGGCTTCCGACGCTTGTACCGCGTGAACCTCACTAAAAATTAAAAATTTTGAAGGAAGTGAAATATTGTAAACTGAACACGGTAATTTTTTTGAAAACCGGAATATGGTAAAGTAAATATGGTGAATTCAGTTAGGTCCGGAATATGGAAATTTGAATATGGTAAATTATATAAAACCGGAATATGGTAAAATAGATATGATGAATTCAGTTAGGTCCGGAATATGGAAATTTGAATATGGTAAATTATATAAAACCGGAATATGGTAAAATAGATATGATGAATTCAGTTAGGTCCGGAATATGGAAATTTGAATATGGTAAATTATATAAAACCGGAATATGGTAAAATAAATATGATGAATTCAGTTAGGTCCGGAATATGGAAATTTGTATATGGTAAATTATATAAAACCGGAATATGGTAAAATAGATATGATGAATTCAGTTAGGTCCGGAATATGGAAATTTGAATATGATAAATTATTTAAAACCGGAATATGGTTACACCGATTTCTTAAATTCTGTTATCATACAGGGTGCGATATTACCATTTGATTTTTTAATTTCGTGTATGATCGTTGCTTGCTTTTGATTTTGTCGACAAAACAATAAAATAGATTCTGCTGGGCACTGTCTGTGAGACAAAGAGCACCAGGAAACAATTCACTCCGCTAGAAATTTGAAAACGGCATGCTGTTCGGCTTGGAATTAGCATGGGAAGGTCAAATACGAAAATTTCAAAGTCTATAGATGTCATTCTGACGACAGTGCAAGATTCAGAAAGTGTTTAATGATATATCCAGTTAATTTGTGGTGTTTGAAATGATCTCTAGCGATGACGACGTTATGCCTTCATTCATCTTTCAATAGAGCCTGGAACTGAACAGGAAGGTTTATATCGTGTGTCTTGAGAAGGTAGTGCTCTTCTAGGGTGGCTGCTGGCGGTTGCCATGCCTGGCAACGGAGCCCGCACAATATCAGACAAACAGAAGAACTCAGCTATGCTTGTCTGACAATTTCTGCGTCCACATCAACCCTTGCATCTGGTGACTTAACTCCCCCAAACAGCAACCCCTTGATTATTATGTGTTGGGCGTAGTTGAGCGAGAGACCAACAAAATCTGTAACTCCAAAGATAAATTGAAGGCATAGAATATGGCAGCATTCACAAATTTAAACAAGGAGACCGTCCAGAAGAGATGCAGGAGATACCCAAGTCGGCTGGAGGCCGTGATTGAAACCAATGACAATTGTAGTTAATAAATTTACTCTTTAGCATTTCAAGATATTTTTGTGTAATATGCTAAATATACGAGGGTCATTCAATAAATAAGGTGAATTTTTCGGTATAAGGACTTCTAATACAGTGTGTGACACTTCTAATAAAGTGTGTGACACTGCTTGGAGACTACGTTCAAAAATAAAAAAGTAAGCTTCTATCTGTATTAGAAGTCCTTACCTTATTTAATGAATGACCCTCGTATTATTCAATAAGAGTTCGTATCGTCGACTAACGAACGCCGGGTAGCGAGCCATCAAGACATCATATAGTAGTTTCTTTTCTATGAATAGTATAAGCGTATATTGTTCTTCATGCATACAATAATAACCAAAGCAGTAATATCATCGTCAACGCTTTGTTAATCTCAAAACTCTCAAAGATTTTTTCAATCAGCCAAAAAATAAAATTCCTTTTGAAAAAGAATACATGAAAACTTGTTTAAAAAAAGTAAGCTTCTATCTGTATTAGAAGTCCTTATACCGAAAGATTCAACTTATTTATTGAATGACCCTCGTAGTAGTCCTTATTCCGAAAAATTCACCTTATTTATTGAATGACCCTCGTAGAAGTCCTTATACCGAAAAATTCACCTTATTTATTGAATGACCCTCGAAGTAGACCTTATACCGAAGAATTCACCTTATATATTGAATGACCCTCGTAGAAGTCCTTATACCGAAAAATTCACCTTATTTATTGAATAACCCTCGTAGAAGTCCTTATACCGAAAAATTCACCTTATTTATTGAATGACCCTCGTAGAAGTCCTTAGACCGAAAAATTCACCTTATTTATTGAATGACCCTCGTAGAAGTCCTTATACCGAAAAATTCACCTTATTTATTGAATGACCCTCGTAGAAGTCCTTATACCGAAAAATTCAACTTATTTATTGAATGACCCTCGTAGAAGTCCTTATACCGAAAAATTCACCTTATTTATTGAATGACCCTCGTAGTAGTCCTTATACCGAAAAATCCACCTTATTTATTGCATGACCCTCGTAGAAGTCCTTATACCGAAAAATTCACCTTATTTATTGAATAACCCTCGCAGTAGTCCTTATACGGAAACATACATCATAGTTGTTGAATGACCCTCGTATCTGTTAAAATGAGTCATTAGTGTTATTTTGATTTTTGCGAAATTTAGACGACAATTCATTCATTGCACCCGGTATAGTAAATTGCGTAAATTTCTAATATGTTGAACGAACAAAAACCTTCTCAGCTAAGGGGATAAACTTCACAGCTAACAATTTTTGTCTGGTTATCAAAGAAATATGTGATGTAATGATATAATAACAGAATATCTATACTGCTACTATTATATAATTACTAAGATTTTTGGGAAGCACGGCGTGGTGCAATAGTTAACAAGCATGACTTGCTTGAACCTGTTACAACTGTTTAGTGAGTTCGAATTTCACTGGGTACTCCATACTTTCGACCTTGGGCTACATCTAAACTGCGCTTAGCAAATCTCTGTAATTACTGAACTTTTTCTTTAATGACTGTTTTCAGTTAACAGCACTTGGTTGATTCCATAGTTTTGTTTGCCGTAATAAGTTGTTTATATCAGTCAATTAAGTACCATACGTGATACATTCTTGGACGATCATGTCTCGAAAGGCAGAAGATTTTCCCGCAGTATGTTGCTATTACTCTGCGGTAAATTGATTGCTAACCAAGGCTATAGAATCCAATATGTCAAGCTATTTAACTGATGGAGGGAAAAGTAACGAATTAATACCTTTCCTAAGGGTATTTTCTCGTGAGTGATTCTGGAATTCGAACTCGGCTCTCCGATTTCTCAGTCCGAACCAATATCTACTGTACTACAACGTTTTTCATATAAGTCCCCTTAACAATTATAATAGTTGTTGATAAGACACACCATGCTAAATTCCCGGAGTCAATGTATCCTTCCCTACTCAGTGTTCCAAATGTTATAATAAAGATTTATTTAAACATTTTTTTTCAAAATATCTGCGAAACAGTCTCCTGCGCAGATGCTTCCCGGTCAAGATTTGATTATTATTTATTCTCTTATCCCCATAATCTCCACTTCATACTACCTTTTCTACTATTCATATTGTAAACCTACGATTTGTAAATCACCATTTCGGGTATCTTGACGTTGTGTAATGGTTAACAGACTTGTCACACTAGAATCGTTACAAATGAGTAGTGAGTGCAATCTTCACTGGGTACGCCTTACTCCCTTTTGCCACTTTACTCACTACCTCAAGTAAACCACTCGCGTAAATCTAAATTTATTTATAACTGGAACTTTGTGTGCGTGTGTGTGTCTGTGTGTCTGTCCGTTACATATAGACTCCGAAACGGCTGAACCGATTTTCTTGAAAATTTACACAGTTGTACTGTACGTGTCTGCGAGTGTTCTTAGCTAGGTTTTGTGTCGAGGTATCCCCTATAAATATCGGAAATTGTCTTTATATATATATATATATATATATTATCGATTTTCTGCACTATTGTAAGAACTGAAACCTTGAAACTTCTGAATATCGTTTCTTATTTCTTTTTCTATGAGTATATTAAATTTGATTAAAATCGGACCACTCCTTCTATAACCCGATTTTTTCGATTATCGATTTTCGATATTTATCGGGGGTGACACAAAACCTAGCTAAGATTACTCGCAGACGCTTACAGTACAACGGTGTAAATTTTCAAGAAAATCGGTTCAGCCTTTTAGGAGTCTATAGGTAACGGACACACACATACATACACATACACACACAGACAAAGTTCTATTTATAAATAAGTTTAGATTAGATGTCAAAACCATCTGATACAATATAAAACGCTCCAATAGTGAATATAGGTGTTGATCGTATGTGTGTTACTCTCGCCTATCTGTTATTAGTTCAGTCTTTGGATCCGATAGTGATACACTAATCCCAAAAGATTTATCACAATAATGAACAAATAAGCTAATCAGTGGATCTCCTGATAATGACCAGAAAGTTATTGTATTTATAATAACATTTATATCAACAAAGATGAGGACAATTGTTCGAATTTTTTCTTTTGCTTTTTCAGTTGATGAATTATCCGTATACTTCCGCATCTCTTTATAGTTTTAGAGATCATTTCAGACATAATGTTTCTAGCCATCTTCAAATATTTATGAATTTTCGATAAATGATCCCTTTTTTATTGATGATTTTGATATTATTCCTCGTAATGCCATTTATTTCTTTTTCCTCCTGAAACAGAAAATAAAAATTAATTACTTGTTGTGTAAAATAAAATCTCTATTATAATTTAGTCCCACTCAATGGTTTCGTTCTTTAAATAATCCCCGCATAGCCATGTCTAATTCATCTAAAATATCTTTTGTTCATTGCTTGAAATATTAGCATAATCACTACTGTTTATCATTCATTTTTAATAACCCAAATGAATAATTTTCTGCAAAAGATGTCATCAAATACGCCTTGTTTCTACTTTTTCACCAGACTGTTCTTATAAATATAATCATTATTATCGTTGTTTTTGCCTTTTATCGACAAAATGGCTTCCAGGAATGATTAAAGAACGAGTGAATTTCGATAACCTTTCTAATGGTTTTTTAACCTTTATAACTCTAAGCTTAAACAGCACTCGGCAGTGCTTGACAGATGACCTCAGGCTAAACTTTCCTTTTTATTTTATTATTTGTTAAATATTTTTTGGGCCGAACCAAACTTGTCTTGCTGCGAAAATGTATACTGCAGCTTTATACCGTTCATCTGTATAGCAACAGAAATAACTCTTTAAAAAGATATAATATATATATATATATATATATATATATATATATATATATATATATATATATATTAAAAACTATTTTTAAAGAAAATTCGGAAGACTGTTTTCTCGATAGACTATCAAACTGATTAATTTAATTGTTTCCTACAGAATGGAAATCTTCATATCTAACAGATTTCCCAGCCAATAATTTTTGCCTGGTGATCAAAACATGTTCTTTAATGATATCAAAATAGAATATTTACACCACTGTTGTTAACTAATTCTGAAGGCGTTATCTTGACACCTGTCTACAGCACTTGCTTTATTCCACACTTCAAATTGCCGTGTTGAGCTTATCATATACGTCATATTAACAATTATTTAAAACCAGAAAATATTTTTAGATTGTAAAAAATTTTGTTGGAGATAATAGATTAAGGATACAAGTCTTAACATATCAGCCAGTCAGTTAAGTGCCATACGTGATGCAAGCTTTGGGCGATCATGTCTCGAAAGAGACATGACTGACTGGGCAGAAGATTATCATGCAGTAGGTTGCCATTGTTTTCTGTCGCAGACATATTGCCAGCCAAGGCTATAGTACCCAATCTGTACTATTATTTAACCCATAACTGTAAAGAAGAGACTGATTAATATCTTACCCAAGGGTATTTGGGCGTAAGTGAATGCAATGAATTCAACTGGAATCCGAACTCGGTACCCCGATTGGTCGTTCCGAGTCTGTATCCACTGCACCACCACACGCATTCGTATCTTAACACATAGCTAAAGGAAAAGAGGTAAAATTATGTCAGTTAAATGACATGCATGAAACTATCTCTTTCGAGCAGTTGGTTGCGGTTAATTTTTGTGGTAGACGGTAGCTATCCAAGGCTAAAGAAGCCGTTTTGTCCTGCTAATCAATCCATAGATGGGGGGGGGGAGACAGAAGGATTAATACCTTTTCCAAGAGTATTGCATGTTAAGTGAATGCAACGAATTCGACAGGAATTCGAATTCGACATTCCGATTTCTTATTCCACCACAACGAACATAAACACCTTTCCCAATTGTATGATTTTTTAGTGGGAGATTGTAATCATTAAATGATACATCTCTCACTAATTAATCCATATTTGGAGAGAGAAGGATATCTGTGAGTAAGTGAATGTAACGAACACAACAGGAGTTGGGAGTTGGTTTTCTGGTTAAAAATTCCATTACTTTACATGCACGTCAATGCTTACCATACCGTGTATTCCCAAGCGTTTGCCTTTTTACTTACAGACGAGGCTCGATTTTGCTGAACTTCGATGATCTTACGGAAACAAGTGTTTCAACGTAATATATGGCCGAAGCCGATAATCAACTCAGGTAACATGGGCACCTACTGTAAAGCGGGTGTTTGCTAACTAGATTATCATAGCTTAATTAATGTTACAATCAATACTAAATATTACGGCAAACTTAGCTTAATAAACGAATACCTACTATAGAACAATGTATTCAAGATAGATTTCAGGAAAATATATACTGAAATGAATTTGATCGTAACTACATATGTCCCATCCATAAGATGTTATTTACAAAAGGTTTACCCGGTATAAGGCTCAAGGTGGAGAATTACTAAATGAGATGGTTGCTTGTATGATAAGAAAGGATTAGTTGGTTAGTTCATTTAACCAGCATATCAACCATCATTAGGTCATTTAATGCTGAAAATCGTTTTGATTTGTTTTGTTTGTTCAAGATTATTCGGAATTTGTTTTTAAGGGCAGGGTCCTCCCAAGTCCTACCCTTGTTATTTAACCCATAACTGGAGAGAAGAAACGGATTAATACCTTTCCCAAGGGTACTAGTGCTTAAGTGAATGCAGGGTATTCAACTGGAATTCGAACTTGGCTCACCGATTTCTCTTTCCGAGCCGATATCCACAACGCACATCCGTCACTATATGCTTACAGCACCTGGTATTCCCAAGCGGTCACCCATCTAAGTACTGACCAGGCTCAACGTTGCTTAACTTCCGTGATCGAGCAAGAACGTGTAGTCAACGTGATATGGCCGTAAGCCGAGAAGATAGGAAGAAAAGCAACATTTTGTAGATACAGATGAGAGTCAACGGTTGAACGTAGGTTTGACGGAGTTCAGGTTCATCCTCTATTGGCTCTGTTTAATAAAGAAATATCTCTTGTGACGAAAGGAAACGAATGGCACTCCCTTCTTTCGAATGAAATAAAAACGAGATGGAAATGATTCTTCCCTGTGTGTTCGACATGGCGACTCCTGACGATAAAAGCATGAACTGCTGGTATGTAGCTCTTCGGAACATTAACTCAAGCAACTGAATGAACGGTGTGCACAAACCCAATAGTCTTTCATCAGATTCCATAGATTAGCGCTACAGAATCATAATAAAAAATATGTACTAAATAACAAAACACACGTCTCTTGATGATTTTCAAAAACAGTAACAATCAAAACGAATAGCACATGTAACTCAAAGAAATCTTCTAAGTGTCGCGTCCTTTCAGAAAGTTGAAAAACATAAATTCTTCCAATTTTCTCTCCATTGCAACTTTTAGCATACTAGCAGTATAGCCCGCCGTTGCTCGGGTGTAATAAAAGCTTTAAAACTAAACCATGGTCCTAGAGCTCAGACTCAGCCTAAAGAATATTTGTGTGAAGTTTGCTGAGAATCGGATAAAAATTGTGGATTTGTATAAAGAATATACAGACAGATAAACAAACACACACACAAACATCTTGCCTTATATATATATAAATTTTATCGATTTTCTGCACTATTGTAAGAACTGCAACCGTGAAACTTCTGAATGTCGTTTCTTATGTCTATGAGTATATCAAATTTGATTAAAATCGGACCACTGCTTCTATAACCCAATTTTTTGAGTATCGATTTTCGATTTTTATCGGGGCTACCTCGACACAAAACCTAGCTAAGAACACTCGCAGACACTTATAGTACAACTGTGTAAATTTTCAAGAAAATCGGTTCAGCCGCTTTGGAGTCTATAGGTAACGGATACACACACATACCCAGAGACAAAGTTCCATTTATAAATAAATGCCCCATGAATTTGAAATATTTTTGCTATCTATCCGTATCCGTATTATATAATGTACTACTTTTTCCTGCCCCACTTACCTTCAGTTTGTCCTACGAATTGAAACTCTTTAATCCATATCTCCCTATCCGTGTTCTCTCGTCCATTTACACAAGTTCTTTGTGTAGTTTAGGTGATGTTCTTCTCTTCTCTACATCTAACCCTTAACATGTCCTTATTATGTACGTCAAAAAATTTCAAATGGTCTTTCTGATGTTAAATAGAAATGTCCTCTTTGTTGTCATTGTCTCGTTGCTACCATATGTTAAATATCTAACCAAGGTTAAACAACAGTTTAGGAAAGAAACCGCCATCAGTTCTAGAAAGAGCGATAACAGTAAAACTGAAAAGAAAATATTTTTTCCAAACAACAGTTTAAGAGAAATATATTATAATTTCCTTAAAAGCAATTAATAATCATTTTATTACAATTTTCATTATTATAGAGCAATGGCCTAAACTATTTATCAAGCCCAATAATACGATAATTAATTTGATCGTCACTGTTTGTAGATGTAAGTTCCCTATACAAGTGCTACTGCTAACATTCGGACCGCAACATCGGTTCATTGCAGACGAAACAAGTTTCTTAACCAGGTTTTCACCTGAGTATGTGGGTTAAACGACGGACAGAATTCCAACAAGACATATTAGAACTGTTATTGTAGAGTCAGAGGCCA
Organism: Ascarosepion bandense; assembly: GCA_037127315.1. Lineage (NCBI taxonomy): Eukaryota > Metazoa > Mollusca > Cephalopoda > Sepiida > Sepiidae > Ascarosepion > Ascarosepion bandense. The sequence goes on along the minus strand of JBBBDQ010001066.1, from coordinate 1,023,200 downwards.
TATACGAGGGTCATTCAATAAATAATGTGAATAGTTTGGTATAAAAACTTCTAATACAGATAGAAGCTTACTTTTTAAAAAATGTATTTCCTTTACTTCTTTTTCAAAGAGAGTTAACTTTTTTGGCAGATTGAAAAAAAAAACTTTGAGAGTTATGGAGATTAACAAAGATGGCCGACCAAGAAGCATGCTCCAGGACTGAACAGAGGTCAGTTATCAAGATTTTGGCTGCTGAAGGGTGCAAACGGTTAAAATTCATAGAAGAATGTCAACTGTGTATGGTGCCACATGTTTCAGCAAAAAATGTCTACAAATGGGCTAAATTGTTTAAAGAAGTTTGAAAGTGAGGATGAAGTCATAAGTGCTGGGAGCGATTGGCTGAGACATTTTACGCGGACAGAATACGGAAGCTTGTGCACAGATAGGAAAATTTTCTGACACTGCTGGGAGACTACGTTGAAAAATAAAATAAAAAGTAAACTTCTATCTGTATTTGAAGTCCTTATACCGAAAAATTCATATTCCTTATTTTATGACCCTCGTATTATAATAGGTACCTCCACTAAATCGCTAAAAACACAACATAATATGAATAAAAAAAGACTCCAAAGTTAATAAAAATATACTTTTGCCATCAAAATGTTTATATTATTATTATGGGAGAGAGAGAGACAGACAGACAGACATACAGAGAGAGAGAGAGAGCGATGGTAAAATGGAACAGGACTTGTGAACATTTAGGGAGACAGAAGATGACAACTGTCATTGCATTTAAACATTTGGAGATGGTTCTGGAAAGCAGTTCAAGCGTAAGGAGTTCCACAGGCGGTAAACGTGAAGGTTGAAGGTACGGTTACATTTAGCTATTTCAATTGTAAAGGGGTGGAACCTAGATGGCAATCTAGTAGTACGCATAAGTTTATGTGGTTGGAACACAAAAGAATAAAGCTTGTCACGTCACAATATTTGTAATCTATATATATATCGTTCATTCAGTAAGGTATTAGAATGCTCTCAGTTACTGGCGTATGTTTACATGGTATACCACGTGCTAAAAGTCGGCCTTTTTCTACCGAGCGCCCATAACTTAGAGTTAGTATCGCCGACTGATGTTAATTCGATCGGGTTTCAACCATGACTAAAAGCAATCAAATGTCTAACCATACTGATGAGCTGTGATACAGAGAAGCAAATCAGTCTGCGGATGACTATATATATATATATATATATATATATATATATATATATATATGTACTTATATCATTTAGTTTTATATTTATGGTTAGGGTTAGCATTGAAAGTGTCGACCAAAAATTAAGGATTTTCGTGATAATTATAAAATTACAAAGAGTATACACTACTAGCAACAAATAAAAATCTAGTATTTTTTTTCTCTGTCCTGGACTTCCTTTGTCTGATTTATAGCCGAAATATGCTATTTCATCAGAAGAACTATCTGAATGCTAATGAAACTTCTCAAAATTATAGAAAATGCAAAAATATTCGTTGTTTAATCTGATAATTATAACTTGTCTAGGAATGAGATCCAGATATTTCCTTTTACCCTCTCGTCTCTTTTAGTTTTTTGTTTATATATATATATATATATATATATATATACGGGTTCTTCTATCGCCTTTAAATACCTCCCGTTTTTAGGGTAGCTTATGTTTTAATACTCATAATCCTATGTCGTTAAAGAAATTTTCCAATCACCCACAATTTTTTGTTTAGTTACTCATTGCTTACCCAACAGCTGAAATCGCCGTGCAGTCGACGATATCACACTGGTAACCCTTATTTACATTAATATGAAAAATTAAAAAAAAGAAAAGCGGTTATTTGTAACAGCAGTGTTTACTGTACACGTCCTCCCTTTTAACACTTAAGGAAACGCACGAATTTCTTCTTCTTCCAGATATGGGTTAAATAACAAGGTAGACTGAATTCTCTATACTTGGTTGGCGCCCAGTTTAAAGGAAAGAAAAACTATATTTTAAAACAGTTGAGAAGATAACGAAAATCCACTCCACTATATATCATAGGATAAAAAAATGAAGAAGATAGGAGAGCCACGATCGCCTATATCAAGAAAGGAGATAATATTGAAACAAATTGTTCAACATAAACGATATCAAATCAACTTCATAATGGTTATTCAGAAAACAATTGTGAAAACAATGAAATTTCAAATACTATTGAGTAAAAAATTATACCCTGTCACCTAGCAATAAAATTCAAAATACAGAAGCATGCTTGTAAAATTCCAGTTATTCATTGGATGGCAACAAAATATCCACGTGAGGTAATCATTTATTAAAGCAAGAGGCCGATGCATTCACTATCAGAAGCGCTCGGTTCATTGAAACGTGAGTCGTTTCACTAATGTGTTGTCGAGCAACAGAATCTCATGACACGTCATGTGACGTTCTCTACTCGCCTTTATCACGCGAAAGGAGACGTCAAGTCCCGTCTCAGCCCTTCGATTTCTCTTTGGCAATTACTTTGACATCCATCTTACACCTTAGGAGTTGGTTGGTTAGGGTGGAACCGGAGGATGTCACTGTTAAAACTATTGGATGTGGCGTGGAGTTTCGTGACTGAAGAAAAAGGACATGCAATTGCATTTATGAATCGCATTCGATTTATGACCTGCATCCGCCGAAAACCAGGGTCCAACTCGATGACCTAAAACAGTTAACATTTTATAAGGGTAGTAGCCGAGGACTGAATTTCAATATATAGATTAGAGTATATTTATTTGCGCATATGCCAAATTTCTTCCTGTAAGTTTGCGTATTAACTTGTGTATTCAGCGAGAGAGTGGTGTATATAGCAGTGGTTCTTTCTTAAGAGTTATATTTACCAAAATGACACGAACATATCTTGAAATACTAAAGAGTAAATTTATTCAATGAAATAACAATTTACTTCAATCACAAATTTCCTGCTACACTTCTGAACAGATTTCTTGTTTTAGATTACAAATGCTATAATCCTTGCCTTCAGTTCATCTGTGGTGTTAAAAGAAGTTTTCTTATTTTTTCTTTTTTTTTTTTTTTGTTGGGGAGGGATAACTCTCGCTCAACTGCACTCTACACATAATAATCAAGGGTGGGGTGCAGTCTGGGGATTAGGTGACAAGAATTAAGGGATGATGTGGTCGCAGAAATTGCCTCACAGCCATTATTAGGTTCTCCTGGGTGTGTGGTATGGTTCAGAGCCTTGTCAGACATAGGGATTTCTAGAAGCCATCCTCTTGACCCAGAGCAGTACTAATTTCCCAAAACACTTGATGGAAGCCTTCGTAATGAGTCTTAGGCCCTATTGAAAAATTAATGAAGGCATAAGGTTACCATCTCTAAGTGATCACTCCAAACACCATGACGTTGACTGGATATATCATCTCTTTCCAAATCCTTTGCACTGTTCTCTGATTAACACCAAACATTCTGAAATTTCTGTATCGGATATTCCGGCGCGAATGCCAAGCAGTACAGCATGCTGTTTCCAAAATTCTGGCGGATTGAATTGTGTCATGGTACTTTTTTCTCACATACTGTGTCCAACTAAGAAAAGTCAGCTAAATCAAAAACAAGCAACGCGCATGGGCGAAATTTTTAAAAAATGGCGCATATTTACCCATCGCACTCTGTAGGATGTTTGAATTTTTTATTATTAGAAATATTCTCTAAATACACACAAATACATTAACTTTAAAATTTATTTCAGTTTCTTCAATAAAATTAAAATTATTTACTGCATCGAACTTATTCTTATTTCTATCCACTATCGTTTACCATTTTCCTGGCAATTTCATAATTCCATACATTGAAAAGAATTCCTTTTTATCAAGAACTGCTAAAAATATAAACAAATGGTAATCAGAATGTCTAATTGCCAAACCTGCAGGTTCGTGGATATTATCCCGTAATTCTGTATCAATTTCTGCCGAGCATAGACGTAAATGCTCTCAGTTTTCGTCGATTGCTTGCATCAGAAGTTATAATTAGGGTTTTAGTTCATTCGAATCCATCGTCTGATTTACTGGTCGTAGATCCCAGTAAAAAAGAAAAATATTTACACTATATACGTTATTCGGACTATTGTCCTCATCTTGGAAGTGACTTGTGGCTTAACCCAAAGAGTTGCGAGTTCAATACAAGGCTACACCAGTGGTGAACAATAACTTGCAGCGTTAAAGGGAGATAACTCAGGACTTCCAATCGATGCATTACTAAGCAAGGAATGGAATTCACATACCCCAGTGATTGTAATAAAGTATTCGGTTCGAAATTCCTAGCACCTGAAGAAGGCCGACAAGTTCAACTGCCGAAACGTCGTACAAATGGCAACAAAGATAGTCCAAATAATGTAAATACGGAAAAATATTAGAGTCATGCTATATACAATTTTTTCCTGTCTTTAAAAGATGACTGGATTGTGCAAAATTTATCGAAATTCTTATGTCCTTGTTTTATCAAATCTTTTGTTGCACTTTTTTAAATTGTCCTTTTACTCGACATTCATCGTGTCCTTGAAAGACTGAATATTTGTTGAGAAGCTTAACCAAAGAAATTCACATAGAAATACCGACCTATATTATGTTTCTGTTTTCTACTCAAATGGAGGTCACACACCAAAACGACTGACATAAATTTAAAAAGAGATTGTCAATGCACGCGTTTTAGTATTTTGAACATATTCCACCTTGTATAACGTTAACTGTTTTCAAATTTCTATGAAAATCTATGTGTGGAACAACGTTTAGTGAGACATCAAATAACTTTTGATATTTTGTTCAAGATAAGTATACCAAACTTTTTATAGGTTATCGTTTTTGTTGTAGTTTTACATTGTATAAATTTTCAAAAAGCAGTATATTCGAAAATGTAGTTTTTCGTTTGTCGTCATGTAATCGATAATCGAAAATATATAATTATTGACAGTTGGCATTTGTGTAATATTAGCTCTCAAATATAGATAGTTTTCTTCTTCCATACGTTGATTTTATAACTTGACAAACATTGTTGGGTTGTTTATTGTCAAATTAGTATATGGACTATGGAATAGTAATTAGTATATGGACTATGGACTTGTAATGGTTAACCAGACTTATGAGAGCTGATGAATTTATCTACCAATGAAATTAGTTAAAATATTACGCAAATTCGAAACCGATTGAAATGTTTAAGAAAGATTTTTCCTCTAATATATGTATTTTGGACAGCGTCATCTTACCGGTTATCATTTGTCTCACACACACACACACATTCAGATATATATATATATATATATATATATATATGTATATATATATATATATATAGATAAACATGTTACGGAAATCAACGAATTTTAACGAAACTTGGTTATAAGCAACCGACAATTTGAAATGAATTATTTGAACATTATTGTTTATCGATACTCATATTTAAGTAGATATTCTGTTTTTAATGAAACAATATTATATATTTTTATCTACCGGCCTGATTATTTACGATAATTTTTTATTATGAAAATGTGTACCATTCGGCAGGATTCATACATATATATATATATATATATATATATATATGTGTGTGTGTGTGTGTGTGTGTGTGTGTGTGTGTGTGTGTGTGTGTGTGTGTGTGTGAAATAAACAAAAACAGATGACCGATAGAAAAAAAATACAGTTCAATTTCGCAAGTCAATGAAAGATCCCGAGATAGTAAAGCCGCCTCTAAGATAAACTTAACTTGCTAATGTGAAAAGCCCCAACCAACAATCATTTAAACTTGGTGGCCAGCTCTTGATTTATTTATTTATTTATCTGTTTATCCATTTATACATGTGCTGATATGAAAGACTGGGTGGCCAACACTTGATTTACTGATTTACTATCTTACTTATTTATCAACGACACCTTGGCCCTCAGAAACATAAGGAAATCCATACGTAAAGTCGCAAGTTTATACGCCTGAAGAGTGAAACACGTGTAGCGTCCCAAATACCATTATGAACACTGAATGTATCATAGCATGTATAATAACAAAAACAATAAATATGCATTTAAAGAAAACGTTCACGGCTTCACACACTTTTTATTCTATACCAATTTCTCTCGTTGAAACAACCCTATTTCTGTTTTTAATATATATATATATATATTAGTCCGATATGCTTAATAGACTTGGCCTTTTCTCAACTGAAGGTTTACACCCACATCCCGTTTAAACACCGGTTACTCTACGATCACCGATGTTAAGCAACGTCGAGTTTGGTTAGTATCTAGAATACTATTTGTTGTCAGCTTGGATGTGCGAGTGGTTTAATGGATAATGGCTTGTAATAATTAATCAAAAATTCGAGTTCTAATCCCCGTTAGGTTCGTTATATTCGCTTGCCTAAAAATTCCTTTGATGAATCTGTGAAGCTCTCTAAACATACCTTTCCATCTATGGGTTAATTAAAAAGACTTAAATGATTGCAATCTTCCCCTAAAAAATATTTAGATTTAAATAACCTGCAATGAAGTGATATCCCGTAGAAAACAAATCAATCAGTATGTTCTTATCAAAACTGAGCGTCCTAACTTAATCTGATAGCATACTAAAGTCAGTTGATTTAAAGAACTAGTGAAATATTTTAACAAAATGTCAGTATAAATACAACAGAGAATATCCAACAAACTTTCAGATTCTGCTCTATCATGTTAAAATACGAAAATATTCTTTTTTTTTCCAGGTAATGAATGAGTAGAATAGACTCTCTTTCGGCATTCAATGCGGAGAATTTATATGTCTTCAAGGAGTAGATCAAAATACGTTTTGAATATTTTGGCAGATGTTAACTATACTTGTGTACAATGTGCCTCTTCCGCTGCCATGAATGTTTTTCCAATTCGCTGTTTCGATTATTCCTGTTTTCTGCGTGTTGCCAATGCGTTTTGTTATATTTGACTGTTGGGTTAATAACAATAAATAAAATAAATATTTAACCTGAAATGATCGATTTCCCATTAATAAAAAGCCGATCGAAGTAAATTAAATTTTATTTTATGATATCCGTTTCCTATTGAATTTGTTGCATTCAAAAAACCCAAAATGTTGTTAAAAAAAACACTGCAGGATCTCAAAACCATTTTCAACATAAACGACTGTAACCAGAGAAAATTTCATTTCTTTTTATCTTAAGACATTATGGTAAACAAAACTCGTCCAGTGAGATCTTTATCAGACGACAACTGAATAATGGACACTTTTTCTCTCAGTGAATTAATTTAATGATGTCTAAACGTTGAATTATCTCGTTTGTATATTTCCTATCACTGTGCATTCGTTTTGCTTTCACTGTTTAATTTGACTGAAACGGTAAAAAAAGAAACGAAATGCAAAACATTGTTTATTGCAGTAAACAACGTGCGATAAATTTAATCAAATATCGATGTATAATTCTAGCAGGAAATATAATACCACCAGCATTTTTCTGTTATTCATGCTAATCGATTTATGTCTCTTCAATGCGAAATCATCCGAGCTTATCTTACGCAATAATAGGCCGTTTGATTTTACTGACCGAAAAATGTCGTTCTTGCATTAGACTAATCAGAACTTCATAAATCCTTACATAAGTACCTAAGTACCTTGCGATTGACACATGTTTATTATATTATTCTTGCTCAACATTATTAATACGTACACTATTTACATTGTTAGTAATAATGTTTTCATTTTTACTGTCATGTTTACGACGTTTCGACCGTTGTAAGCTTCAGGTGCAAGGAATTTCGAACCGAACACTTTATTACGATCACTGGGGTATTCGTTTTCATTCCATGTGTGATGCCAATTCTAGTGGCCATATAGTTATCTCCCTTTAACTTAACACTCTGAAATGAAAATGATCGGAATAAAGGATTCGTTTCGAAATTCCTAGCACCTGAAGAAGGCCGGAGCATACAACGTCGAAAACGTAAATATGCCAATAAAGATAAGGACAATAGTCCGAACAACGTAAATAGTGTAAATTATAACTCATCTCCGGAGTATAGACAAAGACATTATTAATACGTGTTTCTGAATATCTCTAGTATCTCAAACATTGTTGCCTCGTACCATACCCCTTATATAATACCACCGGCATAGTTCTCAAACTTGTCACAGAAGCCAATTGATAAGGGCTATAAAACTCGTTTATCGAATGGAAAAGTGGACACTGCCTCGATTCCTTTCGAAGCTATAATCTTTCTTTGATAGAACTTTTCAATTTATGACGGTTGTTATTAATTTCAATGGTTAATATAAAAAAAGCAAAAACGAACATAGCAACACAAAATAAATATAACATTTATAGTAATGAAAATATATATATATATATATATATATATATATATATATATATATAGTAGAACACTTGCTATATTATCCAGGTAAATTTCGACAGAGATGAACTCAAAAGAACTCAATGTTAAATTCATTTATTTAATATAACAGAATAATTGTGGCTCTTAGTATGTTTGCTCCTGTTGCTCCTGGCAACCTCCGTTCCGTCATCCACCTGATCAGACCCTGCAAATTATGTTATCCGCTGCCTTCCTCTGTCTCTCCTTTCTTCTATCTGTCCAGTCAGTATCAGATTCTCCAGGCTCTCTTTCCTCATTGCATGTCCCAGGAACTTCAGTTGTCTTTTCCTGATGGTCAGCATCAATTTCCTTTTTGTTGCCATTCTTTCTAACACTTCGTCGTTGCTTGTATGCTCAGTCCACGATATCCGTAGCATCCTTCTGTAGAACCGCATTTCGGTCGCCTCCAGTTTTGTCCTCATTTTCGATGATATTGTCCAGCATTCACAGCCGTACTGAAGAACTGACATCACGTAGCAGTCTAGCACTCTTTTCTTCGTTTCTATTGAGATCTTCCTGTGTGTTAGTATTTTGCTCATCTTCTGGAACGCGTCCTTTGCCATGCCAATTCGCCTTCGGATCTCCGTGTCGCACTTTCCATCTCCTGTTAGAACACTTCCTAGGTACTTAAATTCTTGGACTTGTTTGATTCTGTTATCCCCCACCTGTATTTGGCATTTTTGTACACCACCGTTACTGAAGAAAAAAAATAAAAAATATTGTATATTTTATGTATCCTTTCGGCTGATTTATCAGCAAAGCCGAGAAGATCTTTAATTTTGGGTTCAGTTAATTCTGCTTCGAATTGATATACAGCGTATACAAAGTGATACAAATACATCGTTAAATATATATATATTTAATCATATCACCCCAAGCAAGGCAGTCTACCACCACTGGTGCGCAGGGGGTTACACTACAGGCCATAATTATTAGTCCACCCTAGTTTTTTAAAGGAAATTATGTATTTCATATTAATTTAGTATTTATTGCCAAATGAAAATAGAATGGTTTTTGTTATTATTACTTTGCAAAATTTTACAAGGCTAGTAAGCAAAAATGAACTCGTCCAAATCACCCTAAATTTTCTTAATTCCTTCATTGATGAAACTGTTATATAGTTAATTATTGAATATTTATAAAATTTACATTTTATTGGTTTCACACTGAAAGGGTGGGACCTATCTGCTAATCTTGTGGCTCGGGTAAATTCATACCTAGGGGCCACCAGAGAGCTAAGTTCTTCTGGACAGAATTTATGATAGACTAGCAGTATAGCCCGGCGTTGCTCAGGTGTAATGAAAGCTTTAAAACTAATCCATGGTCCTGGAGCTAGACTCTTTGGACGTTGGCACGAAAGACTAAAAAGCAATAGTTGTTTCCAGTTAAAGCGAAAACGTAGAATGAAAGAAAAATGAATGAATATAAGTCAAATTTTGATTTCCTGGTATCGATATCAAACAAGTTCTTTTCATCCTAAAATGAATTTTGAAGGTTAAATAAGTCCTCTGAATAAATGGTATCATGGCTGAGACTAAGAACTATAATTATACCTAGTTAGAGCCAAACCCGAATCAAAAACTAAAATAAAAGGTCTGAAAAACTGATTTTGATCAGACCCGTTAGGATATCGGGGTATCGATTTCCAATATCGGAGTCAAATAAGTCATCCAAGGATAGAACTGCAACCTTGAAGCTTCTGAATATCGTTTCTTATGTCTTTGTCTATGAGTGTATCAAATTTGATTAAAATCGGACCAATCCTTCTACAACCCGATTTTTTCGATTATCGATTTTCGATATTTATCGGGGGTACCTCGACACAAATCCTAGCTAAGAACACTCGCAGACACTTATAGTACAACTGTGTAAATTTTAAAGAAAATCGGTTCAGCCGTTTCGGAGTCTATAGGTAACGGACACACACACGCACATACACACACAGAGACAAAGTTCCATTTATAAATAAGTTTAGATTCAGGGCACATTCAGTCACTGTTTTCATTCCAATTCCAGGTTATATTTTTTGTCTTGGAAATGTTTTTCTTAGGTCTTATTTATTGGAAATCTTCGTAGATGTGGGTCGGGGGCAAAGTTAAAATAAAAACTTGATTATTATTGCTTTTTCTTATTTTTTCTTTGGGCAAAAAGTATATCAATCTCCATTTAATCACAGCAGATATAGACGTTTATATACAATCATTTGAATAGACTAACTTCAATATCATCATCGTAATGAAGAAGTCGTAGCTTGAATTTAAATTCATCTAAAAACGTAGACCCCAGTAATCTTCAGCATTTACAATAAATATGCGTATAGTGGAGACAATAACAATGGAAATAGGTTGAAAAATGAAAGGTTAAATTAAATTGTTTAAACAGGTTTATTGAATTAGCCTAATCTGAAGATGATGGATTGCATTTTTTGGATTGGGGGTTGTCTACGTTATTATAGCAGTCAAACAGCGAGGAAATTGTGATAATATCAAGGTAAATTCAGATGATGGTTCCAGCCGATTGTAATTCTAGGTAGCAGAAATAGAAATGGCACGTATGCGGTTTAACGATTATTGCAGGTCGGTGAATTCAGAGAAAACTGAAAGATTGAATTTTCTTACGCAGTTTGTAGTTTGTTTTGATTTTTACCCTAATATTCACAATTGAATCATATAAATTGAAAAAAAATATGGCACATTGTACAACGTTAATATTTTATAATGAAATTTTTAGTTCTGCGCGAAACCAAATTTAAGACAGTTGACCATGTGTGATTAGTCAATTAAGTGCCACATGTGACACACGCATGGGCGATCATGACTCAAAAAATAATTGACTGACTGGGCAGAAAATTTTCCCGGAGTAGATTCCCATTTCTTTCTGCTACAGGCTGGTTACCAACTAAGACTATAGAACACAACCTGTCCTGCTATTTAACCCATAGCGAGAAGCTACCTTCCACAATGTAATTTGCGTGTAAGTGAATGCAACGAATTCAACTAGAATTTTTTTTTTAAATCGTATCACCCCGAGCAAGGCGGTAACGCCACTGATGTGCAGGAGGCTACGTAATACTGAAAAGATTGGAAAAGAAAGCCGGAAACCACATCCTAATCAGGGAACAAGGGATGAGCCTCTTAACCTGTTCAATAGACGTGGGTGGAGTGTGAACCCGGCGATAGATCTATCTACTCCAATTGAAATAAAAAACAAAGTGAGAAGATTGGAAAAGAGAAAGCCGGAAACCACATCCTAAACAGGGAACAAGGGATGAGCCTCTTAACCTGTTCAATAGACGTGGGTGGAGTGTGAACCCGGCGATAGATAGATCTATCTACTCCAATTGAAAAACAAAACAAAAACAAAGTGAGAAGATCGGAAAAGAGAAAGCCGGAAACCATATCCTAAACAGGGACCATGAGCCACTTAACCTGTTCAATAGACATGGGTGGAGTGTGAACCGGGCAATAGATAGATCTATTAGAACTCGACGCTCTGATTTCTCGTTCCGAGCCGATATCGACTACATCAAAACGCACATCCATGTTAGAGACTTTCTTCCGAAGCTGTTTTGATTTTTGTATTTATTTCGATAGATTTTTTTTCGCTCAGGTGTTATTTTTAGCGGATACTAATATTTGAGTAGACGTTCCGTTTTATTTTATTTTATATTTATTAATGTCTACCGGCCTGAATATTCGAAAAATCTTATTAAACAAAATTTGCGCCCTCCCGAGCGTCTACGAAAATATGGATTTCCATTAAAAATAATGGTTCACTCATAAAAACATGTCGGATTATTAATTTAAAAATCCATTACTTCTTTACGCATTGCTTTGTTTACGCTTGGATAGAAAACTGAGCAGATACGAATCTTGGAGATCTATGATGAGCAGGTTTTCGCCTAAAGACACTATTCAGCCTTGCTTGTACAGGCTGAGTTGATATAGGCACAGCAAATATAAAGAGAGATTTTCTTGTCGGAGGGAGCATATTTTCGTTATTTTCTCTGATATCCAGGCGTGTAGACGACCACAAATATACTGTTTAAAAATAAAAATAGGGCGTCTAATCAAATATGGGTATCCCCTAAAAATAAGGTTTAAGTTCTAAAAAATTTATTTATTCCATATAACAGATAGCAAAAATATTTTCAACTCAAAATATTTTTTTAAATTACAAAAAGCACACCGCTTACGTGGAAACACAAATAGTAGCATTTATTAGATTCTTTCAAGGATTCGGATTAGAATATTTTTCTTTTATTTGTTTCAGAACTATTTTCGCAGATATCTCTTGAACTTATTAGACGAGTCTCTATGAGAAATCAAAACTAAACCAGATTAGCATTCTCGCTACAATGGTTCATGGAATAATTCTTAAGAAACCATTTTCAAAGCACGGAAAATATTTAGAATTCTGATTTGAAATAGAAAAATGGTTGTCAGACATGAACAACTTCGGTGTTCGAATTATTCATTAGTTTTCTTTTTTAATGTATTCCTGGGTAAAACGATAAACAACAACCGGCATTAAGGCGGCTGACCAGGAGATTGGGGGTTTTGAGAAGCGTTGAACCTCCTCACAATTGCGGCTGCTCCCAGACCCGTCGTGGTCGCCGTTACGGGCAAATAGTGAACCCCAAAACAAAACACTATGCTAGTATAAAAATATATTTTTACAGTAAAAATACTAGCAATATATATTTATATATAAGAAAATCACTAACAATACAAATTTATGTTAAATGACCAGCAATAGATTTTACTTTAGAATCTCCAAAAACACATTTTATAATAAAATTATCAACAATACGTTTTATAGCAGAATTATTAATAATACATTTTATAGTAATATGACCAACAATACATTTTTAGTAATATGACCAACAATTCATATGATAGTATGACCAACAATACAATTTATAGTAATATAACCAACAATATATTTTATAGTAATATGACCAACAATACAATTTATAGTAATATGACCAACAATACATTTTATAGTAATATGACCAACAATACATTTTATAGTAATATGACGAACAATACAATTTATAGTAATATGACCAACAATACATTTTATAGTCATATGACCATCAATATATTTCATCGTAATATTACCAATAATACATTTTAACTATAGTTAAAGGCATGCAATAGCGCTCATGAAATATATTTATTGGAAGCCATAAAACTGTGTCCAGAATATACACATTTCGCAATTAAATAAACAATACAGGTTGATATGCCGCTAAACAAATTCAACCATCCAAATCAACCAATGTATTATTGCATCCTTCATGTTTAGCAGAGAGTCGATGATCACAGCAAATGTCGCTGCTACTTTCAGTTTTTTTTTTCATTTCGAATATAAGGACACAGCCTCACCACGTCTAGTATTGTTGTGGTGGCTTCTGTAAAAAAGATAGAATTTATTACAAAACTGACTTCCTAACTAGCGTCACCTCTGAAAAGTTTTAAAGTCAGTATTGTTCTCTTCCTATACTGGTTGCCAACCAAGGACAGATGGTACTATTTATTCTATAGTTGTGGCGGAGAAAAATTATTGTTTTCATGCATTTTCTGTGTGTATTTATGCGAAAATGAGCGCAATGTACCCGATTCCATTTTCTGCGCTCATAATTGCAAGACGAGGCGCAATTTTTTTTCATACGTAGGTGCAAATTCAGGATCAGTTATATTCTGTATGAATTTATACATGTAAAAAGACAATATGAATAAAAATAAAATTATTTTAGCGTTTCATCTTTTTTGACGTTATCAAGTTGAATATGACGATATTATTTTGCAACAAGTTATTTTGTTAGATAAACAAAAGTAAAATGTAAGTTTTTTAAAATGTTTAAATTAAAGAGATGTTCAGAAATATTCATCAGATTAACTGAAAAAACACAATTGAGTAAACGTTGATGAATATTTATAAATACCTGTTTCTAAATACTTGTTAAAAATCAAATACTTCTATTTGCCCTGATAAAGTCCATCGGAAAAGTTTCCCTTCCGTCATTATATATATATATATATATATATATATATATATATATATATATATATATATATATATAATTATACAGTTGTGAATTAATTGTACATTGCGACATGGAAATTTCTATGCTTCGAGATAGACTCTCATCATCAGGTAATGTTGCTATTGGTTGTGCAGATGATTTACATTTAAATGACAAAACCTTTGGTTTGCTGTGTATATATGTGCGAAGATGTAAAATTTACGTGTGCTTCTTTTGGTTAATCAGAGCGGAGATTCATTTTGGAATTTGGCCCCAAAGAATACATACTAACCAACCTTTTCTCTTTTTTCTTTTTCTTTTTCCTTTTTCTCCTCCTTCATACTACCCTAAGAAATAAGGGAAAATCATTATTTTAATTACCTCGGCACTTTATGTGTGATATTATAATTCTAATATTTTAGCTACAAAAACTACAAAACCAAGATTGTGCTATAATTATATCCAATAACACAACTCAATTCATATATATTGAATTTTTTTTTATAAGCGTTTCACCCCGAGCAAGGCATGTCACTGCCACTACTGAGCAGGGGGCTACATAGAGTGGAGAAAGGATGATTAAATATAGGAAATGTCAGAGGGTGGGTGATAGGCTGGTAGGGATACCGAGAATGGTTAAATATAGGAAATGTCAGAGGGTGGGTGATAGGCGGGTAAGGATTCCGAGAATGAAGGTTGGGTAGATGAGAGTGTTCTGAGAATAATTGGGAGTTAGTGTGACAGGAGGTGTCTATTGACCCTACATTTAAACACTTGGAGATTGTAGCTGTCGGGAAAGCAGACTTGTGGAAGTGAGTTCCACAGGCGAGAAGCGCGAGAAAAGAAGCTGTTGGAGTAGAATTTACGGTTACATCTTATTTGTTTAACTGTAAAAGGTGGGACCTAGTTGTTTATTCAGCACGCACCATTCGAAACTTATAAAGCAAATTTCATCGACTTAATATCTTTAATCACATATTTATGTGGTTGTCAGAAACTTGAACGTGTTGAACAGTTCAGCTACAAAGTTCATTGCTTTAAGGGACAGATGTGTTATGGCGTTTTATTTTGTATTTTTAAGCGGCCATTTGTTTGTTTCGCTACAGTATTTGTCATGTTTTCTTTTAAACGGCTCCAGAGAGTCGGCTATCGAATCTGCCGATGTTTCATTGTCGAAAGAACATATCTTTGCCTGAGGCTCAACAACAACAACAACAACAACAACAACATAGAATTTACTTATTTTCAAATCTTTGGCCAGTGAACGATGACTTGGCCTAATCCAACTGGATCCCCGTTAGTCTCTGTAGAACTTAGGTCGGACAGATTAGAATCATACGAAAATGTGGTTTCTTTTCGTTTAAGAGGCGTGTCAATTTACATGACAGGGAATAGAGCCTTCAAGATTAAAAAAAAAATGTAAATAAAAATAGCGATACTCTGTAGAAAGAAATCTTTTTTATATATTTCTGGAATGAGGAGTGCATTATTTAGAGGATTTATATTTGGACTCATGCTTTTTCTTGTTATCACAATCTTTCGACTATTATGATTTTCGGTCGTTCTCAGGGTATTGTAGGGGGCCTGATGATGTTTATCGAACTTGCCTTGTGCCAAACACAACCGAAATCCCCCCAACTTAAAATATCAGAAGGTTTTATGTTGGAATGTGGAAGAACTAAATATTTTGTTTTGTATGGTTTGTATGTAATATTTTATTAACTAAACAGGATGACAAATTTGTAAGAATAAAATGTTCAAAGAGAAAAATGTACTTAAATGAATCCAGAGCTAATAGTTGATAGTAGCAGAATGTGTGTATGTAGAAAGATTAGCAGGTTCTGTATTTATTTCCTTTTTTATTGCCGGCGAGAAAGTGAAAAGGAAGATGAAGCAATAAAGGAAATTGTACTTATTGGACGTTAATATTTAGGAGTTAGTTGAAGTATCTTCTTGTTGTTGTTTTCTTCGTCTTCTTCTTTGTTGACTACGAGAATGTTGAGGCTGGAGAAGAAAACTAAAGGAAATTGCCACGAGCGAAGGAGAAAGAATGTGTGACGGGACATTTATATGTCCGGATCATGATGGAACTTTCCTTCGTTACATTTTAGCGTGTCGTCTCTGTGATCCCATCTGACCGACTGATTCTACTTTTTTCCCCTCTTCCTTTCTACCGATTCATCTTTTTTACACCGCATTGTTAACTTATTTTTTCAGTTTTGCAAATAGCTTCCTTTCATTGGTTATAAAATTAATTTAACTTCTGATCTCGAAATCCGGCTTCGTCATTTTCTTTCAGTATGGGGTCAATCGTTTTCCTATTTCTCAAAATTAGGATTTCACACTTGATTGTGAATTTTTGCCTTGGTCTGGTTTTGTTAAAATGGTCTCAGTCATTCCGATCCATTTTTGCGGGTGTGCAATTTTATTTTTTGCTTTTCTGTTAATTGTTGGATGATATAAGATTTGTATCCTATAGAGTCTATCGGTCTGACTAACCTACATGGAATTCTAAACTAACTCTTTAATCTACTAATCCCCTGGCCCATGCACTGGATTAAAGCATTGCTTTATCATTTTGGTGACATAATGGTTGTGAGTTCAATCCCTGGGTCGGGCAGTGAATACTTGGACTCAATAGAAACAGGCATCCAATAAGTAAGCAGTACAAAAATAAGAACTCGTCGATATTACTAGACTTGGGAAGTGGAACGAGAAAAGTCTACTCACTAGATATTAAATAAAGGGTTCAGTTCAGAATTCACTGTAGCTTATCCAGGTTTATATACACCTGATGAAGGCCAGAGAGCACAAGAGCCGAAACGTTTTAACAGTGACAATGATAAGGACAATATTTACATTATTTATATTGTTTGAACTGTTGTCCTCATCTTTGTTAACATATTCATGACGTTTCAGCTGTTATACACTTCGAACTTCTTCAGATGATTTGACTCAGTGACTCAGTTCAATATATGGCTAAAGCAGCGGTGAACAAAAACATTAAAGGGTTGAGTTAAAATGAAGGTAACTAAGTCATCTAGAAGCGGCATGATTCATGGAACGAGAACAATGTACTGCAGTGAACGAAATAAAGGGCTCAGTTCAAAAGTTCAATCTCCTTAAGAAGTTTGGAGTGTACAACAGATGAAATATCATGAATATGTTTTTCATTTCTAGGTTTTGGTATAAACCAAATTAAGTTATAAATTTAATGAATGAAAAAATTGACATTCCAGATTTATAATTCATAACGAGCTTAAACAATGGTGAGAGCAAAGAACATAATTCAGATCGAGAAACGGTCAGTTCTTATTATGTATCTGATGATTGCGTAGTGCTTGAAAGTCCGAGTCGTGCTTTAGACGTAAGATAATATGTATATTTAATAATATATTCTTATTAGCACTGTTATATTACATGGAGCTCTTTTATATTAACACCTGATAACTATTCATATAACGGTGTGCCCCTCCCTGTGTGTAAATATATATGCATACTTAGTTACACCTATATATATATCGCCCGGTTCACACCCCACCCACGTCTATTGAACAGGTGAAGAGGCTCCTCCCTTGTTTCCTGTTTAGGATGTGGTTTCTGGTTTTTCTCTTTTCCAATTTTTTCATTCTTTTTTTTTTTTTTTTTTTTCAATTGGAGTAGATAGACTAAACTATCACCCGGTTCATACTACACCCACGTCTATAGAACAGTTGAAGGGACTCATCCCTTGTTTCCTGTTTAGGATGTGGTTTCCGGTTTTTCTCTTTTCCAATCCTTTCACTCTTACGTAGCCCCCTGCGCATCAGTGGCGTTTTCGCATTGCTTGGGGTGATATGATTAAATATATATATATATATATACATTTGGGTGTAACTAATATATATATATATATATATATATATATATATATATAGAGAGAGAGAGAGAGAGAGAGAGAGAGTGGTGTAACTAAGTATAAATATGTGTTTACGCGTATATATAGATAGATAGATAGATAGATAGATAGTCATCCGCAGAAAGATCTGTTTCGCTGTATCACAGTTCATCAGTACGGTTAGACAGCCGATTGCCCTCTACCCAGGATTGAAACCCGACCGAATTAGCGTCAGTCGGCGATTCTTTCTATGTGCTACGGGCGCTCCGTAGAAGGAGGCAGACATTTTAGCGTGTATATTATCATTCTACACTCCCAATAGCTGAGAATGTTCTAATTCATTGCTGAATGAACGATGCATAGATGCCAGAGTAGCTACTGTTTCTCGAAGTCTACCATTCTTCCAGAGTGCTCAATCAGGTTACGTCTAAAGCACGACTCGGATATATATATGGTTAGAAATATGAAAAGAAGGCTGAAAACACTCACGCCTAAAGAGTATAAACAACAAAAAGTGCTCAGTATTCAAATTCAAAATTCCGAAGATATTTCCATTTGCCTAAGGGGACCTCACAGTCGAAACCTAGGTTGCGATGTTGGTTAGCATTTAAGCCTTTTTGTAAAAGGTGATTTTTTTTTTTGCATTATGCTTTATTTTATGAGATTGAATGATTCACTAATGTATTATAATTACATCAGCCATTATTTATTCCTGATTTATGCCCAAAGTGATTGCGCCATTAATTAGCAACTATTGTGATAATATTTTAATAGTGAATTGTGCTTAGAATAAGGGTAAAGCATCTTACATGATGGGCTCAAATCTGGATTCTACGCGATGGCCTCTCTTCGAAATTTAAATGTATATTGTAACAATCAGCTGCTATCGACAATTTCTAATATTCAGGCACATTTAACGACAAAGGCAGAAGTGGACATCCATGGAAAACTAATGCAAAAGATAAGAAACCGCATGATTAAATGTAAAAGTCGAATGTATGGGGTACCCAGTGAGGATCGAACTCACTATACAGTTGTAATAAATTGTAGCGAATCAAGCATGTTATTCATAACACCACGTCGAGGGAGCTAAGAGATGGTTTTCTAATCGCTGTTTAGATGTGGTAGAAAGACGAAAGTATAGGGCACCCAGTGAGGATCGAGCGCCCTATTGACTCGTAGTGGTTTATAGCGAGACAAGTTTGTTAACCATTACACCACGTCGAGAGGCCTAAGAGATGATTTTCTTATCGCTGCTCAGATGTAGTACAAAAACCGGAGGTATGGAGTACCCATAGAGGATTGAACCCACTACTCAGTTTTAATAGCTTCTAGCAACACAAGCCTGCTATACATTACATCATGTCGAGATGGCCTGAGATTTCTTAATGAATATAAAATCTAGACATATACAGACTAGTGGAAAGTTTTGTTTTTAGATAAATCTTTCCAGTAAAAATTCATTATGCGTAAAAGAAATATTAGAAGAAATCTTATAAGAGAATTGACAAAAAAAATAAATAAATTCAGATAATGATGCTTCGTCCAAGTCAAAAAATTGAGGAGTACCATTTCTAAATATGAACGTTACTTTGGCCTCCCCCCCCCCAAAAAAAATAAAACTATAAATGGTACAAAGCATGCGCAGGAGAAAATGGAAATGCATATAGATATTCATTGGTGCACAACTTTGTACATAAATTTTCTTCATGCCGTTAGTTAAAACCCGTTCCGAATGTTTAAGAACAAGATCAACATGACTACCCAATGAAAATCTATGGGAAACTTGCAGTATAGCCCGGCGTTGCGCGAGTGTCATGAAAGCGTTAAATCTAATCCATGGTCCTAGGTCTCAGACTATTTGGACGTTGGCACGAATGACTAAAAAGCAATAGTTTTTTCCAGTTAAAGCGAAAAATGAATGGATGTAAGTGAAATTTTGATTTCCTGGTATCGATATCAAATAAGTTTTTTCGTTGTAAACTGAATTTTGAAAGCTAAATAAGTCCTCTGAGTAAATGATATCATGGCTGAGAGTAAGAACTACAATTATACTTACTTAGAGTCAAACCCGAAGCAAAAACTAAAATTAAAGGGATGAAAAAATACAGAGATACAGGTAGATAAACAGACACACATACAAACATCTTGCCTGTTATATATATATATATATATATATATATATTATCGATTTTCTGCACTATTCTAAGAACCGCAACCTTGAAATTTCTGAATATCGTTTCTTATGTCTTTGTCTATGAATGTATGAAATTTTATTAAAATCGGACCAATCCTTCTATAACCCGATTTTTTCGATTATCGATTTTCGATATTTATCGGGGGTACATCGACACAAAATCTAGCTAAGAACACTCGCAGACGCTTATAGTGCAACTGCTTAAATTTTCAAGAAAATCGGTTCAGCCGTTTCGGAATCTATAGGTAACGAACAGACACACACAGACACACACACATACACACACACAGACAAAGTTGCATTTATAAATAAGTTTAGATTATCAAAAGCAATGTTGCAGAAAAACGGCTTCCAAGTAGTCTCGCTTGGCTATTGTATCAACTAGAATTTCGGGTTGCTCCACCGAATCCAAGCAGTAACAAAAATAAAAGATGGTTATTCAAAATCCAGTCCGATGGTCTGTTTGGCTTAAAATAAAGAGACAATATCATCATCTATAAATATGAGAGTAAATTGAGTTATTTCCGTTCCTCTGATATGTTAATGTAATCTTTAAATGTCCTTTTCAAAGATCGAGTTCGAATCCATTTCGCCATCTCGTTATTTTCCCTCCCTCTTCCTTAACCCCTGTAACAACGTCTAGACGCTTATCTTCTAACGTAATCTTTTCCCTGTTTTTAAATTCCTACTCCCACTGTTCTGTCTTCCTTCCTTTTCCACCTTTTTATGTGAACTTCCGGTGTATGAATTTCTTATTGCATTTTCATAATAAACGTTCGCTGACGAAGTCAGTTTACTTCGCAAAAATTCTCAAACGGTACATGTGATCTTCGAAGTTTTATTTGAAAAAAAAAATTATATATAGTGTTGAGTTGTGATAACTTTTAGGGCCAAAGTTTTTATTCGGTGTTCTTTACTGAAAGGATATATTTTGGAAAGCAGGGGGTTTTATCGTAAAGTGCTCGATATCGGGGTGATGATAGAGAGTTAGTAAGCACAGAGTTTGTCAGTTTAACTGAGCAGGTTCATGCCGACTTTGAACTCCTCAGAAAATTTCGGAGTCGGCATGACACTGCTCAGATAAAGTGACGAAATGCTTGTGCTTATATATATGTATATATATATATATATATATATATATATATATATATATATTCCATTTTTAACAACTAATAACTCGTTTAAAAATAGAAATTAATCAAAAAGCGTAATAACGCGTTTAAAATAGTAAATATTCCCAAATTGTAATAACTCGTTTAAAAATGGAAAATATTTAAAAGCGTAATAACTCGTTTAAAAATTAGAAATTATTCAAAACCATAACTTGTTTAAAAGTGGAATATATTCAAAAAGCGCAATAACTCGTTTAAAATTAGAAACTATTTAAAAGCGTAATAACTCTTTTAAGAATAGAAAATATTCAGAAGCACAAGAACTCGTTTAAAAATGGAAAATATTTAAAAGCGTAATAACACGTTTAAAATTAGAAAATATTCAAAAGCGTAATAACTCGTTTAAAAACGAAAACTATTTAAAAGCGTAATAACACGTTTAAAATTAGAAACTATTTAAAAGCGAAATAACTCTTTTAAAAATAGAAAATATTCAGAAGCGTAATAACTCGTTTAAAAATGGAAAATATTCAAAAAACGTAATAACTTGTTTAAAAATGGAAAATACTTAAAAGCGTAATAACTCGTTTAAAAAGTTTTACAATGTAATTGTATTTAACACTTTTCATACAAATGTACAATAGTCTAATCCTATTATGACCAAAACTAAGTATTAAACAATCAATCAATCAATCATATATATGAGTAGAATCCGGCAATATGATATAATAAATAAATTGAACAAATAAAAAAGTATCTGAGTCTAACAAGTTTTATCAGAGACTGACAGAAAACTGAAAGAAAAAAAGCAACAACAAAAAGAGACTGGTAGTTGTGATTTTTGGTTAATTCTTATTCGTCAGGATGTGCGTTGTGGTGCATTGGATATCGGCTCGGAACGAGAAATCGGGGAGCCGAGTACGAATTCCAGCCGAATTCATTGTATTCACTTACGCGCAAATACCCATGGGAAAGGTATTAATCCGTCTATTCCTTCCAGTTATGGGTTAAATAACAGGACAGATTGGGTTCTATAGCGTTGGTCGGCAACCAGTCTACCGCAGAAAGCAATGGCAACCTCCTGCGGGATAATCTTCTGGCCACGTATGGCACTTAACTGACTGAGTGGCTTATTCGTCAGATAAGTGTGACGTGTATTAAAACAATAGATGATAATATATTTTTCATTTTTCAGATTTATGTGTGTGGAATATTTTGAATTGTAGTGTATAAAGTGTTTGCACAGGTTTGTATCGTAACGCTAGTGTTTGGGTGTACTTTGGTCGGGAACGTTAGTTATATATATGTATATATGTGTGTGTGTGCGTATTGATGTATGAATATGTGATAATTTTCTGAGTAAGGAGCGATATAACTTTTATTTTAACGGAGCAGATAATAATAACTGGAAAACATTCTCCATAATTTTCCTGTTCAGATCTCAAAGACGAAACAAGGGTATATCTCTCTTATTTTGATTTGTTTTTTATTTTTTAATGTCAGCTGTCATAAATATTAATTTTCTTGTAGAAATAAGCCTCATCTTTGATTTTGTAGTTGTTGTTCAACAGATTCACAAAAAAAAAAACGTAACAGGAAAAGACCAGACAAAATTTACGTTGCTTTCTTTCTTCCTTTTTTTATTTTTTTTAACTTTTTGTTTTTTTTTTTGTTTTTTTTTTCTGAAATATTTTGTGAAATTTATTGTTAGAAGAGTCGGTTTTCTTTATTCGTTTTTATTTATTTATTTATTTATTTATTTATTTATTTATTCCCCCCTTTGATTCTGATGGTGCGCAGGTTTCGGTGATGGCGCGTCGTCTTCAAACTAAATTGGCTTTCATTTCTTTTTCCCAGCGCTATTTTTATTTCAAGAAAGGATGACATATAAATGTTATTTATGTAACGAATAAAATATAGCATTCACGCCATATTTTTAACATTTTCTTGCGAATGGTTCTTCTTCAGCATTTATATCTTTCTAAAAGTAATCCTGGGAAAAATTAAACTAAGTGCTCTCTTCATCTTTCTCAAAAGACACAGATACGAACAACAGTTTATATCTACATACATATCCAATACACACACACACACACACACACATATATATATGTGTGCGTCTGTTTAGATATGTGTTTATTGGACTTGCATCAACACACATATATATATATATATTTGTTACAATGGTTTATAAAAGCATAGTCTGCTTTTACAAAGCATTGTAGCAACTATTACAATATAAAGCTCCACATTGTATCGAGCACTCTTTATAAAAGTAAATGCTTGAACAGTGGGTTTAAAATCTACGTATTCTATCACTTTCTTATAATATATATATATATATATATATATATATATATATATATATACGCAAACATATATATATATATATATATATATATATTTATATCGCATCATATATATATATATATATATATACACGCGTGTGTGTGTTTTTCCTTACTCGCCTCAGTTCATTTTCTTTCTTTTGTCCCGTTTAATTTTTAATATAATTTTTCTTTATTTTTCTTTTTATTTGAGTTTTCCTCTTCTTACTGCCTTCATTGTATTTTACATTTTTTCTTATTATTTTATTGTTTATTCTCTCTTTACTCGGTTCTGGGCATGACGGTAAACTGCATCCGGCAGCAACGCCTCTGATTGGGAGGTTGTGAAGAGCATGGACCACCTCTTAATTACTGTTGTTCCCAGGCCCACCCTGACCCCGAGTGGTAGCACCTGTTAGGGTCTCAGCTATGGACAAATAGTTAACTCCCAAACTGGGGTCAAAACACTATGAAAGTATAAAAATAATTCTATAAAAATATATACATAAAAATAAACATTTATAGAAAAATATACATTTTTGTAGGAAAAATATTAGTAACAACACACATTTGAAGAAAAAATTACCATAACACATTTTTGAAGAAAAAAAGCTATTCTCAGCAAAACATTTTTGAATACAAAACTAGAAGACATTTTCAGTTTTCTAAAATAAAAGAAATAACTTTCATGAAAATCTGACTAAATCAACCTTCTTCACTATAACTGAACATTAAAAATAAAAGTTAAAATCCCACGTTTTTGGCATTAAATAAGCCACTGAGGTTGATATGCCGTTAAACAAAAACTCAAACTCAAACTCTCTTTGCTTCTTTTTTCTTTCTTTTCTTTTTACTTTTTTACTTCTTCCTGTTATTCTTTGATTTTCTTTCTTGATTTCCAATTTTATTTTTTCTTTCCTCATTTTTGCCTCTGATTATTTATTCACTCCTTTTCATTTTTTATTGTATTTATCTGTTTTACCTTCCTTCCTTCCTTTCTTTCCTTCCTTCCTTTCTTTCCTTCCTTCCTTTCCTTCCTTTCTTCCTTTCTTTCCTTTCTTTCCTTCCTTCCTTTCCTTCCTTTCTTCCTTCCTTCCTTTCTTCCTTCCTTCCTTTCTTTCCTTCCTTCCTTTCTTTCCTTCCTTCCTTCCTTTCCTTCCTTCCTTCCTTCCTTCCTTCCTTCCTTCCTTCCTTTCCTTTCCTTCCTTTCCTTCCTTCCTTCCTTTCCTTTCCTTCCTTTCCTTTCCTTTCCTTCCTTCCTTCCTTCCTTTCTTTCCTTTCCTTCCTTCCTTTCCTTTCCTTTCCTTTCCTTTCCTTTCCTTTCCTTCCTTCCTTTCCTTTCCTTTCCTTCCTTCCTTCCTTTCCTTTCCTTTCCTTCCTTTCTTTCCTTTCCTTCCTTCCTTCCTTTCCTTTCCTTTCCTTTCCTTCCTTCCTTCCTTCCTTTCCTTTCCTTTCCTTCCTTCCTTTCCTTCCTTTCCTTTCCTTTCCTTTCCTTCCTTTCTACCTTCTTTCCTTATCTGATTTTTCTTACTTTCTATTTCTTTCATTTCTTTCTTTCTTTCTTTTCTTTTGTGTAACTTTTTTCTAAATTGTTTTATTTAATCATATATTCATATCTTTTCATTCTTTTCCTGTAACTTATCTTTCCTTCTTTTCTCCTTTCTTTCTCGAATTATTTCTTTAATACTTTCTATCCTTTCTCTATTATTACTTTTTCTTTATATCTTCTTCTCTTCTTTGATTTCCCTCCATTCTTTCTGTCTTTCTTTCTTTCTTTCTTTCTTTTATTTTATTTCCACCCTTCCTCTGTTCTTTCTTTGGCTCGTTATTTCTTTGTATTTCTTTCTTTCTTTCTTTTTCTTTCTTTCTTTCTTTCTTTCTTTCTTTCTTTCTCGAATTATTTCTTTAAAAATTTCTGTCCTTTCTGTATTATTACTTTTTCTTCTTTCATTTCCCTCCATTTTTTCTTTCTTTCTTTATTTTATTTCCACCCTTCCTTTATTCTTTCTTTTGCTCGTTATTTCTTTTTATTTCTTTTTTTCTTGTTTTTCATTGTTTGATAATTTATTCCTTCTTTTCTTCTTCTATTTTCTACCGTTCTTTTTAATTTTTTCTAACTTGTTTCTTTTTTCGTTCTTTCTATTTGTTTCTTGTTTTTCATTCTTTCATAAATTATTACTTCTTTGTCATTCTTTTCTCATTTTTTGCTTAATTAAATTTTTTTCTCTTTTTTAGGAATTTCATCCATTAACTTGCCATTTTTTGTTTCTTTCTTTGTCTCCTACCTTCTTTCTTTCCTCTCTTTCTGTTTTATTTCAACATTTTCTTTTTTTCTTCCGTATGCTGTCCAGTGAGTTCAAAATCCTCCCACCCCCGCGTTCATATTCTTCCGCGTTTCAATAAATTCCTGTTATTATTTTTATTACCACGTATCGCCTCTTTTTCTTCACTCTAAAATTGCTTTATTTTTATTTTTATCATTTTTTTCTCTTATTTCCTTTATTCTTCCAAACTTGCTCATCCTCATTATTCAAGAGTTGGTGACGTCTTCGAAGATTTTCTTTGACCTGTTGACATTTACGATGACAGCAACTACTTGACACTTGCTTTAGATAAAAAGGGACATAATGGCGATCATTGGGAGTGACGCCAAGAAAGACAAACAAATTATTATTATTGATATTGATGTTTTGCTTTGCTTTTGCTATGTGTAGTCCAAGTTGTCCCTAAAGCTCAACTACAGACTTCAAGAGACAACAAGTTTTGTTTAATATTTTTCTTTTTCGATGTATCAGAAGATGCAAACAGATGTGGAACTACGCAATCAGAGTGAAAAAAATGTAATTGTGTTCATTGCCTGGAGAGAAATCTACGCTATGAGATATTTTTGTTTGCGATTCGCGTATTTGAAAGCTTTCAGGAATGCGTTCCACGTATTAGTTGGTTCCTTTTGATATCATTCCAAAAGCCCCAGTAATAAATGTTGTCTTTGAGATGCCAAATTCTACTGATTTCTACCTTGAGGTCTTTGCATTTACTTAGTTTCTCAAACGTCTGTAAATCTCTGTTTTTGTTGGTTGGGTTATACAACGTCTATGTGTTTTCATTTATTATAAATTATTAGTTAACGATCTTTCGGGGTTTGAGGATGATTTTTTTTTCCTTCACTTAGTTTCGACCGACAGAAAACCGCCCTTAGAATACCTGCAAATTTTAAGAATAGATTTATTAAAATAGTTTTAAATCTTTATATTTACAATTCTTCCATCTCCTGAAATTATTCCGTTCTCTGTTACGGGTGTTGTATGTATGCAGCTGTAATTTAAATTTAAATTTTAATCATTAGTCTCTTGAAATAGCGACACATAAATCTGACTTTTTTAAAATTATAATTATGTTAGTTTTGATAAGGATGCGCGTTGTGGTGACGTGGATATCGGCTCAGAACGAGAAATCGGAGAGCCGAGTTCAAATTCCAGTTACATTTACATACCCGTCAATACACTTCGGAAAGACATAAATTCGTTCTTCTCCCTCCAGCTACGAGTTAAACAGCAGAACAGATTGGATTATATAGCATTGGTTGGCAACCAGTCTTCTGCACAAGTAATGGCAAACTACCGGGGAAAAATCTTCTGCCCAGCCAGTCATGTCTCATTCGAGACATGGTCGCCCAAACGTGTAACACGTATGGCACTTGACTGATGGAATTATATATTATCGTATTTTGTTTTATTCAATGAATTTCTAAACCAAACATTCATGATTATAATCAACTCCAAGTTAATACTTCCGTTAAGAAAATTTTCTTATTGTTACATAAATATATATATATATATAGATATATATATATATATATTGTAGAAGTTTCGTTAAGGCACTGTTGTTAATGCCCTTATTCTTCAGGGTTTTTTTTTTCGCATCAGCAGATGAAAAAAGCCTTCATCAGCAAAAAAGGCCATGAGGAATGAAGACATCATGATGGTGGCCTTAAAAAACTTTGAAGTCGGCATGATTCTGCTTAGTTAAATGACAAATTTCTCCCCATCAATGTTATCAATGCTCTATCTCTATCTCCATATTGAGCACCTTACGACAAAATTCCTGCTTGCCTAAATATTTTTTCTCGGTAAAATACTGAAAAAACTGCAATCTTGATACTAAATATCATCACACACACACAAACATACACACACACACACACACACACACACACACACATACAGATAGATAGATAGATAGATAGATAGATAACCTAAAGAGCCAAAAAACCTACCTAGGATCTTCAGGGAAGGCTTGCTTTTCCCTGAAGATCCGGTTAGGTGAAACCTAGGTAGGTTTTTTGGGTCTTTTTGGGTTATCTAGGTCTTTAGGTTATTTATTTTGTCTGCTCTGCATACGTATTGAGCTCTTTGTTATAGAATCTTTCTTTTATTATATCACCCCAAGCAAGGCGAAAACGCCACTGATGCACAGGGGGCTACGTAAGAGTGAAAGGATTGGAAAAGAGAAAAACCGGAAACCACATCCTAAACAGGAAACAAGGGATGAGCCTCTTCACCTGTTCAATAGACGTGGGTGGAGTGTGAACCGGGCGATAGTTTAGTCTATCTACTCTAATTGAAAAATAAAATAAAATAAAATAAAAAGAATGAAAAGATTGGAAAAGAGAAAAACCGGAAACTACATCCTAAACAGGAAACAAGGGATGAGCCTCTTCACCTGTTAAATAGACGTGGGTGGAGTGTGAACCGGGCGATAGTTTAGTCTATCTACTCTAATTGAAAAATAAAATAAAATAAAATAAAAAGAATGAAAAGATTGGAAAAGAGAAAAACCGGAAACCGCATCCTAAACAGGAAACAAGGGATGAGCCTCTTCACTTGTTCAATAGACGTGGGTGGAGTGTGAACCGGGCGATAGTTTAGTCTATCTACTCCAATTGAAAAAAATAAAATTAAAAAAATGAGTGAAAAGATTGGAAAAGAGAAAAACTGGAATTACTCGTCTCGGGTTTTTTCTTTGGGCTACGTACTTTGACTAATGTTCACGTGCTTAGCTCTTTCTTTTTTTACATCTATTTTTTCCTTCCGCGTATATACTCGGAGGGTTTTTCGAAACGAGTATAGTGATAAGTTTACATATGTAGAAAGAGAGAGAGATAGAGAGAGAGAGAAAGAGAGAGAGACTGATTATTTTGCCTCCTTTTATAGGTTGCCCGAATATTTCAGAAAATATATTCTTGTGTTTGTTCATTGAACGCATTCGTTTATGTTTCTGAGATAAGGTAGTATTTACACTATCTACATTATTCGAACTATTATCCTTCTCTTTGTTGCCTTTTTTTTCGACGTTTCGGCCGTTGTACGCTCCGGACTTCTTCGGGTGATAGGAAATTGTGACCCGAACTCTTTATTACAATCACTATATCATTATCATATTTTGAGTGAAGCCTCTTTTGGTAGTTATGAGTTTTCTTCCTCGAAACAAACTCTCTAAGTTACTTATTCACCACTTCTTTAGCCTGGTATTGAACTCACAACTCTTTGTCACGAGAACTAAGCAACGTCTATATCCACTGGGCCAGAGTCATTAAGGACAAGAACAACTGAGCTTCTGAAACTTATAAACCTAATGTTCAGTAACCGTTTTTACCAGAGTTCATATTGCAATTTTTGATGTTAATGGTTTTCTATATTATTTTTTTACCAGAGGTCATATTGCAACTTTTGACACTACTGCTTTTCTCTGGCACTCCGTATGACTGGTTCTTGAATTTTATTCATTATATTCATTTGTATGATTGGTCGGCTTAGGAGATTTTGTCGTCAAACATGATTCCTTAAATTTACGTAGTTTCCTGTGGTGTTCTCTATTATTTTTTTACCAGAGGTCATATTGCAATTTTTGGCACTACTGATTTTCTCTGGCACTCCGTATGACTCGTTCTTGAATTATATACATTTGTACGATTAGTCGGCTTAGGAGATTTTTGTCGTCAAACATGATTCCTTAAATTTACGTAGTTTCCAGTGGTGTTCTCTATTATTTTTTTACCAGAGGTCATATTGCAATTTTTGACACTACTGATTTTCTCTGGCACTCCGTATGACTGGTTCCTAAATTATATTCATTATATTCATTTGTATGATTGGACGGCTTAGGAGATTTTTGTCGTCAAACATGATTCCTTAAATTTACGTAGTTTCCTGTGGTGTTCTCTATTATTTCAACTTCGTCCCATAGGGGGCGGTGATCCTCTCTCTCCCTCCATATGTGGTCAGCTTCGCCTGATTTTTCTATCTGCCCTCGTCTTACGGCCTTGCGATGTTCTTGTATTCTTACCTTAAGAGGAGGACTATTTCTCCTTTATATTTCTTTCCACAGCTATACGGAATTATGTACACACAGTCCTTAGTCATGTCCTCCTCTGTTGAAGGTCTTACTCAGAAGAGGTACCTGCAACATGTAGAACCACTTCTGAAGATCGTCCTGATGTTATATAGACCACAGATTCTTTGTATTTTTTCCGATATCTCTTTCACATAGGGTAGACAAACCGAGGCTGTTTTCTGAGAGGTTTTATCCTCATGTACCCTCCTTTCTATATTTTTGGAGTTGTTTCGGTTACAGGTATCTCGAATATACTTTTCGTCTTAATCAAGATTTGCAAGCATTTCAAATGGTTCTTTCTGCCGTACAATATCAAATATTTTTTTTGAATTTCTGACACATAAGTAGAGGTTTTCCCGCATTCACGTTTCTTTCTCTAAGAAAATTCTATTGATAAAAATAGCAATTCTTGTGTCATTATTCTAAACTATGAATCACCGTTCTTGTCTTACTTCTTGTATAATTCCACTGCAAAAATTAATGGTCAAATACAACTCCGTTCCTTATTTGTAAATGTTGTCTTATTTTATACTTTTTTAAATTTTTCTACTGTAATAATCTTTCTGGGCGTGGTCGAACATGACTCTCAACAGATTGTTCTTCATTATCGGTGAATTTTCATACATTTTAGGAAAGAACATCGGAGTTGTTCCCCGCTGACTTCTCTGCTGATTGACTTTCTGAGTTTTCCAAGACTGGCTGTCACCTAAGGCTAGAAATCCTAGTCTACACTGCTATTTCACCCATAGATGAAGACGGAAAGAAAAGATAGATTGATGCCAATTCCAAAGATATTTTTGAGAAGATGAACCCAGGCAACTAGCTTGAATCTTGAACTCGGCCTGCCAAATCCTCATTCTACGATGATTGTTACATTTTATGCAAAAATTATTTTATATTTGTTTTGAATAAAATTCAACAGTTTTAAAAATGTCCAGATAGTATCCAGTCTTTAGACTGTGGTTAGATTGCAGTAGCTGTTAATCATCTCCAGTCCTGTTCTTCTTTCCGTATAAACACCGTAAAAATGAAAGCAATTTGGTCCTCGGGCTCCCAACGAAGTAGCAGTACCTCCCTATTGCATTATAAGACGCAATTATGGATATTTCAAATGTAGCCGCGGCATGCAAGCAAATTTTGTCCTTGTCTTGAAGTACGCATATAAATCCACACATTAAACACATTTCCCAATCTTTTCACTCTTACGTAGCCCCCTGCACATCAGTGGCGTTACCGCCTTTCTCGGGGTGATATGATAAAAAAAAACTGTATTTAGGCCTTGCAGCATATCAGTTAAAAGCACTTCTTCATTTCAAAATCCTTTAGTCAATTACGTTTTATACGCTTGGGCGATCATGTCTCTTTAGAGACATTACTGAGTATGTAGATAATTTTCTTGCAATGAGTTGCCATTTCTGGTTGACAACCAAGGTTACTGAACCCAATCTCTTCTGCTATTCAACCCATAGCTGGAGGGAGAACAGATGGATTAATATCTTTCTCAAGGATATTTGCGCATAAGTTACGTAGTTTTATCTGTCGCTTACTTGTTAGATTTATTCCGTAGTTTAGAACATCTGAGTACTGACATGGCTCAAGATTGCTTAACTTCCAGAAATTTAGTTTCAATATGGTAAAGGCCGTGGGTAGTTACTTAAATATACGATATGCATCTGACGCTGGAATTTAATTTTGTTTAGTCACTGCACTCCGCTGATCATCTGATAACATTTTTATCCTTTGAGGCTAGTCTTTTTGTTTCAAGTGCAATGTTCGAAAAATTGACCTTTACAAAATGCAAGAGTCTACTAAAATTTTTCACTTTATCTTCCATTTTTCAACTCAACAGCAGACACAGAAATTCTGTGCAAAGATAGAAAAGATGGTTGAATGCAATTTGATTCGATAAAGTCGAAAAGCAAAATAAAAATTGAAAATTGAAGACATGAACTATTAACCTCGCAAAAAGAAAAAAAAATATTAAAGAACAGGGTAATTGGTTTCACCAATTTCTGATTGCTTCGTAGATTGGAATGGACAAAAAACTGAAATCTGTTCACGCTAAATGTCAACTAAAATAGCTAACATATGGAGATAAAATGAAGAAAAAAAACACTAACTTTCTGGCGTCGATAACAAAATAATAGTTACGGTTTTTATGAGTAACGATCATATTATTATTATTAGTAGTAGTAGTCGTAGTAGTAGTAGTAGTAATTCTTTATTGAAATTTTTAAACATTTTTCAACCGGATATGCTGCACGATGGGAGATCTCTATCATGTCGTACGACCTTATACAGTTAGCACTTTCCGCAGAATATTTGCAATGCTAAGCATCACAGATTTCTGAAACAATCAGATAATACTGATATTCTCGTTTAAGTTCAGCGGCCTAGAATCCTGCAATGACCCAATGACAACTGGACTAGTTATGTTCCACGTTACGCATTAACATGATGGTCAGTGTATTTAATGAGATTGTTACATTTTTTTTATTTTAATACTAGCAGTATAGCCCGGCGTTGCTCGGGTGTAATGAAAGCTTTAAAACTAATCCAGGGTCCTGGAGCTCAGACTCTTTGGACGTTGGCAGGAAAGACTAAAAAGCAATAGTTGTTTCCAGTTAAAGCGAAACCATAGACTGAAAGAGAAATGAATGGATATTAGTCAAATATTGATTTCCTCATATCGCTATCAATTAAGTTTTTCTCGTCGTAAACTGAATTTTGAAGGCTAAATAAGTTCTCTGAGTAAATGGTATCATGGCTGAGACTAAGAACTACAATTATACCTACTTAGAGCCAAACCCGAAGCAAAAACTAAAATAAAAAGGCTGAAAAGGTTACAGACATGCAGGCAGATAAACAGATACACACACATCTTGCCTTTATGTCTTTATATATATATATATATATATATATATATATATATATATATATATATATATACATTATCGATTTTCTGCACTATTGTAAGAACTGCAACATTGAAACTTCTGAATATCGTTTCTTATGTCTTTGTCTATGTCTGTATCAAATTTGATTAAAATCGGACCAATCCTTCTATAACCCAATTTTTTCGATTATCGATTTTCGATAGATATCGGGGGTACCTCGGCACAAAACCAAGCTAAAAACACTCGCACACGCTTATAGTACAACTTTGTAAATTTTAAAGAAAATCGGTTCAGCTGTTTCGGAGTCTATAGGTAATGGACACACAGACACACACACACACACAAAGTTCTATTTATAAATAAGTTTAGATTAGGATTAACATGAACAAACGCAGTTAATGAGGAGACATTTTCTTGTATTTTTGTTTAATTTTTTTTTATTTTTGCCAGGGACGATAAGGTGTGAATCGGTAACCGTAATGTGATAGGTCTGTTTCGATGTTGAAATCTCACACGATGCTGGATTGGTTCACCTTCTCTAGCTTGTGGCGGTACGAGTTCCCGTCAAGTTCATGTTCATGCTTCTTACATTGGCCAGTTGATATTGGCGATATTGGTACTGCGTGACTATATAAATATATATACACATTCTTGATTATAAAAGAGAGGAAGGTCTTAAAATTATTCTCTCTTGCTTAAAGCAAGCACACCTCAAGAGCCAAGAGAGAATAATTGTACGACCGTCCTCTCTTTTATAATCAAGAATGTGTATATATATTTATATAGTCACCCGCAGACAGATCTGTTTCGCTGTATCACAGGTCATCAGTACGGTTAGACATCCGATTGCTTCTAGCCAGGATTTAAATCAGTCGGCGATTCTACAACTGAGCTATGGGCGCTCGGTAGAGGAAGGCGGACTTTAGCGTATTATATACAATGTAAATATACGCCAGTAGCTGAGTGTTCAAATTCATGACCGAATGAACGATGATATATATATTTCAATCCTGTCACATACATTGAGAGAGAGAGAGAGAGAGAGAGAGAGAGAGACGATAGCGAGGAAGCGTCGTCTCAGTTCATTCACTTTACTATCAGTTATTAAACTTTACTACCAGTTATGAAAGGTTTTGCCACGTGTTTGCTCTGTAACAGTGCGTTATTATTTTTTGAAATAATTATGTCGTCGAGTAGTGATTATTGTATGTATATATATCCTCTCTATTATAATTAAAACAGTTGTGCATTCATCTGAAAATCGATAGATAGGTTGATATATATATATATATATATATATATATATATATATATAGATAATATATAGATAATATATATATATATATATATACAGATAAAAAATATAGAGACAGATAATATATATTTATATACTGATTATTTAATTTCATAGTTTTTGGTCATAATAGATTTAGACCAGTGCACATTTGTATTAAAACGTGTTCAATACAATTATATTGTAGAACTTTCGAATATTTTCAATTTTTAAACGAGTTATGACGTGACCTAGGTTTCTACTATGAGTGGTGTCTTCAGGTGATTTTCAATAACTGATTTTACCGTTTATCGATTTTTTTCAAGAATGCTCACGTAACGGTGGTTAAAAAAATGAAAGAACAGTAATTATGACTAAGTGTAACGATACTAAAAATACATCTTAGGTTCATACATCCATGAATGAAATCGTTATAATTTATAATGTAATATTTAATATAATTTCAAAATTTGCGCGTTCAAAAAATTCCGCCACGTGAGCGTTAAAAAAAAACACCTTAACGTGAGCGTTCTTAAAAAACTCTAAATGGTAAAATCAGTTATTGCAAAACGCCCGGAGACACCACTCCTGGTAGAAACCTGGCTCGCGTAATAACTCGTTTTCAAATGGAATATATATATATATATATATATATATATATATATATATATATATATACGAGTGAATACAGAACGAAGAAAGAATTCTTACAACGTCCAAAACATTAATTTAAAACAGTGCTCGATATATGATGTATAGAGATGTGAAAATTTGTTTAATGTAAATTTCAGACGTTTCATAGCTAGAAGTCAGCAGTATTTCTTTGTAAATTTGGCTGCTCTGAAAGACACACTCCCCTATCACACAACCACTTTAACAAAACCCTCTCTAAAATTCCAACGGTCTAAGACATACTCCCCTATCATTAACCCCGACCAACACCCATAACTAAACTAACCATATATAAGGAAAGAGGCTTTCCATTACTTTACATACCACCTGATGAGACATTTGTCGTGAATATATATAGAAAAATTATGTAGATGTTCTAAAATATAATTTATAATAAATATAGTGTTCTTAGCTAGGTTTTGTGCCGAGGTACCCCCGATAAATGTCAAAAATCGATAATCGAAAAAATCAGGTTATAGAAGGAGTGGTCCGAATTTAATCATATTTGATACACTCATAGACAAAGACAGAAGAAACGATATTCATACATATATATAATTGTGTTTTTTTTTAATCCACTGGCCTGATTTTAATGTTTAATTTTGCTGTTAGATAAAATAAGGTAGAATATCATACTTTCAGAAAACCTGGCGTGTTTAGGTACAATCATTTGCATTTTCTGTTGTATTTTAGATACTAAATTTTTTATGATGATAATTGTGGTCTTCCTCCATTTTGTTGCATCGTGTTCGTATTAATGAGCACATTCCAAATTCGGAAGTTATAATGCTTTAATTCCTTTACGTCAGAATTCCCCTGAAGATCAAAAACTGATAAGCTAATCTAATCTCA
Source organism: Ascarosepion bandense (assembly GCA_037127315.1). Lineage (NCBI taxonomy): Eukaryota > Metazoa > Mollusca > Cephalopoda > Sepiida > Sepiidae > Ascarosepion > Ascarosepion bandense. The sequence continues at coordinate 987,185 of JBBBDQ010001066.1, read as the reverse complement.
TACGAACTAACATGTTACAACCTGAAATTGTATAATTTCTCGAGGTCCTTCATCATCCTGCGTTTATTTACAATAGCTCGTTCCAATTTCAATAATTGGAGAAAGCACTTTCTCTAGCCCTTTTACTTAGCAGAAGCATGGATTGAAGTCCGTAGTTACAATATACAAAAGTCAGCATTTGTTTGATAATTATGAAGTAATCACTAATAACAAGAGAACGTAGCAAAAGTAAATTTAAAATATGGGTGTGCTACAAGCAATGCTGTGTGTAGATCAGTCCAATCATTTCCTTTCTACTGTCAATTATCTTGATGATGTAGCCTTTGTTATAGGACAAGAATAATCAAATTTGTTTAATGTAAATTTCAGACGTTTCATAGCCAGAAGTCATCAGCATTTCTTTGTAAATTTGGATGATCTGAAACGTCTTTCCCGCCTTTCATTCCCTCTTCCCTGTTGAACGAGACCTCACCGAAATTTAGATTTTAAATTCTCAAATATTTTGTTAACTCTGAACATTAAACTTAACCATCAATCCACTAGAATCACTGTTCATACCTAATATCCATGATTCCGTGTGCAGCAGAAATACCTCCCACATATACTTCCCTAGAGATACTTCACACAAAATATCAAGACATTAGTGGCAGTGGTGTCTTCATTATGATTATATAGTCGTTATATATATATAATACAGGTTTCATTGAATAATATAGACAAGTTTTGTCTATTAATTTTGTGTAGGATCCGTTCATACTGTCTGATATACTTGATGGTGAAAGACAACAAAAAATCACAGTAATTGTTGATTTTTTAATCGGGTCTAAGCTTTCGGCTCACATAAGCCATTATCAAAGAGTAAATATTAACACACAGTAAACATAGAACATTTATATATAAGTAATTATATATATATATAATTACTTTATTCTGCTAGTAATATCTTCATTTTTTGAGGCACATATGCAGTGGAACCTGTTGTATGCAATCACCCCTACTGCCATCAAAAGCTGGTCGCATACGGCAAGAGGTCGCTCACTAACGACGCGTGACCTATCCTCCCCATGATCGTATATTTCACTCTCCAGAATGTACATATTTTAGTATTATACCATGTAATCTGGTAATAAATAAATGAGAACATAAGATGGCCTAACTTGGAAAAGATTTATTCAGCATAATTATTATTATAACATTAAAAACCTTTTTACAATGGATTACAAAAGCAATAAAAAAATTTTATTCATACTAGTGTAGGCTTACAAAAATCAGTTATTGCAGTCGGGGTGGCGTTTCTTTTTTTTTTTTTTTTTTGCAAGTGCTACTTCAATTGTAATTGATGTTGGCACTTATTTATTTGGTCTTCATGAAACAAGTGAGTGATAGTAAAAGAGAATCTGCGATAATATATGGAAAAATAAACAAACATAGAATAAAAAAATGACAACGATCAGAGTAGAGAGAGGCAAAGAGAGAGAAAAAGAAAGAGAGAGAGAAAGAGAGAGAAAGAGAAAGAAAGAGAGAGAGAGAGAGAGAGAGAGAGAGAGAGAGAAAGAGAAAGAAAGAGAGAGAGTAAAACGATTGCGAAAAAATAAAGATAATGAAAGCGATAAACATTGAAAATGGAAATTTCATAAAGATTTCATTTTTCACCTACGCCCGAAATTATCGAAGTTGGTACACAAACCGACAAATCTCTTGAAATTGTCAAATGAGTACATGATAATACAAGAAAGCTGCCGTTTGACCACCGCCATTTCAGCAAATAATAAAAATTTTGACACTTCACTACAATAGCAAAACAACGCGAAAGCATTTCTAGCTTAGATTAAAGGAAAATGAAATAAATTACTACGTTAATTTAGAAGTTAGGTCAGTACTGCCAAAATGAATTTATGTTAAAGTGGTCGCTTGACCAGTGATTTTTATTCTTTCATGCTGGTCGGTGGCCGCGTTTTGGAAGAGGTCCCTCACTGCGGGTAAATTAACATTAGCAAATCGTCCGTGCATAGAAAAACAGTCGTTCATAACAGGTGATCGCTGACGATGGTGGTCGCATACACCAGGTTCCACTCTATTTCAAACATTCAGTCAGTTAAGTGCCATACGTGAAACACGCTTCGAGACATGACTGAATGGGCAGAAGATTATCCCGCAGTAGGTTGCCATTGCTTTCTGCGGTAGACTGGTTGCCGACCAAAGCTATAGAACCCAATCTGTCCTGCTATTTAACCCATAACTGGAAGGAATAGACGGATTAATACCTTTCCTAAGGGTATTTGCGCGTAAGTGAATGCAATGAATTCAACTGGAATTCGAACTTGGCTCCCCGATTTCTCGTTCCGAGCCGATATCCACTGCACCACAATGGTACATATACGATATATTTGTATTGATCGATCATGTAAACCACAACAAAGTGAAAACAAAAAGAACACGTATAGTTAACGTCAGAAAGAAACAGTTGAAATTTCTAGGAAAATTTCCTAATGAGGAAAAAGGCTTGGAAAGTTTGCTCATACCTTTTGTATTTCTTGTGGATGTCAATCCACAAGAAATACAAAAGGTATGAGCAAAATATCAGCTACCCTACTTAAGGCGCTTGTTAAAATGGATGACAGAACAGGGTTTAGGATAGATAACAAAAACACATTTACTAAGAGTAACATATGACAGGATGTTCTGGGGTGCCATGATCATCAACGTCCTGAAGGAAGAAGGAAACAGTTCATGCTACCTGAAGCGCCTCTTCCTTGACGCGATCGTCCTAACCTGATATGAAAAAAAAATGTTGACAATTACATCAAAATAATGTAAAGACAATTGGGTTATACTCCCAAAAATTTATTGAGATGGTATTGTTTAAAGTAAAAATTTATTCTAATAATCTTCTATGCGATGTACTTGTATAAATATTTTTTCTTTTGTGTGCTGTGTCCCTTCAAGACGTAGGCGATCACGGCCCTCTACATCTTCTTATCTCGTTTAATTCTTAATAAGTTGTTTTTTTGTTGTTTCTCTAAAACCTTGATTTACTATCCATTTGCACATCAAGGATGTTACCTGCTACTTTTCTCTGTGCTCTTTCCCTCAATTTGCCCTGTGAGGATCAATTTTTCCAAGCCTTCCTTCCACATTACATGTCCTAGAAATTTCAATAGTCTCTTCCTGATGTTAAGTATAAGTTTTCTTTTTGTTTACATATTCTTCTTCTTCTTCTTCTTCTTCTTCTTCTTCTTCTTCTTCTTCTTCTTCTTCTTCTATGTTTCTTGTCCTTTAGGACGTAGGCGATAATAACTTTCCACATCTCCCTATCGTTGGTGGCTCTTAGCACGCTTTCTCCTGTTACACCACATATCTCCCATTCTGTCATCCACCTGTTCAGATCCTTCAAATATGTCATCCGCTGCTTTCCCTGTCTCTTTTTCCCTCTATCTGGCCTGTTAGTATCAGTTTCTCCAAGCCCTCTTTCTTCATTGCATGCCCCAGGAACTTTAGCTGACTCTTCCTGATGCTCAGTATTAATTTCCTTTTCGTTTTCACCCTTTCTAAAACCTCCTTCTTGCTCACATGCTCGATCCATGATACCCACAGCATGTTTTTTTAGAACCACATTTCAGTTGCTTCAAGTTTTTCTTCATCTTTGATGATATTGTCTAGCATTCACTGACATATTGAAGAACTGACAATCGAAAATAAGTTCATCCTTAACAGTGGGATAACAATGCCTTTTCGGATGCATGCTAAAGTGTACCGTACAGGACGAACGGGTTTACAGATTTGGTTTGGCTTCTTTTTTATTTTTATTTAATGTTTTTCGGCATGTCAACCATTATACTGACAAGATTTTTACGATAGATTCGTATAAATAGAATATGTATTATTTATAAGAATTCAGTTTGTAGATCAGGTTTCATTGAGGCATTTTTGGAAAGAGATTTTTATGCACAGTTAAATGTATTACTTATGTGCGTTGTGGTGCAGTGGATATCGGCTCGGAACGAGAAATCGGGGAGCCGAGTTCGAATTCCAGTTGAATCCATTGTATTCTCTTACGCGCACATACCCTTGGGAAAGGTATTAATTCATCTCTTCCCTCCATTTATGGGTTAAATAACAGGACAGATTGGATTCTATAGCCTTGGCTGGCAACCAGTCTACCGCAGAAAGCAATGGTAACCTACTGCGGGATAATCTTCTGCCTAGTCAGTCATGACTCTTTCGAGACATGATCGCCCAAGCGTGTTTGACGTATGGCACTTAACTGACTGATATATATATGTAAGTAATACATTTAACTTATATATATATATATATATATATATATATATATATATATATATATTACGAAAAAATCCCGAAGATTAATGAATTGGTTTTAACAACCAAGGTATTTATTTGAACATTATTTTTAGTCGATACTCATATTTGAGTAGATATTCTGTTTTTAATCAAACAGTATATTTATATATTTATTTCTAACGGTCTGATTATTTGCAATAGATTTACGAAAATGTGCGTCATTCAGCGTGATTCGAACCTGCGACCCCTACCAACATAGGGGAAGCCACTAATTGATCTAGTGGTGCGTCTTAGACCACTCAACCACGAATGATACCACAGTCTAAACGAATGACCTACATTTTCGTACAAAATATATCATAAATTATCAGGCCGGTAGAAATAAATATATAAATATACTGTTTGATTAAAAACAGAATATCCATTCTAATGCGAGTATCGATTAAAGATATTGCTCAAACAAATAATTGCATATATATATATATATATAGTTATTTAGATAGATAGATAGATAGATAGATAGATAGATAGATAGATAGATAGATAGATATATATTGCTGTTAATAGTTTTTTCTTTTATTCAACAATGTATTGTTGGTAATTTGTTTCATAAATTTATTGCTGATAATATTTTCTTCCTCACAAAATATTACATGTCTTTTCACAATTAAAATTTATTTTTGTGCTTTCATAATGTTCGGATTCCAGTTTGGGGGTTAACTATTTGTCCATAGCTGAGACTCTAACAGGTGTTACTACCCTGGGTCAAGGTAGACCTGGAAACAACAACAATTAAAAGTGGTTCTATGCTCCTCAAACTTCAAATTAGAGGTCTTGCTGCAGGACCCGAATGAAGTTTATCGCCAAACCCAGGACCCGGATGTAGCTTGTCATACCCAGGACGCCCTGTTTACTAATTAACTAGCTAGTTGCAAAATCTACTTCTACTCCAACAGATACTTTTCTCGCATTTCTTCCCCGCTCTGCAACTCTCTCATGATTTCTTGTTTCCCAGATTCTAAAAATATTTAAATGCAACGCCAATCATCATCATCTGTTTTCTTGAACCTTTTTCCTTTTTCTTTTTTGTCCTTTCCTCAATCTTCACCATTTTATTCATCTCATTATCTTTTTATTTCACTTCCTGTAACCCCCTGCATCTTAGTGGCATTATTGCCTTGCTTGGATTGAAACGATTAAAAAACCCCGAATAACGAAGCGTGGTTGCTGATATATGTAGATTCATGACACAACAGTAAAGAAGTGATTTCTAGCGAAAGTAGATTTTTTTTTCATTTCAAGAAGGCGTTATTCCAAAGGTTTAAATATTACCCTCTGTCATATATAAGATAAATCACATTATTTACTGTGTCTTTTTCTTTTACTAATATTTAATGAATATCCACTGTAAAAATATTTGAAATGCGTTTATATCATAGACGTATTTGTTCAGTAATCGTCGTCCTCGTCCTCGTCCCATATCCTAATTTGGTTCATCCGCTGTCTATACGTGGCTTGTTCAGAAGGCCAATACGGGAATGAAGCAGTTTGGGGCATCGATCGCATGGTCTTGGCTAAACATACGTTCCCTTTTGACTTCCTCTCCAGTCTTTCTCTTCTCTTCGAAAGTGGAACAATCGAAAAGAATTGCTCATCGCCTGGATGGCCGGTCGGCGGCTTCTGTTTGCCAAGTTTTAGGACTGTTGAAAGAGGGAAAACTTCACCTGGTCCTTGAATCTGCATTTTGGTTCTTCCTGATGTCGTTTGCCGTTGACGAACTCGATCTCAGTAACACTGGCATTAATTAACCGACCGAGGACAATTCTTTCATACTGATTTTTAAAAAAAACTTGCTGAAACGAATATTATTTTAATTCGGACAATATGCCTTTTAAGGCCAATCGATTTAATTTTTCTGATTCACATTTGTATATTTATTTCAAGTGCTGATAGTAGACATGGAAAGGAAACTACAAGACCTCCTACACAAGGTAGCCAAAGAAAGTGGCTATCTTGTGTAGGAAAAGACTAAGCGTAAACTACAAGAAAAATGAATGCATGGTCAAAAGGAGCTCAAAATGCCAATTACAATTCAGCAATTTTGAAATCAATCAGATATAGAAATTTAAATAACGTGGAAATGTTCTGTTCCAAAGGCCGAATAAAGTATTAAAAGACAGGAAACAAAGAAAAGAGTACTGGACTATTCTGAGATATTTGTCCGCCTATATGGTAAAAAAAAATACTGAATTTTTTCTTAAAAGATGGTTGTTTGGTTCGTTGTTTTATTTTTATGGCATATCAACCTCCGTGGGTCATTTACTGCGAACTAATTATTTTTATTTATTTATTGCTGGTAAATACCTTTTCTTTCAGGAATTTATTGTTGTTTTTATAATCGTTTTTTCTCTAGTAATACTTTTTTTCTTTTCGAGTATCAAAATTCATTAGGATTTGTTTTTAAGGGCAGGGTTCCCAAGTCCTACCCTTGTTATTTAGCCCATAACTGAAGAGAAGAGACGTATTAATACCTTTCCCAAGGGTAACAGAGCTTAAGTGAATGCAGGGTATTCAACTAGAATTCGAACTCGGCTCACCGATTTCTCTTTCCGAGCCGATATCCACTGCACCACAACGCACATCCGTCACTAAGTATTGACCAGGCTCAACGTTGCTTAACTTCGGTGATCGAGCGAGAACCGGTGTATTCAACGTGATATGGCCCTAAGCACGCACATCCGTCACTAAGCGCTTACAGCACCTGGTATTCCGAAGCGGCCACCCATCTAAGTATTGACCAGGCTCAACGTTGCTTAACTTCGGTGATCGAACGAGAACCGGTGTATTCAACGTGATATGGCCGTAAGCCTCTTAAAAGATGAATAGACTCGAAACAACAGAAATGTGGTTCTACAGAAGGATGCTGAGGATACCGTGGACCGAACATATGAGCAACGACAAGGTTTTGAAGAGGATGCAAACGCAAAGAAGACTTATATTTAGCATCAGGAGAAGACAGCTGCCGTTTCTGGGACATGTAATGAGGCAAGAGGGCTTGGTGAATCTAATACTGGATTGTGGGAAAAAGAGACAGGGGAAAGCAGCACGAGACATTATTGATGGGCTTGATCGGATGGCGGAGGTGGTTTGGTAGAGATACCAAGAGAAACATATTAAGAGTGTCAAGTGTTAGGGGCAAAGGGAAGTTATGTGACATAAAGATGAATAATATTGATTTTATATCTATACCAGAATATTTTAAGGAGAAGAAATATGACGAATTGGAGAAACGATTTCTTTCCTTTAAAATTGTTCTTGATATATAAAGAATTTACAAATCGTTTTTCGCACAGAAGTATATGTTCATATTAAAACTAATAATAAAACTAAAATGTATACTTATAAAAAAAAGTTACGCATTATAAGGTATTTTAATAGCAGCAGAATGTATACCAAATAATTGCTCAATAAATATATGAAAATGTAAGATTCAATAGAACAATTAAAGTTCAACTGACCATTGTCACTGACTACACTACCTGCCATAATTATTAGGCAATCCCAGTCTTTTACAAAACGATATATTTCATACTATTTCTTTATCCAACACCAACATCAAATTACACCCACTACGCCTCACCTGTGACAGCCAAAATACAATATATTTTCTCTTATGCTTAATATTTCCAAATAGTGGATATATTGGTGAATCTGGAAACAGTTTTAGATTCAGTTTTAATAATCATGAACTAAGCATACGCCAAAAACAACCCTTATTCCCCGATAGCTGAACACTTCAATCAACCAGGACACACATTAGAAAATTGCAAATGTTTACTGATAGATTCTGATTTTAGTTCCACATACTCACGCAGAAAGAAAGAAAAATACTGAATTTTAAAATTAAATACATATAGGCAGGGTTAAATAGGGACTTAGGTATTTTGAATATTTATAAATATTTCAATAATTAAACATTTTTTAGATACACTTAAAATTGTTTTTAAAACATTTAAAAGTATTATTACAGTTAGGTTTACGTTTAAAAATATTCAAACTCTATTGCTTTCTATGGACGCTTCTCGCGACGGACACTTCTAGTTTAAATTTTAAAATCATTTGTTTCTGAGGAAAGGCCGAAGCCGGTCTGAAATATCAAATATATATATAAAATAAAAGAAATAAATAAATACTGTCAAAAAATACATTTTTAACTTACAACTTTTTAGTAGTTTTTCCTATACTATTTCTTTAGAATTTATCGCCAAGTTAATAATTGTAAATGAAAATAGAATGGTTCTTTTGTTAATACTGCACAATAACATGTGCATCAAATGAGTTTATAAATATTAAATAATTACCTATATTGCAGTTTCATCAATGAAAGAATGAAAAACATTTAAGGTGTTTCGGACAAGTTCATCTTTGCTTCCTTGCCTTGTAAAAATTTTGCCAAGTAATAACAAAAACCTATTTTATTTTCATTTAGAATTATCCACTAAAAATAGTACGAAATACATCATTTCTTTTAGAAAACTAGGGTTGCCTAATAATTATGGCCGGTAGTGTAACTCCTGATTTTACGTGTAGACTCTACAATAAAAAATGTTTTATAAATCTATTGAAATTATTAACAAATTTCATAGATATATTCATCAGAACAAACGTTAATCGTAGATTTTAAAAGTCATATAGCGTTATCAAATACAGTGAAATTAAAAATAATTTTTAAACTGCTACTAAATTTAAATACTACATCTTTTATGCAATTTTTATATAGTAAGAATTTCCAATTTGAAATTTAATAATAGTTTTTGTTCAGAGGATTATAAATATGAAAATCTGATATTAATTTCAATAGATTTATCGAACATCAGTCCCTAACGAGCATTTCGACTTGAAACTCTGTAGACGGTCAATGAGATTAGTCCATTGAACTTTTACTGATTTATTGAATATGAGAAATTCTATATTTAGATTATTATCCATAACATTTTATTTATAATAGAGGTAAATTTCAGCCACTAGTTGCACATTAATAGTAAAAAAAAACCTTCATGAGATTGACAAGCCGCCGTATGGCCACCTCTTTTATAGGAAAACAATACAATATGTCTGAAGTTAAAATTTGAACGATCATATAATATGCCAAGTGTAACTTTTTACGTCGTTTGAATAAGGAAGATAATTACGTTTATTTTCAGCTTATACGCTAGGGGACAAAGTCTTTGTTAGAAATGTCATTAAAAATGCGGTTGATAAAGAAATCGATGTTTTTGAAGTATCTTTTAAAGAGGTTTACTACCCAATGAAAATAGTACGCCTTAAAAGACGGTTAGATTTTCTTTCTATTGGCAACAAAAGATAAGTGTTTTCTAGACATATTTAAGTAACATTGCTGTTGTTTGATAATCAATAATCTTACATATTTGGTATATATTGAATTTTGTTAACAATTGAATTATTTTTTTACATCCCCAAAGTTAAAGGAAAAATATTTCATTTTCTTTCTGAAACAACAATGCGATACACTTAGTCTCCAAACGTTAATATCTAAACTTATTTATAAACGGAAGTTTATCCGTGTGTGTGTGTTTGTGTCTATGTCCGTTACCTATAGACTCCGAAACGGCTGAACCGATTTTCTTGAAAATTTACACAATTATACTATAAGCGTCTGCGAGTGTTCTTAGCTAGGTTTTGTGTTGAAGTACGCCCAATAAATATCGAAAATCGATAATCGAAAAAAATCGGGTTATAGATGGAGTGGTCCGATTTTAATCAAATTTGATACACTCATAGACAAAGACATAAGAAACTATATTCAGAAGTTTCAAGGTGGCAGTTCTTACAATAGTGCAGAAAATCGATAATATTTATATATATATATATAAGGCAAGATGTTTGTGTGTGTGTCTGTTTATCTGCCTGTATGTCTTTATTTTTTCAGCCCTTTTAGTTTAGTTTTAGCTTCGGGTTTGGCTCTAAGTAGAGAGTAAGAACTACAATTACACAATTGTAGTTCTTACTCTCAGCCATGGTACCATTTACTCGGAAGGCTTATTTAGCCTTCAAAATTCAGTTTACGACGAAAGAAACTTATTTGATGTCGATACCAGGAAATCAAAATTTGACATACATCCATTCATTTTTCTTTCAGTCTACGGTTTCGCTTTAACTGGAAACAACATTTATTGAACAGGTGAAGAGGCTCATCCCTTGTTTCCTGTTTAGGATGTGGTTTCCGGCTTTCTCTTTTCCATTCTTTTTACCCTTACGTAGCCCCCTGCGCATCAGTGGCGTTCCCGCCTTGCTTGGGGTGATATGATTAAAAAAAAAAAAAAAACTATTGATTTTTAGTTTTTCCTGCCAACGTCCAAAGAGTCTGAGATCTAGGACCATGGATTAGTTTTAAAGCTTTCATTATATCCGAGCAACGCCGGACTATACTGCTAGTATATATATATATATATATATATATTAGGTGCGATTGGTAAATTGTCGCGATTATTTTATTATTTCAAATATTCTTTAGTCTGAGCTCTAGGACCATGGATTGGTTTTAAAGCTTTCATTACACCCGAATAACGCCGGGCTATACTGCTAGAGTAAATATATTAATAAGAATATAAAGATGTATCTTCGATGTGTCATATCTCTTCAGGATGTTGACCATGACGGCTTTCTACAATTTCTTTACCTTTGTAGCTCTTAAGAAATGTTCTCTTTTTGCTATCATTCCTAAACCTTATTCTGCCTTCTATTTGCTCAAGCTCTCTAAGGAGGTTATGCGTTGTTTTGTTTTCTGTTCTTCTTGCGTGCAATCTGTCTCGTGGGTATCAAATTTCACAAGTACACTTTCCTCGTTATACTCCCTAAAAATTTCATCTGTCACGTTCTGATGTACAAATGTTATTTTGTTTCCTTTTCTTGTTGTTCAAATGCTTGGTCAATGTTAATCACAATATCTTTCTATAAAACCACACTTTCTGTTACTTCATGTCTTTTCTTTAACTGTGAGGAGATTACATTCGCTACCATACAGAAAGAATGATCGTTTTGATTGATTATCACTTTTTGTAAGTTATTTAAAGCCAGAAAATATTTTTAGATGGTAAAATATTATTGTTGATATTATTATTTAGTGATACATGTTTTATTAAGTGACACATATCTGTCGAGAAAAAAGTTGAATTTGTAGGGGTGTCGGTGATGCTTGGTAAATTTGGCTTTGTGCCAAGCACAAACGAAGTTTTCACAACTTAAATATCAGAAGATTGGAAAGATACTGAGATGGATAAAATATTTCGTCCCTACACTAAAGATTTATTAACAGAATGACAATATTGTAAGAAGAAAAATATAAGTGAAATTTTGTTAACTGAACATTACAACATACATGTGAGAAGAGAAAAGGTTCATTGAGAAAATGCATGTAGTTTTGCAGTTAAAATTGTTAAAAAAATTGTCCTACAGAAATTAAGAGTTCATGTTTGATAGTAAGTAGCTAAGTGACCCGGGCGTATACTGATAGTATCAGAATGTAAAGTCTTATGCTCCTTTCCCTTTTTGGTAGGTTGGCGACACGGTGAGAAGGAAGATAAAACAAATAAAGAAATTGTACTTAGAGTGTCCTGTTGTTGTTGATGTTGTTGCTGTTTTCTTTGGCGGCGTGGTGTAAAAATGAAGCACTCTTACGTCCGGGTCGGCTTGTTGAAATTTCTTTTGTTACATTGCCACAAGGTCCATCAGCTAACCGTTCTCATGCTGGGTTGTTTTTGACCGGTCACGGACCGTAGTTTAAATAGCGAAGTTTCTCAGGTCACCGGCTCCAGCGGGCATTTTCTTGTTTAGGTGTGAAAAAACGTTTGACTGACGTTATATACCAATTTTCGATTTCCTACCCAATTTGGATCCAGAATTTTGCTTTTGAGGCTGACTTGTTAAATTTGCCTTTGTCTGGGTTTTTCCAAAATGTTTTTAGTCGTTTTGATCCACTTTTTCGGGTGTACAATTTTACTTTTTGCGTTTTATTTGACTGTTGGATGATATAGGATTTGTATCCTATAAATACATAATTTTCCCAATGGATATTTTGCGTAAGTGGATATAACGAAATCAATTGGAATTGAAACTCGGATGTCCGATTAATATTTTCGAGACGTTATCCATTAATCGCCTACACGTCAAAGCTTTTAGCACCTGTTATTCCCAAGCGGTCACCCATCTAGGTACTGACCAAATTCGAATTACTTAACGCAACGATGTTTATTTTTCTTCTTTTTTTTTTTTCTTGAACGTTCACGTGGCAGGGAATTTTTGAACGCGCAAGAAATTATAATTAAAATTACAAGAAATTATAATTTCTTGTAATTTTAAAAATTGCGCCATTACGTGAGCGTTTTGTTTTTTTAAACGGTAAACAGTAAAATCAGTTATTGCGAATCGCCTGAATACACCACTCATGATAGAAACATTGGTTGTGTAATAACACGTTTACAAATGGAAAATATTACACACTTAATTGAAACAATTTGGAAATGGTATGCTGTACTTCTTGGCATTCGTACCGGAAGCTCAAATACGACCATTTCAGTGTTTGGGTGTCAATCTGAAGACAAAGCAGAGGGTTCGGAAAGAGCCACATCTTTGTACAAATTAAATGAACCAACTGCTTTATTTTATCTTCTTTTACCATACGCTCAGTTTTACATCCACCGAAGTGACAGGGTGTAATAGAGTTCTATTTTTTTCCTCAGGTTAGGTTATTTGTGGAGTAATATGTATCTATTTTCGGGGTGTATAATTAAATTTGTTTGGTCTAAAAAAATAATACATCATCCGTGATTTATCACAGCCAGACCCTATTGTTTGAACTGTCGATTAGTTGTCGTACGGCCATTGTCTGCGACGGACGTTACTCCAAGGAAGCGTACGAAAATTGTGGCGCTGCACGAATACACTGATCATTAGGCACACTGAACACAGAGACATTACAGATATTTTTGGCGTCAGCTTTTTAACTGTTAGTCGTGTCATCAAAACGAATAAATACACTGGATCCATCAGTCCACAACGTAAAAAGAAAATGCCGTCGGAAGTGAAAAAAAAAAAAACAACGCCAAGAGACGACGTATACGTGATCAGGGAAAGTATGAAAGATCCTAGGAAGACATTATTCATTTTGTTTTAAGTAATTGCACAAGGGTGTATTTCTACGTTTCCGTTGTAAATCTTAATGTTCGTCCCAACATTTTTAATTGATTTTCTGTATTCAGGTTTAGCAAACGTGAGTCATATGACCCAAATAAAAAATAAAAATAAAATATATGAACTTTTTGTGGGGATAAAAGGCAAAAGAGGAGAGAAAACTAGTTTTTCTTGAAAACAAAATTTTGAATCATGTTTAACTGGCACTGGTTTGATATATTCAACTATCCCAACCACAAGTCTTTATGCGGAGAATTTTAGATAATCCAAGTAATTTGTACACTTGTCTACCGCCCGTATTCTTAAACCACTCGTCGACTTTTAAACAATTACATTTAAAGCTGTATGTTCAGTAACAGTGTAAATACGAAATATCAGTAAAAGCAAATCCTCTTTAAATGTTTACGCAGATTCTACATTCACCTGCTGACCAACAAATGTCGAGGATAAATATGTTGCTAAAAAAAGAAAACATTTTATATTGCCAGCAAGTGACCGGATTATTTTTCTTTTCGATATTCTTTTAATTTTTTTTTTCTAGTTCAAGGTTGTCTTTAAAAAAAGACACATTAACATCGATTTGCCTACGTGTGTGTATACATATGTATTTATTTGTGTTTAGTTGTCGGGGTGCATGTGTACTATATAAGTAGCAGTATCGGTCTCTGCAGACGTTTAAATATGGCGTGTATTTTTGTCGTTGTAACCACTTTTGTTTGTGTAACTCTTTTAAAATGTCCGTTGGTTCCATGTGTGTGTTTTTTGGTCTACCTCTTGTGTGTGCAAGAAACAAATCAATGGTTTGGTTTGGTTGTTTTACGGCATATCAAACTCAGTGGGTTATTTGGCAAAGAAAAGAATTTTCGGAGTAGAATATTTATTTTTTGAAAGAAATTATTTTGTAGATCATGTTTTATTGACGTATTTTTGTAAAGAAAGTTTTTTTTTTATCGCAAGTTAAATGTACTGCTGATATTTTTACTATAAAAATGTATTTTTTTATACTTCCATAGTGTTTTGACCCCAGATTAAAAGTTCATTATTGGCCCATAGCTGGGACTTTCACAAGTTACTACCACCGTGGTTTAGGGTGAACTTGGAAATAACAGCAATAATGAGGCTGTTCCATGCTCCTCACAACCTTCCAATCACAGACATTGATGTCAGATGCAGTTTATCATCGTATTCATGATGCACAAATCAATTAATGAATAGACGTGAATTTTATTAAGTTGATTTTCTTTTAAATTTCCGTTTTTATTATTATTATTATTATTATTATTATTATTATTATTATTATTATCAACTTCATGCTTGAAAAATTGCATTTTTTTCCATTCCTAATTTTCTTAAATATATTTCATGGTGAAATTAGTTCTCAACTCAGTATCAATGTTGATAGCACAGCTATTTACTCCTGTCTTAATAGTAAGTCTGATCTGTTGGATAAAATCAAATTGACAGTCAGTTAAGTGCCTTACGTGATACACGCTTAGGGCGATCATGTCTCGAAAGAGACATGACTGATTGGGCAAAAAGATTATCCCGCAGTTGCTTTCTGCGGTAGACTGGTTGCCGACTAAAGCTATAGAACCCAATCTGTCCTATTATTTAACCCATAACTGGAGGAAAGAGACGGATTAATACCTTTCCCAAGGGTATTTGGGCGTAAGAGAATGCAAGGAATTCAACTCGAATTCGAACTCGGCACCCCGATCTCTCGTCCTCGGGAGTGTTGTAATTCGTTACTGAATGAACGATGCGTAAATTGATCAGTAGCTACTGTTATTAAATTCTACCATTTCTCTAAAATGCTCAATCGACGGGCGAGAGCGTAAATATTCTTCCGCAGACTGTTCTGTTTCGCTGTATCACAGCTCATCTGTATGGTTACATATATATATATATGGATATATATTTTCTTCTCCCTTTTTTCAATGTCTTCCTTAACAGAATATAAATAAATATAAAATAAAATAACAACATAAATAAGTATAAAATACGTTAAATATATCTTCCAAAATATTAAATATATATATTTTTCTATCTTAATAACTTATTCTTTATATCTCAATCGCTGTTCTCCCAACTATTTAAATTTTCTCTACTTCTCTTATGTTCAATATCCTCTGTGAGTGTCATACTTTTCAAGCCCTCTTTTTTTCTGTTTCTTTCTGATTCCACGTTTATGTTGACTTTGTTTTCATTTAAATAAAACTTAGGCGTAGCTCACGTGTTCAGTCCACTTTGTGTTCAGTTCATATTGTGTTCAGTCCATGTTGTGTTCAGTCAATTTTGTGTTCAGTCCATGTTGTGTTCAGTCCATGTTGTGTTCAGTCCATGTTTTGTTCAATCCATGTTGTGTTCAGTCGAAATTGTGTTCAGTCCATGTTGTGTTCAGTCCATGTTGTGTTCAATCCATGTTTTGTTCAGTCCATTTTGTCTTCAGTTCAAATTGTGTTCAGTCCATGTTGTGTTCATTCCATGTTGTGTTTATTCCATTTTGTGTTCAGTCCATGTTGTGTTCACTCCATGTTGTGTTCAGTTCAAGTTGTGTTCAGTCCATTTTGTCTTCAGTTCAAATTGTGTTCAGTCCATGTTGTGTTCATTCCATGTTGTGTTCAGTCCATGTTGTGTTCACTCCATGTTGTGTTCATTCCATGTTGTGTTTAGTCCATTTTATCTTCAGTTCAAATTGTGTTCAGTCCATGTTGTGTTCATTCCATGTGTTTATTCCATGTTGTGTTCAGTCCATGTTGTGTTCACTCCATGTTGTGCTCAGTTCAAGTTGTGTTCAGTCCATTTTGTCTTCAGTTCAAATTGTGTTCAGTCCATGTTGTGTTCATTCCATGTTGTGTTTATTCCATGTTGTGTTTATTCCATTTTGTGTTCAGTCCATGTTGTGTTCATTCCATGTTGTGTTTATTCCATTTTGTGTTCAGTCCATGTTGTGTTGTGATATTGCAGCATACTTCTGTGAAACAACAATTCTGCTGCGCCAAGTCACTTCTGCAACTGTGATGAGATTCTCCTGCATACATTGCCATGCAGAAATACCTATATTGCGTAACAATTCACTGCTCTTTTTATTATTTCCAAATAATACTTAAAACTTCTGATAACAATATTAAGATATACGTTTTTATAAGAAGTACACTTATTTGTGTAGCTTGTTTACAGTCAAATTAACATTCTACCTTTCTGGAAAATTTACTAAACAACACGTACTTCTTCGCATTTCCAGTTCACACTCCTCCTCGGTCTTATGATCTCGTGCAAAAGATTAGTCGTTGTTTCCCGTTTAGGATTGGGTTTTACTGTTCATTCTAAAGACGCTTATTCTCTTTCACTGACATTCATACATATAATATGTTTCATAACATGTCTATGTGTGTGTTTATGGGTGTGTGTTTTGTGAATAAAAGGAAACACTATTAATTCACCATCTTTAAGTAATAAACAACCAGGAGACTAGATAAATATTGGATCTAACTTGGCTATCCTTCATTTGGTTTTCTTTATCATTTTTCAAATATATATGCCTATTAGTGTGAATGCTTGGGAATAACAGGTCCTGTAAGCTTAGGTGTATATATATATATATATATATGTGTGTGTGTGTGTGTGTGTGTGTGTGTGTGTGTGTGTGTGTGTCACAAAATATTGTATCCAAATATTTCCGATCCAGGAATCATTTGCATCGTTTTTTTTACGAGTATTTATTCTTAATTTAATTTGATATTTGTCTACTCAATTAGGCTTAGTAAGACAATTTAATTAGTGAATTGATTAGAAATCAAAGATAATTAGCTTTACTGATTATTTTGTTTCCCTAATTACCAATAATTTATTATAATTAAATTATTGCATCTATTCGGCTTCGTCTGGGGCTCTTTTGACAATAATTACTACTAATCGAACTTTCGTTTTTACCATAAGGCTGCTGTTTCGCTCGACTGCTATTTTTACCTTTCATTCAGAATCATTTCAAATCGTTCAGATTCAATGGCTTCCGATTTTGAACAGCGGTTTTCAGTTCATGCCACAAATGTTCGATTGTATTTAGGTCAGCCGATTGAAAACACATTCCATTTCCCTAATCGTATTCTTAAAGCATTTGCAGGTGGGTTTTAGGTCGTGAACTAAGATGGTGAATCGATGAATTTCAGTAAAAAGCCGAAACTAGATAACAGATTGTAAAAGATTTTTCTTCAAAAGAATAAACTGAGATTTTTTGTGAAAACATTTTCCCGTCAATCCTGGTTAGTTTCCCGGTACCCGCTGCTCTAAAGTAACCTCCTAATATAATGTATGCTTCAATATTGGGATGGTGGGCTTTTTTTTATATTGGTTGGTGTACTTTTTTATTTCGAAAGGTATCGTTGCTGCCATGCCATGGGAGATCAAATTTGATTTCGTTTATCCTATCAAACAACGATTATTCAGTCATTTCAAAGGTTATGATGTGTTGGGGAGTAGTTGTATTATACTTACCGACACTCATAAAAGATTTAGAATTCTAATTTCAACAAGCAGAGAAACTATCACATTGAGTCCGTAACGATTTGATTTCTCATCACAGAATCGCAACCACAAATATTCTTTTGAGCTGAAAGATTATTTATTACATGAATAGTATTGACATTTTTAACACTGAAGGACGAAGACAAAGATAGATAGATAGATAGATAGATAGATAGATAGATAGATAGATAGATAGATAGATACTACAGGTCATAATTATTAGGCAACCACAGTCTTTTTAAAAAATCATGTATTTCATACTATTGTATTGTTAATACTGCACAATAACATGTGCAACAAATGAACAATTCTGGTGTCCAGTTTTTTGTGCTCTCTTCCTCATGCTAGTCTCTTCTTCTTATTGGCTGGCCGAAGCAAAGTCTTCCTGGATGCCTTGTAAAATTTTGCAAGTTACAAAAGAACCATTCTATTTTCATTTAGAATTATCCACTGGGCAATAAATAAAAAAAATATGCATACAACATTTTTTTTTTTAAACTGGAGTGGCCTAATAATTAAGTCCGGTAGTGTAGAGATAGATAGATAGATAGATAGATAGATAGATAGATAGATAGATAGATAGATAGATAATGAATTGTCATAGATAGATAGATCGATAGATAGATAAATAAATAAATAAAGAGAGAGAGATACAGAAAGAATGTATTGCCCATATTTTAGTGACTGAACCGTGAAACGCCTACTCACATATAACATTGAAACGCCGATTCGTGTACGATCCCAGAAGTCAAACAACTTGGTCATGCCTAGATGGGTGACTGCTTAGGAATAACTGGTGCTGTAAGCTTGTGCGTTCTCGTGGTGTAATAAATAAGAACACGGAATTGATATTAGGATAGCCGGGTTCTAATTTCATTCGCTTTCGTCATGTTCATTTACGTAGTTTTTTTTAAATTTTTTTTATCGTTTCCCCCCAAGCAAGGCGGTAGCGCCACTGATGCGCAGGAGGCTACATAAAAGAGTAAAAGTTTTAAGTAGAAGGAGAGCGAAGAGAAAGACGAATCAGTTACAGAAATGGCAGGAGAAGGATCGGAATACAGGTGTGATGACAGTTGCGAAGATAGAGTGAAAAAGGAAATGAGCAAGATACACGGTGTGATATAGAAAGGACGAAGGAAGGACTGAAATCAAGTTAATAAGAGGTGGGAATTGACATTGCATTTAAATTCTTAGAAGTTGTATCTTTCAGGAAAGCAAGTATACGAAAGGCGAGAAGTGCGAGAAAAGTAGCTGGTGGAGTAGAATTGTCGGCTGCATTTGGTTGATTTAACTGCAAAAGGATGGGACCTAATTGCCAGTCTGGTTGCCCGAGCAAATTCTTGTGAAGGGGGCACCAATGGCCTAAGTTTTAAAAAGTCACTTTCAAGCGATGTTACGACGGTTGAAATGTGATCTAGAAGAAAGTGGGTTACAACAATTATCATGATCTAACAATTTCTAATTTTTTTCAACTCTCATATTTCTTCCAAAACATTTTTAGGGGTTCTATATCGTATTTTATAAGCATTAAATCCAGAAATGCTAAAAGTAACAATAATCAGTTAAGTGACAAATTTCATTTATATTAACCTTACATGTATGTATATAATCATCCGGAGATGGAGCTGTTTCGCTGTATCACAGCTTGTCAGTACGGTTAGATGTTTGATTATTTCCAGCCTGGATTGAAAACCGACCGATATGATAACAGCCAGCGATTACAGCTCTAAGCTATGTGCTCTAGGGGGTGAGAGGTAAATTTTAACAAGTTACATACACAAAGTAACACACACCAGTAGCCGAGAATGTTCAAATTCATTATTGATAAATTATATATATATATATATATATATATATATATATATATATATATATATTGTGTGTATTTTGTCAGCATTTTTTCATTAATGCAGGTTTCATTGAATAATATAGAAAAGTTTTGTCTATTAATTTTGTGTAGGATCCGTTCATACCGTCTGATATACTTGATGGTGATGTCGTTGAAAGACAACAAAAAATCACAGTAATTGTTAATTTTTTTATCAGGTCTAAGCTTTCGGCTTACATAAGCCATTATCAAAGAGTAAATATTAACACACAGTAAACATAGAACATTTAAGCTATTAACAATAAAGAGAATTGAATTGAAAATATAAGTCCATCCCTACCGTGGCGGATGGCCGAAGACAGTGACAAAATAGTGGCGTTGTGGTCCATGATCTGATTACAGACATTTGAGCACGTTGTTGGAAATATCAAAATTGATTATGAAGTGAGATGTTACAGGGGGTGTCATAAAAAGAGTAGGAGAGGGAAGAGGTTACTGATGAGAGTGGAGTGGACTAGGAGGAGTGTTATGAATAGTGAGAAGTTGCAGCGGGTGTCAGGAAAAGAGTAGGAGAAGGAAGAGAGTAGTGATGAAGGTGGGGTGGATGTAGAAAAGCATGTGAGAGAGGATGTAAGTTGATGAGACAAGTGATGACTATTGACTTTACATTTAAATTCTTGGAGATTGTAACTGTCAGGAAAGCAAGTATGAGGAAGAGAAATCTACAGGCGGGAAATGCGAGAAAAGAAACTGCTGGAGTAGAATATATTTATATATATATACTTAAGCCACAAGATTAGCAACTAGGTATCTCTCTTTTATTGTAAAACCAATAAATTGTAAACGCAAATTCTAATCCGACAGCTTCTTTTCTCGCACTTCCCGCCTGTGGTATTCCCTTCCATTTACTTGCTTCAATTTCCAAGAATTTAAATGTAAAGTCAATAGTCATTTCCTATCTCACTAACCTGCATCCTCTCTCATGCTCCTTTCTCCGTCCACTCCACTCTCATCTGTATTCCCATTCTTCTCTTACCTATTCCTGACACCCCCTATAACCTATCAAACATTTTCATAACTTTCCTCCAATATAACCCCCTGCAAAACAGTGGTAGTTAAATGTCTTGCTTAGAGCAATATAATTATAAAAAAAATGATACGTAAATAGCAGTAAGTCGCTACTGATTATAAAGTCTACCATTACTTCAGAGTATATATATATATATATATATATATATATATATATATTGATTGTTTAATTACTTTGTTTTTTGTCATAATAAAATTAAACCAGTGCACATTTGTATTAAAAAGTATTCAATACAATTATATTGTATAGCTTTTGAACATTTTCCATTTGTAAACGTGTTATGACGCGACCTAGGTTTCTACCATGAATGGTGTCGTCAGGCAATTTGCAATAACTGATTTTACCGTTTATAGTTTTTTTTTTTTTTTTTTTGAGAACGCTCAGATAACGGTGATTTTGTTTTTTTGAACGTTCAAGTGGAAGGGAATTGCTAAACGCGCAGTTTTTAAACGCGAAATTTTAAAAACTACATATATATATATATATATATATATATATATATATATAACGATTTTAATTTTACATATATATATATATTTATTTATTTATTTTACCTGAAGCAGGACAAGGTGAAACAGAAACTGTGAGAATAGTAAATTTTATTAAGGGTCGAGAGAAATAAACGAACACGATTTCAGAAAAGAGGTGATCACGATTGAGACTGCATTTAAATTTTCGATAATCAAAGTTGACTGGAAATCAAGAAGACGGAAGAGTGTTTCACAAGCAAGAGAAACATCGAGCAAAGAACTTCTCTATTAAGAATCTCCAAATATATTGCAGAATCACCAGAGCTGATATCACAGCAATGTTCAAGGCATGGTCAAATTGTAAACTAATGAAAAAAAATGAGATTGAAAAAGACCTCCAATCCATATTGGACTGGGGTAAGAAATGGCTAGTAAATTTTAATGCTTCTAAAACGAAGCTACTCTCAATTAACCATCATCGACAATCGCACCTACCTCCCATTAACATGGACCAGGCTTGCCTCCCAGAGAGTAAACACTACGCCTCCTTGGTCTCACACTTTCAGCGGACCTCAAATGGAATGACGATATCGAATCCATTGCTAAATCCGCTGCTATGAAAGTCGGTTCTCTGTGTAGGGCCCGGAAGTTTTTTCCGTCTAAATCTATCCTGCACATTTATAAATCTACCATCCGCCCGTGCATTGAATACTGCTGCCATATCCGGTCGGGTGCCCCTGATGTTCTCCTCGGGCTTCTCGATAAGGTTCAGAGGAGGGTCTGTAATGTAATAGATACCGACTTGGCAGACCGCCTGCAGTCTCTCTCCCACCGGCGCGACGTGGCTTCCCTGTGTCTCTTCTATAAATACTTTCACGGCTTCTGCTCCGATGAACTTAGATCACTGGTGCCCCCTAAATACGAATTTGAACGAGATACTAGATTAGCAACTAGATCCCACCCTTTTACAGTGAAACCGATAAAATGCAGCCGTAACTTCTACTCCAACAGTTTCTTTCCTCGCACTTCCAGACTGTGGAATTCTCTTCCACACGATTGCTTCCCCGACGGATACAATCTCCAGGAGTTTAAATGTAAGGTCAATAGACACCTCCTAACACACTAACCTGCTCCCATTCTATCAAACACTCTTCCCATCGGCCCAACCTTCATCCTCGCTATCCTTACTCATCTGTCACCTTCCTCCTGACATTCCCTATGTCTAACCACTCCTTCTCTTTACCTTCCCCTATGTAGCCCCATGCGCAATAGTGGCAGTGGAATGCCTTGCTTGGGGTGAGATGATTAAAAAAAAATGAACATGTAAGACTGATTCGGGCATGAAAATTGTCTAGCATGACTATGTGAACTAACTTTTCTCGTAGCAAACCTACCAATTTATTCAATACTAGCAGTTTAGCCCGGTTTCACTCAGGTAGTTTAAGGAATAATAAGAATTAAACAAACATATGATGAATTTGCATAGCAAACACCCTCGTCACTTTTATAGATATAGATAAAAATGTAGGACATCTCTATTAGATTAGGGTGGGAGGGTCAGGGGCAACATATACAGATATATATATATAACGTTAACTGGGGTGATCGATTCTATATTATAATCAATACATAAACTGATCCCTAACTTTGTGGGGTGATAATATATATTTTTCTACCCCTAATTTTGGCTTTATAAAACATTTCAAGGTGTCGTTAGCGTTCTAAAATTTGGATCTGCATCTGCATTTGTAATTATCCACTTGGCAATAAATACTAAAAATAATATGAAATACATCATTTTTTTTCAAACTGTAGTGGCCTAATCATTATGGCCGTTAGTATATATCAGATGAGAACTAATATTTTTTTAACATTTATAATTTTATCGTTTTTTTTTAATTAGCTCACCCCAAGCAAGGCATTTTACTGCCACTGTTGCGCAGGGGGTTACATAGGGGGAAGTGATGAGGAAGAGGGGTTAGTTATAGGAAATGTCAAGAGGAAGGTAATAGACGAATGAGGATACCGCGAATGGGGGTGGAGTAGATAGAAAAGGAGCGTGTGAGAAGGGATGCAATTTAGTGAGAAAGGAGATGTCTATTGACCTTACACTTAAATTCCTGGAGATTGTAGCTGTCGGGTAAGTAAGTATATATTGTTCCATCTTTCGCTATATCATTCCAAACATAATTATCTATCAATTTATCTATCGAGATGATCGGTATTTTAAATCACGATAAATAAACAAACCAAACCAAATGAAAGCAGACCAGAACATGACATTTTGACATGGGTGGCTAGAAGGTGTCAATTCTGCATTCGGACCTGTGATTGGATCTATGGAAATTTCGTGACATTCTTTGAGGTATTTCTTTCTAGTTCTTCAAACGCCTTGACTAATATGATAATTAATTCATTTATGTAGATAATCTAGAGGTCCAGTACTTAATCGATGATTTTATCCCATTTGTCAGGAGGTTTAAAATTTGTTATAATTAGATGACTCACAGACATGTTTCAGATTACGTTGAAACATCCGTTCTCGTGCCATCACAGAAACTGGAATCTGTCGATCATTATAAGTACCTAGACGTAGAAATACCAAATAGAATAAACACCGATGCGTGTGAGGTTTTAATATTCACATTACATGACCGGTACAGAGATTTTCACACTAACACTTTGAAAATAGAAGTCGGAGATTGATCGCTATATAGATAGACATATTCAATATTGCTTTATTTATTAAACCGTGAATTTCTTATGGTCATCTCACTTTGTTGTTCTTTATGATCACCGAATTTAAGCAACGCTAAAATTGGATAGGACCTAGGAAGATGAAAGCTTGAGAAAAGCAGATGGTGTAAGCGGGTGGTCTAATGGATAACGGCTTGGAATTATAAACCGGAGAGTCGTGTTTCAATTCTAGTCATGTTCGTTATATTCATTTATGCCCAAATTCTATTATGAAACGAATGAATCAAGTTGTTCTTTCCGCAATTATAGGTTATGTAGAGAGTGTTAATGAATCAATATATCAGAAACATGCTTAAAAGTATTTCCTGGCTTTAAATATAAAAGGTTGATTAGCCGTAAAAACAACAAATCAAACAATCAATAACGCACAAACATTTACACGTAACCTAGATGGACGTGTGTGCATTTACTTTACTTGTTTGGGGAAGCATTCATCCTGGGCTGATTGAACCGGCTTCTTCCCTATAAGTTTCATTGGACTTTTTGACTCCGAAAGCGGTCCCCAACGGTATGTAGTGCATAGATTTCACGTAATAGGATGGCTACCAATCTACCAGTAGGTAGACTGGTTGGCAACCAGTCTTTTCTTCTATTTACCCATAGCCGGAGAGAGGAGAGATGGATTTATATATATATTAAAATCCTTTGTAAAATAAAGACGGAAGCTGATGATGGTTCGCCTGAAATAGACCTACACTTCCGATTTACCATGAAATAACGTGTCTGCCTTAATTTTATATATATATATATATACTTTGCCAATAACACACACACACACACACACACACACCGATCATTCAGGACCATAAGTGGATGTAATGACTGGAATTCGAACTGAGTTCTTCATTTCCTCAATCCGAGTCGCGGTCCACCCCTTCAACTTGCTACCTTGTATGTATTTAATTATCACTAAATCTGACGCTTAATGATTAACTTACTTTACTTTCTTGACAATGCACTTAATACTTAGTCGAATATTAATCACATGCATTGAAAATACACCGGGAAAATTCGGCTCAGTTTTTATCTAACATTCATGTTTCAGGTTGAGAAATTCATCATGTAATCTCGTGTGTGTGCGTACATGTGTCTATGTGTAAGTAAGTACACACGCACCCACAGATAATTGCATACATGCACATACATGTGTGTAAGTATTAGTTCAGTACAGTATCTAGCGTTATATTTCCTGCCTGACTTGCAGCCTTCTGTCGGCCCGTTCCCACGCTCAGGAGACGGATCGGCCGGCGCCACTCTCTGTTTCCATCGCCTGCGGATATGCTACCTGAAGACTTCCGGTAATCTGTGCGTCAGTAAGGCTGTACGACAGGTAGGACTACATGAGCAACGCCCATTTTTTCCCCTCGTTCGCCACTCCTTCCGACCGAAAAACTAAACGCCTGCAGAGGATTGAATACAAGACGGGTCCACACACACACACACACACACACACACACACACACACACACACACACACACAATCTATATGTGTGTCTGTCTGTGTTTTTATATGTATATGTATATGTTTACTTAGACAAATATTACTCTGTAATATATATATATATATATATACATATATATTGCAGAGTAATAATATGTGTATATATATATATATATATATATATATATATATTGTTCAATATAACAAACAATGAATGTCTATTATGTTACGATAACAGTCACCGAATAGCAGACATAGTTCGTAAATTTGCAATGCGGTTCTATAACGTCACACCGAATGAGAGATCGAAATGTTAAGAGAACCATTTGTCTCAATACAATTTAATATGTGCTGACCAGATTGAAATGTTATTTTATTAAGTGTGTGTTGTTTTGATTTACTATAGATGGCCTCTAATATCTAGAGGTTCATTTTATTGCGTGTATGTCTGGGTATTATTGTTGGTTATTATTGTGTTATCGATTATAATCTGTCTAATATTCCCTATATGGCTATTTTTTCCAAGAGATATTGTTTAATTGAACTATGATCAGTTATCATCAAATAGCAATATTTTATGTCAGCACAAGGAAATATCACCTTTGATTGTGAATGTTTTTATGTTAACGTCCCTGACACCTCTCTGAAGATGGCTTATGTTAGCCGAAAGCTTAGAACTAGCATAAAAGAAATATTCAAATGTTGGACAATTTTTATCTTTATTTTCACCTGAAATTAAAGCCAAAATGGTGTGTTCAAAACGGCTCATGATTAAACATAATAGACATTCATTATCTGCAGACTCGATACACAATATATATATATATATATATATATATATATATACCAGTCCCGTCCGATCATTTACGACCGTGAATGTTGTTTGATCATCACAATTTGCTCTGTACTTTCAGCTGGTGCCATATCAAAGCTATGGTTAGTAAATCAATATTTGAAAACGATTTATAATTTTCTACAGTTTATACAAGGCGCTATAGAAATACCTATCCCATTTTAAAGCTTGAAAAAAGTAAACAGAAAAAAATAAGGTAACTGCTATAAAAAATGTTTCATTGTTGTTTAAACAAAGACCTACAATTTTTATTCATTTGGTTTTAAATGTGACATACTCCCAATGATGGCCTCTATTTGCCATAAACTCTTGTAGACGATTTCTAAAGTTTTTCATCAGACCGGAAGTTCGAGCGCTTCGAGGTCTTGCAGGTGGCTTTCTTCTTAAGAAACCTGTGGCTCTGAAATTTTCAACCAATAGCAGTATCGATTTTCAATCCGGAACCGTATCATGAAATGAGCACGAAAAGCTCTCTGTGTTCCATTTACAATGGCAAATGCTTGGTATTTACCGGTCCTAGCCTTGAAGGTAACTGATGGTATCTGAAAACAAAGATGATAAGACATTAGATTGATAAAGACAACATTGCCTCTTAACTAGATTCGGTCGCAGCTCACAGCTGACAATACAAAATGTGTAAGGTATTTTTTATCCCACTCAGTACACACACACACACACAGATACATATATATATATATATATATTTATTTATTTAGAATTTATAACATAAATATGTTATAATGTCACTAAAAAGTAGCCATTTTGTTTTGACACTTGGTGATGTTATAACATATTTATGTTATAAATTGTAAATAAATAAATAAATATATATATATATATATGTGTGTGTGTGTGTGTGTGTGTGTGTGATTTAGACATTCGTTTTGTTTTTATTTTAATCCTCTCATATTCACATATTAATTGAGAAAAAAGGATAAGGAAAAGTCTTTGATATTTCTTCTTTTTTTTTTCTCCCAACAGGAAAAAAATAATTCGTAGATATGAGAAATTAAAAATAAACATTAACAGACGTAATAAATAAAAATGTTTCAGTCAAACAAGATTGAATGAACATCAGTCTGTCATTTAATTATCATGCGCAATATACGCTTTGACGATCCCTGACTGACGAGGGAGAAGTTTCTCCTGTAGTAGGTTGCCATATCTTTCTGCGGTAGACTAGTTGCCAACCAGGGTTATAGAACTGAATCTGTCCTACTAATCAACTGATAGGGGAGATGGAGAAGAGAGGGGTTAATAAATTTCCCAAGGATATTTGAACGTAAGGGAATGCAACGAATTCTCAGATTTCTAAATCCCGGTTCCGATACGTGTGCGCATGCGCCCACACCCACACACACACTCATATATATATATATATATATATATATATATATATATATATATATATCTGATATATCCCCGCTTCGATTTGGTCGTCATCAACGACAGCAGGCCACTCGTAACGTCCTTCCTGGCGATATATATATATATATTACCACTATATATAAATTACCATTTTAAAAGGCCGGTTCTCGTAAGAACTCTTAAGTTAAAGAGAGCCGAGTATGGTCACTACCCAGATGGGTGGTCACTTCGGAATACCAGGTCTTGTAAGCTTAGATGTGTGGTTGATGTAATGAGATGAAACTCGGTATTAGAAATCGAAGAGCCGTGTTCAAATTACCATAGGGTTCTTTATACTCACACATATAATTTTGAATCCACCCCTTCTCCTCCCAGCTATGTGTTAGTTACTAAAACGTGTCACTAGAAATTATTATGGTCTCCAAAAATCTCTTACAACCTAAAAATATTTTTTTGGCTTTTAATCACCCACAACAGGTTGATAAACCGTAAAGAACAAAGTATTTTTACATTCAAATTTTTATTTGGTTGGAAGAAACGTTTGTAGCTTTTTTTCTTTTCAGTTTATAGTGTTTGAACACGTAATTCCGTTTCATTAATTGCCATATGTGATGCACGCTTGGCCGATCATGTCTCTTTCGAGAGGTAACTGACTAAGCAGAAGATTTTCCCGCAGTAGATTGTCATATATTTCTGTGGTTGAATGGTTACCAATCAAGGTATAGACCAAAATCTGTCCGGCTATTCAACACATAATTGTAGGAAAAAATATATACAGAGAGAGAGACATTCACAACTTTCCCAAGGGTATTTGTAAGCGAATACAACGAATTCAAATGGAATTTGAACTTGGCTCTCCAATTTCTCATTCCAGCTGATATTCATTGTACCACAACGCAGAAACGTGATTTAAATTTATAATATTCTTACATTTTTGGAAAGACGATATTATCTCAACGTTTTCGTTATGTTGTTCACTGTGTACATTGAGACTTTTGAGGGGTGTTAAGTTAAAAGTTAAAGAGTAAAGCGATATGCATTTTCCTTATCTGATTAGTTTTTTTAGAGATGGCGGCATAGCTGAAAATCAGTCAGTTAAGTGCAATATGTGATACACGCTTGGGCGATCATGTCTCGAAAGAGACATGACTGACTGGGCAGAAGATTATCCCGCAGTAGGTTGCCATTGCTTTCTGCAGTAGACTGGTTGCCGACCAAGGCTATAGAACCCAATCTGTCCTGTTATTTAACCTATAACTGGAAGGAAGAGACGGATTAATGCCTTTCCCAAGGGTATTTGCGCGTAAGTGAATGCAATGAATTCGACTGGAATTCGAACTCGGCTCCCCGATTTCTCGTTCCGAGCCGATATCCAATGCACCACAACGCACATCTTTTCGTAATTTGTTTGCTCCGTTTAAATGTGAAATATATCGCCAGGAAGGACGTTACGAGTGGCCTGCTGTCGTTGATGACGACCAAATCGAAGCGGGGATATATCAGATCAGCCTTGTAACACATTAAAAAAAACATGGATACGTGGAACACTACGATGCGTCTTATCTTCAGGATTTAACAATAAAAAATTTAATGGACAGCATTTACATTTGCAAATTTCTGTACATACACAATAAAAACAACTCATTTTTAAAACAATGTTTACAAGTTATGCCAAATTTTGATGCGATAATAAAATGAGCTATTTTGACATTTTTGGCAACATATATAATGTACATATGTAAACATTATATACGCCGGGGTATTGGATATTTGGGACAAGTAAGGAAAAACTTGAAGCAACTGAAATGTGGTTCTACTGAAGGACTCTGCGAATATCATGAATCGAGCATGTGAGCAATGATGAGGTCTTCGATATGATGGAAACAAAAAGAAAATTAATACTGAGCATCAGGAAGAGACAGCTGAAGTTCCTGGGACATGCAAAGAGGAAGGAGGGCTTAGAGAATCTAATACTAACAGGCCAGATAGAGGGGGAAAAGAGACAGGGGAAAGCAATGGATAACATATTTGAAGGACCCAATCAGGTGGATGACGGAACGAGGATTGCATGGTGTAACAGGAGAAGGCGTGCTCAGAGTCACCAGGGATAGGGAAGCGTGGAAGGCCATGATTGCCTACGTCCTGAAGGAACAGGGCACATAGAAGAAGATCCATTGTCTTTAAAAAAAGGTTTCATAACCTCAGACACTTAAGTACAAAGATGGACAATGAGCGAAGGACAAACAATAATAGCAGTCTATTTTATTTGCATGGAAGGTTTTCAAAGCAAGGACGAACACGTGCGTGCGTGCGTGCTGGAAGTGAAAATTGCACTACAGCTTGTAACGACACACATGTCCACGCCAGAGTCGGGGCGAGAAGTATTAAGTATTGAAAGGCATGGGGGCAAATAATGGCTTCCGTTATCTATTATAGACATTTAAGAATGTTTGTGGAGATTTTGTAGTTTATTTTGCTCAGGTTAGGTTTCAACAGTTTTATGTATATGGCTTCGAGAATTTTTAGTTTTGTTTATTGTTTTCATGTTTTACTATGGTTGTGTTTTTGACGATGATTTCGCGAAGTGTGTATGTGGCCAGGCATGTTGTTTTAAATGCATAAATATGTTAGAATTATCGTTTAAATATAGTGTCAAACGTCGTAAAAGCAAGTTTGTTGTGTGACCAACATTGGTAAATCCGCTGAAGATACAATCTCCCAAAGGGCACTTGAATTGGTAAACTATGTCTTTTTTTTTTTCAAATCGCTAACCGGGGAGAAAGAAGAATAATTGCGAATAAATGGGTTGGATATACTAGATTTAGTGTATTATATGATTAACTTAATTTTTTGGCTAGAATCTGTTATAAATATGTTAGTATTTATTAATTTTTTTACTATATTCTCATCTTTTTTATAGTTTGCAAGCATTTGATTACTATATAGGAGACTAATATGTTTGAGATTATCGATAGATAGATAGATAGATAGATAGATAGATAGATATGAAATACTGAAACATATAAATACGCACGAACAAACTAGGACGGTTAGATAGATAGATAGATAGATAGATAGATAGATAGATAGATAGATAATGCACAGTCCGAGATGAAATAGATAGATAGATAGATAGATAGATAATGCACAGTCCGAGATGAGATAGATAGATAGATAGATAGATAGATAGATAGATAGATAGATAGATAATATACAGTCCGAGATGGGATAGATAGATAGATAGATAGCCGCAAAATTAAATAGTTGATATTTCTTTGCATTCTATGCGATTTTAGTTCAATGTTAAATATTGACTTATCCAATAACTGAATGCCCATATCACCAAAAGTCAGTACCGTGCGAGTGTGCGCATTCGTATGCATAATCATGTGTATACCGGGTTATTGCATGATAAGCAAAACACACACACACACAAACACACACACACACATATATATATATATATATATATATATATATATATACATACATATATATATATATATAGATATATATAGTTACGTGAATTAAGATATATATATATATATATATATATATATATATATACTGAATTAAGAAATATATATATATATATACCTGAATTAAGAAATATATATATATATATATAGTTACGTGAATTAAGAAATATACATATGAGGGTACACACATGTATAATTTTTTTAATATTTTTATTCAGTTGTTGATAAAACAGTTCTCAAAGATGATTGCAAACGTATGAAACTCCGTCCGGCAATTGACGTAGGAGAAGATGTATATATATATATATATATATATTTCAATTGAAACCTAGGTTTTAATCTTTTGGTATCTTTTATTTATAATAAGCGACTTTCTAGCATTTTTCAAACATATAACAGGGATTTTTATGAACGCGCGACCGGAATTTTTAAACAACCAAAAATTTTCAAAATTAAGGAGGAATTACTTCAGGATGTTAAAACACTTAAAAATATTCAAAAGCTCAACAATAAAAATATATTGAGCACTTTTTATACAACTAAGTACTAGTCTAATTTAATTATGACCAAAAACTAATTATATATATATATATATATATATATATATATATATATATATATATCACTACACTCCGAATTTCAAAAGGAACATTTTTGTATCATTACAAATATATAATATATCCCATGACTTTTTCAATATTATTAAAGAAATGTACCACTGCTTCAATCCTATCAAATATTTTCTTCATTTTCAACAATTTCTAATTATCTAGCTTTGTACAAGATTCTTTAATTCAAGAAATATTTTTGCTTGGTGCTAAAGATGTATTCTTTCACGTTTGTTACGAAGACACAGTAAACGTCCATTTTAAAAAAATGAGATTATTTTATTTGATATTAAATTTAATTGGCAGGAAACTAGCATTGATTTCTCAAATCAAGTAATACTATAAGAAATTATTATCTTAACAAATTAATCTTACCAATATATTTAATGCATGAAAACGGTTCATATCTGTATGCTTTTTTTTTTTGGCGGTTTCATGGCTGACTTCCTTTGTGAGAAGCTAAGAGAACATCCGTGTGCTAAATGGAACTGTTTTTGTACGATTTTCTTCTCAACTCAGAATTTCCATCCCGCTCTATTGCAAGTGACGAGGGGAGAATGAATGATCCTTATTGGTTGCAGAGATGAAAGAGACCGAACAAAAGAGAAAAAAAAATAGAAAGAGAGAAAAATATGAGATGAAGAAGAAACAACGAAAGATAGAATGCGAGAATAAATCATTGCGAGAAAGTGAGAAAATGAGACTTGATTTGCAAGCGGAAACGAGATGAGATTGGAAGAATCCACGAATGACAAAATAAAGGGATGAACAAATTGATAGAAAGATGTGGATAGTGAATAAAAGAATTTACTTATGGACGTAATAAATGAATGAAGAAAATTCGAAAATGGGAATAGACAAATCACGGAATATGAGAATAAAAGATTTAAGAGATGGGGGTGAACGTACACAATTGCAGAATATGAGACTGTACAAAGAAAGACATGAATTAAGGATTCAGATACGATATGACTGAATGATTTATTGAATAGGTGAATTATCGCCTAAAATTATAACGGATATAAAAAGATAAGAAAAAAGGAAGTAGAATATGAGAATAAAGGTTTTTGAATGAACGAACGACAGAATATGAAAATAGAAGGAAAAAATAATGACAAAGAATTTGAAGCGTTTTCTCTCGATATGATAAAAATGGAAGGAGTAATCTCTGCAGTTATTTACGAATATTTAAGAAACCTTAGTAAAAACAACGCGAATAAAAATAATTCCTTTTAAGTACTTCGCTAAATATAACTGTTATCCAAAGATTATGTGTTTTGTCGAGATTCATTCGCTGATATGAGTTGAAATTCTCAGATGAAATTTTGTCATTGTTCCATGAATTATTTGCAATCGTCTTCTTTATGAGTCAGTCAGTCAGTTAAGTGCCATACGTGATACATGCTTGGGCGATCATGTCTCTTTCGAGACATGACTGACTGGGCAGAAGATTATCCTGCAGTAGGCTGCCATTGCTTTCTGCGTTGTGGTGCATTGGATATCGGCTCGGAACGAGAAATCGGGGAGCCGAGTTCGAATTCCAGCTGAATTCATTGCATTCACTTACACGCAAATACCCTTGGGAAAGGTATTAATCCGTCTATTCCTTCCTGTTATGGGTTAAATAACAGGACAGATTGGATTCTATAGCCTTGGTCGGCAACCTGTCTATCGCAGAAAGCAATGGCAACCTACTGCGGGATAATCTTCTGCCCAGTCAGTCATATCTCTTTCAAGACATGATCACCCAAGCGTGTATCACGTATGGCACTTAACTGACTGAATATAATAGTTGGAAACATTAAGGCTTCTACTGGGCATAAAGTGGGGGATCAGTTTTATATTGTTTTGAAGTAATAAACTAATTCCTCACTAATTACTACTTAATAATGTAATACATCGCTTCCTCCTCTAAATACGAATCAAATAATAGGACAGATTGGGTTCTATAGCCTTGGTTGGCAACCAGTCTACCGCAGAAAGCAATGGCAACCTACTGCGGGATGATCTTCTGCCCAGTCAGTCATGTTTCTTTCGAGACATGATCGCCCAAAGCGTGTATCACGTATGGCACTTAACTGACTGACTGAATATAACAGAAACATGATTAAGGCTTCTACTGGGCATAAAGTGGGTGATCGGTTTTCTATTGTCATGAAGTAATAAACTGATCCCCCGCTAATTACTACTTATTAAAAGAATAATATAATTCACCAGTCTACAGCAGAAAGCAATGGGAACCTACTACGGGATAATCTTCTGCCCAGTCAGTCATGTCTCTTTCGAGACATGATCGCCCAAGCGTGTATCACGTATGGCACTTAACTGACTGAATGGTTAGCAAACGGACAAGAACTGTGTGTTGCTTTTGTTTTTTTAATCACTTCATCCCAAGCAAAAGGCAGAATTGCTGCTGGTGCATAGCTGGTTAGAGAAAAGAAAGAGGAACAAGTTACAGGTTAATCAAAGAATGAGTAAGAAAAGGTTGAGAATACAGGTGTGAAGAGAGCTGCATGAGTGTGAAGTGGAAAGGAAGAAGAACATGATACAAGGGTTGTCAGAGAAAGGATGCGAGTCAGGGTGATAAGAGATGACAATTGATTTTACATTTAATGTTCAGCAGTTATGCAAAAATTGAAAGGTGTTTAAGGCAAGAATGTGTCTTCTCGCCGGATCTATTCAAGCTATAGAGCACTGCATTTCCGAGAGAACTAGAAGTCCTGACAGGATTCGTCATTGGCGGCCACAATACTAACAATATAAGATACGCAGATGATACAGTGCTACTAGCAAACAGGAAAAGAAACAAGTCTTCATACAGAAGGAAGCAAAAGCACACAAAAAGAAAGGATTAAACATAAACTACAAGAAAGCTGAATGCATAGTCAACAGTAAAAGGAGGAGCCCAAAGCAGATGCTAAAATCAATCAGGTACAGACATTTAAAAAACTGGGAAGAGTTCTAATAGATGGCGGGAAGTGTGACCCAGCCATCCGAAGGCGTATTGTCATGGCGAAGGTTGCATTCCAAAACCTAAGCAGAGTATTGAGAGACAAGAAACTTTCGTTGGAAACAAATAAAATAGTACTGGATTACAGTATTCGGACAATTGTCCTCATCTTTGTTGCCATTTGTACGACGTTTCGGCAGTTGTACGCTCCGGCCTTCTTCAGGTGCCAAGAATTTCGAACCGAACCCTTTTATTACAATTATTGGGGTATATCATTCTCTTTCCTTGCGTAGTAATAGTAATGCCACTATTGGAAGTCATGGGTTTTCTCCCTCTAATCCTGCCAGTTACTAGTTCACCACTGCTGTAGCCTGGTATTGAACTCACAACTAAGAGTCATGTCAAAAACTAACCAACGTCTATATCCACTGGGTCATGTGTCCTTTAAAGAAGAAAAAATGTTTCAAAGGATTGTCTTGAGAAAACAATTACGAGTGAGTAGTGAATTCGATTCACCGTTTGTTTCGTATTCTTTTGGCCTTTCTGGCGTATCTATTATATGCTTAGAAAATCACCATTACAGAAAGAAGGACTCTCAAGTTTTTTTTGTTTTTTTTTTCCGCGGAGCATTAGTGCAAACTAAACATTTGCTTTACGCCAAATTTAACTCTTGTCGTTCACTCTGTTGTCACAACTGGTAAACATTACACCTATTTTGCACATTGTCTGATTCTTCAATAGACACAAATAAACGTTTATTTGCAGTTTTTGCAATAAGACTTGTTAGAGATTCTAATATTGTATAATGTTAGAAATTATAATGATCGAGGGGACAGGAATCAATTTGAGGCCTCACGCATGCGCAATCGAAGATAGCAGAGTAGAAGATAAAAGGATTTGGGAGCGTTCGACTCAGGAAAATCGCTAATTTTACTCGTTTCCTATTTTGTAAGACTTTCACTTAATCCATTTTATCAGAGAAATTCCTAACTCGACAGCATATCTTTTTCTTTCTTTCTTTCTTTCTTGCTTTCTTTCTTTCTTTTTGCTTTCTTTCTTTCTTTTTGCTTTCTTTCTTTCTTTCTTTCTTTCTTTCTTTCTTTCTTTCTTTCTTTCTTTGCTTTCTTTCTTTCTTTCTTTCTTTTGCTTTCTTTCTTTCTTTTTGCTTTCTTTCTTTCTTTCTTTTGCTTTCTTTCTTTCTTTCTTTCTTTCTTTTTGCTTTCTTTCTTTCTTTCTTTCTTTTGCTTTCTTTCTTTCTTTCTTTTTGCTTTCTTTCTTTCTTTCTTTTTTCATTCTTATATTTTTTCAATTAGTCTTTTTCTCATTTTAAATGTATGTAATTAATATCTTTCTGTTTCCTTGTCATAAATATTATTTTCTTTTTCTTCTCTTCTTGTTTATTATTATTATTATTATTATTATTATTATTATTATTAATTTATTTAATAAATCCCCTTTTAAATTCTAATATTTTATCTTAGGAATGTTCTTTCTTTTATTATCTAATAAACACTCTTCTGTTACAACTATTGCTACTATTACGATTATTATTATTAATAGTAGTAGTACTAGTAGCAGTACCATTACTACTAGTATTATCATTACTACTATATTCAAAACCTTCACTTTCTAAGCTTTTCCTTTTTCTTTCTTTTTCTCATTTTCCAATATTCTTATTTCTAAAATGCTTTCTTTCATTTCTACTTTTTTCCCTTCTCCTTTTTTTAATTGTATTTATTTCATATGCTATTTTTATTTTATTTATTTTTGATAATGTCTTCTTATTCTATTTATAAAACATTCCTTCAAATAACTTCTTGCTTTCATGTATCTTAATTCATATCTAACACCCATCACGTCTTCATCTTTGAATAAAAAAAGTCTTTTTGTATTCTTTTTTTTTCTCTAACTCGTTTCTTTTCCTAAAATTTCCTTCTTTCTTTTTTTATACAAAATATCTTTTAATACCCCACTTTTTTTTTCATCATTTGCTATCCATTGATTTCATTTTTCTCCTGCTCCTTTACTTCGTAATCCCTACCCGCCACTCCTGTGCCAAATTACATTCCACTCTACGTCTTCCGCCACTCAGCGCAATTTTACGTCTTCTGTCTTTTCATGCCTCATTTTATTTTCTACCCGTCATCATCCTCTCTCTCCTCCATTTTATTTTCTTTTTTGTTTGTTTGTTTTGTTTTTTTTTGTGTGTGTGTTTTTTGCGCCCCGATCTTTCCCATTCACGTCTAGCTTATTTCTTAATACACGTTCAATTCGATCTGCTCAGGGCATTAAAATGATCAGTTAGCGACGAATCAGCTTTCCTGTTTATCGATCCAAATTCCCTCCGTAATTTTTGTACTGTAATTATTTCTCTTTCTTTTCCTAATCTATATTTTTTTCCTTTTCCTTTTCTCCTGTATTTTTCAATATCTTCTTTACCATCGCTTTATTATTTTGAAAAATATCCAGCGATGTGGATTTAAAAAATTAAAAAAACCATAGATAGCGTGTTCAAAGGACTTACCGATGAAGTCTATGCACGTAAATTAGTCGCCAGAACTGAGTACGTGTCAAGATGACGCGTTTCTGATATGGGAACGCAACGAAAAATATAAGCATCCTAATTTAACAACGTTCCTAACATCCGCATTCTGCAAACAATTTCGAGGCTTTTGTTTGTACATGACTTTTGATCGCCGTGCTCGTTAAACAATGTAAATCTGGTATCAATATTATCAAACGACGATACACACACACACACACACACGCACACACACACGCATGCACACACACACACGCACACACATATATCTAAACCTATTTATAAACGAAACTTTGTCTCTGTGTGTCTGTGTGTGAGTGTCCGTTACCTATAGACTCCGAAACGGCTGAACTGATTTTCTTGAAAATTTACACAGTTGTACTATAAGCGTCTGCAAGTGTTCTTAGCTAGGTTTTGTGTCGAGGTACCCACAATAAATATCGATAATCGAAAAAATCGGGTTATAGAAGGAGTGGTCCGATTTTAATCAAATTTGATACACGCATAAACAAAGACAAATGAAACTATATTCAGAAGTTTCAAGGTTGCAGTTCTTACAATAGTGCAGAAAATCGATAATACATATATATAAAAGGCAAGATATTTGTGTGTCTGTTTATTCATCTGCCTATATGTCTGTATTTTTTTAGCCCTTTTATTTTAGCTTTTGCTTCGGTTTTGGCTTTAAGTAGATATAATTGTAGTTCTTAGTCTCAGTCATGATACCATTTACTCAGTGGACTTATTTAGCCTTCAAAATTCTGTTTAGGACGAAAAAAAACTTATTAGATATCGATACCAGGAAATCAAAATTTGGCTTACATCCATTCATTTTTCTTTCAGTCTACGGTTTCGCTTTAACTGGAAACACGTATTGCTTTTCAGTCTTTCGTGCCAACGTTCAAAGTGTCTGAGCTCCAGGACCATGGATTAGTTTTAAAGCTTTCATTACACCCGAGCAACGCTGGACTTTACTGCTAGTATATGTATATATATATATATATATATATATAGGTGCGATTGGTAAATTGTAGCAATTATTTTATTATTTCAAATATTCTTTAGTCTGAGCTCTAGGACCATGGATTAGTTTTAAAGCTTTCATTACACCCGACCAAAGCCGGGCTATACTGCTAGTATAAGATAAATTGAAACGTAATGCGAAAAACATTCTGCAGTTATAAGTGTTTATCACGTATGGCACGACGGACTGATTTACGAACCAATCTTTTAATCAACGAGTGATTTAGTCAACAGCTAGTTAAGTGCCATACTTGATACATGCTTGGGTGATCATGTCTTGAAAGAGATATGACTAACTGGGTAGAATATTATCCCTCAGTAGGTCGCCATTGTTTTCTACGGTATACTGGTTGCCAGCCAACGCTATAGAACCCAATCTGTCCTGTTATTTAATCCATAATTGGAGGGAAGAGACCGATTAATACCTTTCCCAAGGATATTTCTGCGTAAGTGAATGCAAGGAATTCAAATGGAATTCGAACTCGGCTCCCCGATTTATCGTTCCGAGTGGTTATCTATTGCAGCACAACGCTACTGGTTCGATAATATGCGTTGGTTCAATCCCTAGGTCGGGCAGTGTAGACTTAGACTGAATTGAAACAGGGTGAGCAATAACTGAGCGGTACAAAATAAGAACAAGATAAGATACGTAATCATCGGAATGAGAATAATCAACTCCGGTATATTAAATAAAGGTCTCAGGTCGAACTTTCCTGAAACGCTACCCGGTTCGATAAGCACCTGATGAAAACCGGAGGTCAATACAACCGAAACATTGTGATAAGAAGGACAAAGATGAAGTTAATATTTCGCATGTAAATAATGTAAATACTGTGGAATCTATTAGGAGACGCACATATCTCTAATTTGGCATGAGAAAAACATCTTCAGGCTACGTTTACAGCTTGCACAATTTCGACTGTCTATAAAACTCTTTTTTTTTTCAAAATAGTTGGACAAATGTGTGAAACTAATCAAGTCATTTTGCACAGACGAAAGAAAACAGATAAGCTATGTCACTGGCATTTGTTTCTGTAAAGAGTTTCATTTATTTTATTTGTTTATTGCATTTTCACGTTATGTTTTTTTCTTGCTTTTCTGTCTTTTTCATTATCGCACTTCATTAACGCCTTGATATTTTCTTTTCATTGTTACCGTCTGACCTTATGTATTCGACCTTCTCGTAAGTTCGTCGTCTTCTACTTTAACTCTATTCAGTTTTTCTTATGGGTTTATTTTCATTCTTCTTCTTCTTTTTCTTTATAATCTCATTTTTTGTTTATTTCTCTTTTCCTTCTAACGTTTTCTTTTTCTTAATTTTCGTGATTCCGATTTTTAAAATATATTTATTATTTTAATAATTCTTCCCTTTTAAAAACATCTTTCAATTTTTCCTGTAATTCATATTTTTCTTTCTTTCTTCTTTTAATCTTTATTCATTTTTCTTTCTTTAATAATTCTTCATTTTAAACAAATCTTTCATTTTTTCTTCTAATTTATACTCTCATCTTTCTTTCTTCTTTCTTTCTTTTTTTATTCATTCTTTTTCCTTTAATCATTCTTCCTTTTTTAAACACATCGTTCAATTCTTCTTCTAATTAATATTCTTATCTTTCTTTTTTCTTTCTTTCTTTAATCATTCTTCCTTTTTAAACACATCTTGCAATTCTTTTTCTAATTTAATTTCTTCTTTCTTTAGTAATTATTTCTTTTTAAACACGTCTTTTAATTTTCTCATTCTTATCTTAAAATTACATTCTTTATATAAATATTTTCTTAATGACCCTTTCTTCATCTTTGTCCTGAGATGAGGTGCAGTAATTATTTACAGCATTTACATTGTTCGACCGTTGCCATATTCACGACGTAAAATGTTCAGTTCAAAATTTCAGTGACCTGAAGAAGGTCAAAACGTACATTGCCCGACACGTTGAGTGTATGGCAACAAAGATGAGGACAACAGTTCGACCAATGTAAACAATGCAAATAACCCCATTTCTTCTTCTTCTTCTTCTTCTTCTTCTTGTAAGACAACTACTACTACTATTATTTTCATCTAAATAAACTTATTTATAAATGGAACTTTGTGTGTGTGTCTGCGTGCAGAACCGATTTTCTTGAACATTTACACAGTTGTACTATAATCGTCTGCGAGTGTTCTTAACTAGGTTTTGTGTTGAGGTACCCTCGATAAATATCGAAAATCGATAATCGAAAAAATCGGGTTATAGAAGGAGTGGTCTGATTTTAATCAAATTTGGTGCACACATAAACAAAGACATAAGAAACGATATTCAGAAATTTCAAGATTGCAGTTCTTACAATAGTGCAGAAAATTTTATATTGATACCAGGAAATCAAAATTTGACTTACATACATTCATTTTTCTTTTAGTCTACTGTTTCGCTTTAACTGGAAAGAACTATTGCTTTTTAGTCTTTCGTGCCAACGTCCAAAGTGTCTGAGCTCCAGAACCATGGATTAGTTTTAAAGCTTTCATTACACCCGAGCAACGCCGAGCTATACTGCTAGTATAGATAGATAGATAGATAGATAGATAGATAGATAGATAGATAGATATATGCGATTGGTAAATTGTCGCAATTATTTCATTAAGTGTGATTGGTAAATTGTCGCAATTATTTTATTATTTCAAATATTCTTTAGGCTGAATCTGAGCTTCAGGACCATGTTTTAAAGTCTGAGCTTCAGGACCATGGTTTTAAAGCTTTCATTACACCCGAGCAACGCCGGGCTATACTGCTAGTCTTTAATAACTTTAATTTCTCTTCTATATTCTACTCTTTAAAATATGTTCTTCTTTTCTCTTTTTCTTTCTTCGTTGAATGCAACATCTTTTAACCCTCACTTTTCATAATTCATTTTCATCAGCATTTCTCTTCACC
Source organism: Ascarosepion bandense (assembly GCA_037127315.1). Lineage (NCBI taxonomy): Eukaryota > Metazoa > Mollusca > Cephalopoda > Sepiida > Sepiidae > Ascarosepion > Ascarosepion bandense. The sequence goes on along the minus strand of JBBBDQ010001066.1, from coordinate 945,834 downwards.
CACATCAGCCAGCCATTCAACACTCCTCCTACTACTACTCCTTCACTTCGTAATCTACCCTAGCTGCGTCCACACCTAATATTGCTCCCTTTACATCCTGCCTTTTTTCTGATTATATAAAATTAAGTTATTAATTATACTTAGATATTTCACATTAACTTATTCACTGTGTTTGGGTAATTCATTGTATGAGTTTTATATTTGGTGAATTGTAATTAGATAGTTCAGACATTGGGTTTGAGTATCTCAGACTCAGATGTTTGATGTAATGGATAAAGGCTCGGTCCGAATAATCGGAGATCTGCGTTCGAATTCCAGTTGTGTTTGTTATATACACTTCGGCACAAATACCCTTGGAAAAGCTATGGTTTCGCCTCTTTCCCCTGCAGCTATAAATTGAATAGCAAGATATACTTGGTCCTATAGCGTTGTTTAACAACCAATCTACCACAGAAAGAAAGGGCACCCTTCGCCTAGTTGGTTTTGAGCCGAAAGTGGCAAAATCGTCCAAGTGTGTATCACGTAGGGCGCTTTATTAATTGACTGGTGGTGTAATGGCTAGCAAGCTTGTCTCGCTAGAACAAATATGCCCCATACTTTCGGCCTTGAGCCAGATCTAAGCCAGGCTTAGAAAATCGCCTTCATTGACTGATTGATCTCAGGCTAAATTATTGTCCTCAAGCATTTCAGAATAACTTAATTATTAGAGCGCAAGTCCTAAAACTAATATACGCCTAGAGTGGATTCATCATTTGTTCTTGAAATACTTAAAATACACATAAGTCATTTACGTGCCATACGTGATACATGCTTTGGCGATCATGTCTCGAAACCTTCTGCGGTACACTGGTTTTCAAGCGTTGATATAGAACCCAATATCTCTTGCTATTAATTCATAGATGGCAGAAGAACGGCGTTTTAATACCTTTTCCAAGGGTATTTATGAGATTTACTACTCGTATTTGTGGGATATTTTAAATGTGGACATGTTCAGTCAGATATCGCGGTCGGTATCGGAGTGGTCGGTATTGTTAAGAGAGTTTGCTGTCTCGGTAAGGACAAAGCAAAGATGGAATCTCTCGCTATCTAAATTAATAAGGTTAAGCCTGGTATGAATATTTTTTTTAATGTATTCACAAATGTTGGTTTATTTGATAAAGACACAAAGAAATCTTTCTATGTCGTCCTTTTTAGCTTTATACAATGATATTCACATTTTATGAGGCCTTAGTGCCACTCGCGGTAGAATAAGAGGAACATATTCTGCGGAGTGAGTAGAAGATAACAGTTAACCCTTGACATCCTCATGGGGTTTGTTCTACAAATCAACGGTACAAGGGAAGAACCTATTCGAATAAAACTTACGTCTCACTCATGGAATATGAGTGAATAAGATTAGTTCGCTACAATGTTCGTGGCATGGCAGGTCTTCGCCGTAAGAACTGGTGAATTAAATGTAATTTGCCAGAAAATGTTTCAGGTAAATATCGATAAAGCATCGAGATGCTTGTGAAGTTTCACCCACAAGAACGCAATGACGCCTTTGAACCCTATCGAGACTGGGGAAGAAAGACCATGCTTCATCACGTATGTAGCAATAATGCACTATTTTCGGCCTGATCGGGATCTTGTAAAGATAAAGCATAGCAGGAGGATTAAGTACGTCCTGGATCCTACAGGGAACCGTCCATTTTTCCAATTTCATTATCGATGGATGGAATATACTATTTCGAGTTAATGTCTGGGTAGTGCGTGTTCCAACAGGCGATTAAGCAACGAGAACTCTCTAAGGGAACATCTGTTCATTGTGTTTGGTGATAATTCTGAGTTAGATCAGTGATGATGCAATGTCATTAATTTCATTTTCGAGGTATTATATCTGATTTAAATATATTGAATATTTAAATCCTTGAATAATAATAATAATAATAATGAAAAAGTAATAACATCAAACAAATCACAGGTCATAATGTAGAAACCGTGAAACACGCAAATCACTGCGAAGATAATGATGTAAGTCTAAAAGTGCTGGAAAGGTGCGATCTGAGTCTGAGTCAGTTAAAAGACAAAAATAAAATGAGTTCAGAACACATCGAAGATAATTATTTGACGGAAAATAAGAACAATATAGAGGAAGCCAAGATAGAAATAAAAAACCAGCTAAGTCAAATACAAAGTATTACAATGGAGGAACGTGAACAGCTCCCAAAATTCCAACCAACAAAACAAAACCTCCGACCTATTAAATTGTACAATGCAGCACTGAAATCAATACTGGATGAAGACCCGAATACAAATCTTAACGAAGTAATATATGCATCAGCAACAGCAGCAACAAGAAAATTAAACATCAAAATAAAAACAAGGCAGTCACGCAGACGTGAAGATCCACCTTGGAAAAGAAAAATCGAAAAAGAAATCGAACAACTAAGAAGTGAACTGTCAGTACTGGATGAACTGAGTAGAGGAATAAATGTAAGAACTAGGAAAAGAAGAAGAGCCGAAAAAAAATATAACATCAGGAATGAAAATGACGTCTTATCAAATAAAGAAAAAATAAAGAAAAAAATCCAACTGAAGGCTCAAAGAATAAGACGCTATGAAAAAAGAGCAAAATTTTACAGACAAAACAAGATCTTTCAGACTGATACAAAGAGATTTTACAGGGAAATAGGTAAAAAAAGAATTGAAGTGACAGTACCCCCCAGAATGGAAGAAGTCACACAGTTCTGGGAAAAGATATGGGCTTGCCCTAAAGAACCTAGCAAGGAAGTACATTGGATTACGCAGGAGATAGAACGAATGAAAAATAAACCCGAACAGACATGGTCTGGAATTACAGAAGATGATGTTAAATTTGCACTAAAAAAAGCACACAATTGGAAAACTCCAGGTATAGATAAAATTCCTAACTTTTGGCTATATTATTTAAATGCAGCACATAAAAAAATAGCCAAAGAACTCCAAGAAATGGTTGACGATCCCACTAAAATTCCTGCATGGATGACAAAAGGAATTACATTTCTTCTACCCAAGAATGGTGACACAAACAACCCGAAAAACTACAGACCAATTACATGTCTTCCGACAACATATAAACTATTAACATCTATTTTAAAAAAACAAACATATTTATTCTTAGAAAGAAATGACATGATACCGCTTGAACAAAAAGGGTGCAAACGTGGCTGTTATGGTTGTAAAGACCAATTGCTAATTAACAAAATGATCCTGGAAAACTGCTACAGTACAAAGAAAAATCTTAGTACAGCCTGGATAGACTACCGAAAAGCATTCGATAGTGTGCCACATGACTGGATTTTAAATACTTTAAATATATACAAGATATCGCCCGTCATCATCAATTTCATCAAACAGTGCATGTCTATATGGAAAACAACCCTTTACCTCAATCATATCAATGGAACCTATAAGTCTGATGAAATAAACATCAAAAGAGGTATATTTCAAGGAGATTCTTTATCTCCCTTACTATTCTGCATATCATTAATAGCACTAACCAGTCAACTTAATAAGACAGAATGTGGTTATAAAATAGGCCAAAAGAAAATAAGCCATCTATTTTACATGGATGACTTAAAGTTATATGCTAAGAATGATAATGAGCTGGAAGGTCTTCTGCAAACTGTAAAATGCTTCAGCGAAGACATTGGAATGAAATTTAATTTGAATAAATGTGCTAAAGCTACAGTTTTACGTGGATCAATACAAGAAACATCCTCAATTAGCCTAGACCCTGCTGTAACAATAAAAGAATTGAAACCAGAAGAGGCTTATAAATACCTAGGTGTAAATGAGAGCGAAAACATTCACCATAAAAAAATGAAAGAAATAGTGCGTAAAGAGTACTATAGAAGGCTACGAATGATATTAAAAACTGAATTAAATTCACAGAACAGAGTTATGGCCATTAATAGCCTTGCAATCCCAGTTGTCCAATATAGCTTCAACATCTTAAACTGGACTCTAAACGACATCAGACGAATGGATGCTAAAACAAGAAAGCTTCTTTCTAAGCATAAGATGCATCATCCAAAGGCTGATGTAGACCGTCTATACATACCCCGTAAAGAAGGTGGAAGGGGTCTTATTCAGCTGGAATTGTCATACAAGACAACAACTATTGGCTTACTAACATACATAGAAACAACAAAGGATTGGATGATACAATTAGTAAGGCAACAGGAAGAAAGAAAGAAAAAATATTCAATAATAAAAGAAGGCAGTAAATACAAACAAGATTTACAGTTAGTAGATTCTGTAGAAAAGCAAAACAGAAGCCAAGAACCAACTATTGCGGCAAAAAATATGAAAATGAAAGCCAAAGATAAAGCTCTTGAAAAGATGAAACAGCGCTGGCAAGACAAACCTCTGCATGGCCAATATCCAGTACGTGCCAATAAATCCAATGTTGACAAAGTTAATACTCATCGATGGTTACGTGCATCTGGATTAAAGTCTGAAACTGAAGGATTTATACTTGCAGCACAAGACCAAAGTCTTTTCACTAGAAACTTTCAGGCAAATATTATGCATAATAATATGGATCCAAAATGCAGGTTTTGTGATAAACACCAAGAAACAATAGACCACCTAATCTCAGGCTGTTCTGTGCTTGCCCCAAACGAATATAAAGATCGCCACGATAGAGTTGGGCAATATTTACATTGGACGGTGTGCAAACATTATGGAAAAGCTGTAAGCAAACACTGGTATGAACATCACCCAGCACCGGTTACAGAAATAGAAGATGTAACCATTCTATGGGATTACACCATCTACACAGACAGAAAAATTGAAGCAAACAGGCCAGACATTATTGTTAAAAACCAGAAGGAGAAAACTTGTCTATTAATTGATATGGCTTGTCCAGCGGATTGTAACATAGCAATCAAGGAATTTGAAAAACTGTCAAAATATAAAGACCTGGAAATTGAAATAGAAAAAATGTGGAAATTGAAAACAAGAGTTGTGCCAGTGATAGTAGGTGCACTTGGAATGATAAAAAATGGAACAAAACAACACATTGAAAGAATCCCTGGAAACCCCAGCTTAAGAGACATACAAAAAATTGTCTTATTAAGTACAGCCCACACACTAAGGAAAACTTTATCTATGTAATGCTGAGGATGATAGGGAAGATAGAAAAACATGAAATGGAGCCATAACAACACGCCACTACCTGCCTTAGGTCTCCCCGCAGACTTGGTTGGTAGTGAGACCAAAGCAGAAATCGAAATATGATGAAAAATGACATAATAATAATAATAATAATAATAATAATAATAATAATAATAATAATAATAAAGAAAAATATTTAATAATGAAAGAAGTCAGTCAATACAAACAAGATTTACATTTAGTAAATTCTGTGGAAAGCAAAACAGAAGCCAAGAACCAACGATTGCGGTAAAAAATATGAAAAAGAAAACCAAGGATAAAGCTCTTGAAAAGATGAAACAACGCTGGCAAGACAACCTCAGCATGGCCAATATCTAGAACGTGCTAATAAACCCAGTGTTGATAAAGTTAATACACATCGATTGTTACCGGCATCTGAATTAAAGTCTGAAACCGAAGGCATTATTCTTGCTGCACAAGACCAAAGTCTTTTCACTAGGAACTTTCAGGCAAATATACATAATACTGTGGATATCAAAATGCAGGTTCTGTGATAAATACCATAAAAACAATAAACTATCTAACCTCAAGATGTTCTGTACTTGCCCCAAATGAATATAAACATCGTCACGATAGAGTGTGGCTATATTTACATTGGACAATGTGCAAACACTATAGAAAATATGTAAAAAAAACACTGGTATGAACATCACCCAGCACCGGTTACAGAAACAGAAGATGTCATCATTCTATGGAATTACACCATCTATACATTCAGAAAAATTGAAGTAAATAGGCCGGACATTATTGTTAAAAACCAAAAAGAAAAAACTTGCTTATTAATTGATATGGCTTGTCCAGCGGATTGTAGCATAGCAACCAAGGAATTCGAAAAACTGTCAAAATATAAAGACCTGGAAATTAAAATAGAAAAAATATGGAAATTGAAAACCAGTTTTGTACCAGTGATAGAGGGTGCACTGAGAATAATTTAAAAAAATGGAACAAAATATCACATTGAAAGAATCCCTGGAAACTCCAGCTTAAGAGAAAAACTGTCTTCTAAGGAGAACTTAGTGCCTATGTAACGCTAGGAATGTTAGGAAGATATGGAAAATCATGAAATGGAGCCATAATAACACACCACAAAATAGATTTATAATGAAAAATGATATAACAATAATACACTTAAATGAGATGCTGCTTTTGTCATGTTCCTTCTGGAAATAGACCATCATGTTTCTGCATATTTCTTTTCTTTATAACTTGTGAATTGCCAAGTTCTCTTGCGACAGACTGTCATTTGCTTTCCTGTTGCCTTTACCACAGTTTAGAATTAGATCCTTTTGTCTAGATCAGGTGTTTTCAAACTGTGGTCCGCGGACCACAGGGGGTCCGCAAGGACAATATAGGGGGTCCGTGGATTAACTCATCACGTGAAATTCAAAGAATAAATTTTCAATGTCTGGATATTTATTTTTACTTATTAATGTTATCAAATGACAAAAGCTTGCACTATTGCCCATTACATGTCAACATTATTTATACAAAAAATCATTTTACACATGCAAGAGCTTGATGTTCAAATTTACTTTTTTGAAAACCCCAGGTTTAGAAAAGGCAGACAACAAAGCAACAGAGCCTTGTCTAATCTGCGATTTAAAAAATCCGTGTGTGTGGAGGGTGCATTCTTGCCATTGTTGCAGTTTATAAAAATTATATGTTCTTTAATTAAAATTTAATTCAATTAAAAATCATTATTTCAAAATAGTTTTACATATGAAATGGTTTTACATTGCATTATAATTTTTTATCCGTGATTGATTAAAGTTTTAGTGTCACCACATATACGGCAGAAGTAGGAGTGGTGTTTCTTTTCGCACGCCAGCCTGACGGGACCCAACCATCTCCTGGCTGGTTTGAATTCAGTTTCCTTCGCGTAGATCGGTTGTCACCTTAGGCTATTGAACACAGTCTATCCTGCTAATCCCCCATAGCTGGGGGAAGAAAATATGGATTCATGCCTTTCCCAATGAATCCGTGTGTAAGTTAATGTTAATGGATTCGACTTGAATTGCACGATAAGTTCAAAATAACCTAATAATTGAAAACAAATACTGTAAATATATATGCTATATCCTGTGAATAAATTTAAATATATATATATATATATATATATATATATATATATATATATATGAAAAATTAAGGCAGAAGGCTTTACACGAATCCTTTGTACAATAAAGACTGAAGCTGATGATGGTTCGCCTGAAATAGGCCTACACTTTCGATTTACCATAAAATAACGTGTCTGCCTTAATTTTTTCTTGTATTTGCTTTATATATGATTATATCCATATATATTTAGAGCTCTCTTAGAGAGTTATCCTGCCACTGTATGTACTGGATACTCCTTTGGATCCTTCTATATCTACACCGCATGATGATATATATATATATATATATATATATATATATATATATATATATATATAATAATGATAATAATAACTAAATAGACTCTGTAAGTATGCAGGCCGTAAATTTATACTAAAATAAACCTCCAAAAAAACCATTAACAAACAGAACCTAATTCCGTTACAATCCGGTGCACTAAAACGTCGGATAAATGGGGAGAAAAAAAAGAAACCCGCGGAACAAGAACAAAACATTCAATAGTCCGCAGTAAAGAAAAAACCCCAAACGGAACCAAACACAAGAAAAAAGTGCTCAATACAAAGTACGAAAGAAACGATACAATAGCAGAGCAAAAACACACAAAAATCTAGAGTGAGCCAAAACCTACCGCGGTTTCACACTACGGAAACGATCCGTAGTGTGAAACCGCGGTAGGTTTTGGCTCACTGTAGATTTTTGTATATATATATATATATATATATTTTAAATTACGATACAGGATATATATATATATATATATATATATATATATATATATATATATACTGTATTTCATACACACACACACACACACACACACATATATATATATATTGTATCGTACATTATCAAATTATACATACGTAATGTCGAAATTTAATTTAGTTTAACGTTAGTTTAATAGCAATTACGAAAAAGTGATTTATTCTTTAGAATATAGCATTTTAGAGGAAATAATTGACATTTAATTTAATTTAATTTAGTTTAATAACATATGAACTATAAGTTTTCAAGATATCCTCTTAAAACGGAAAAAAATATCCTGCATCCTGATTATAAATTTGAATTTAAGCTATACAACCTATAAATATATATTGTATATCCTATATTATTAAAACGCCGAACTTTTAATTGAAATTTAACTTGATTGAAATTTAATTGCAAGATTAATAACTGAAAATTATTATTATTTTTTTTAAATATATATAATCGTATCGCCTCAGGAAAGGCATTGTACTTCCACTGTTGTGCAGGGGGTTACATAGGAGGGAGGAAAGTTATAAGAAAGAGTGACAGAATACAGGGGGTATCAGTAAGCGGGTAAGAGAGGGATGAGAATATTGAAGAAATGAGATGCGAGCATGAGAGAGATGATGCAGGTTAGTGAGATAGGAGATGATTATTGCCTTCACATTTAAATTCTTGAAGATTGTAGCTGTCGGCGAAGCAAGAAAAAGGAAGGAAATTCCAAAGGTGGGAAGTGCGAGAAAAGAAGCTGTGGGAGTAGAATTTGCGTTTACATCTTATTGGTTTCACAGTAAAAGGGTGGGACCTAATTGCTAATCTTGTGGCTGGAGTAAATTCGTATATATGGGGCACCAGTGAGCTAAGTTCATCGGAGCAGAAGCCGTGAAAATACTTGCAGAAGATACACAGGGAAGCCGCACTAAAAGTTAATTCAATTGAAATCTAATTTAATTTAAAATTAACAGCGATTTAAAAAAAAAAAATTATGCATTCTTGACAGAGTACGAAAATGACCGAGAAAGGATAGGTCACAATTTGAACCCAGATAGACGAATTTCATTCCCGCGTCGATAACCGTTGCGCTATCCACACATACGCTGCCACTACTCTCGTGCGCCGAGAGAAAGAAAACGAGAGAGGCGAGGCAGACGAGATCTTGTTTTCCTTTACTGCGACAATCGACAGGTTCCATTGTTTTTATCGAGCACACAGACACAGTGACTCTCAACAGCGGCCAATGTTTCATCTTTCCGTTCCACGCCCAACTTTTTCGCTTTCAGTCGTCAGCACATCAGTTTCGTCTAAGCACACACAGACACAAACATACGTTTCAAATTAATGGTTAGATAACAGGTCTACATGCTCAAAGGTCTTCTTTCAAAAGCCACGTCCCTTCGAAACCTGGCTTATCTTGACTCTTCAAATCTCTCTGGCCATTTTTATCCCTAAACAACATTTGTTCCCTCAGCATTATTTTAATGTCCGCTCTTTTACATACTTACACAAACCCGTTATTTCCCGTATCCGATCTTGTCTTTACTATCTCCGATGTGTGTTATATTCACCAAGACCTTTTTCCTTAATATGCATTCCAGAAATTTCAGATAACTCTTTCTGGGTCTCAGTCAGTTAAGTGCAATACGTGATACACGTTTTGGGCGATCATGTCTCGAAAGAGACATGACTGACTAAGCAGAAAATTATCCCGATATAGGTTGCCATTGATTTCTTCGGTATACTGGTTGCCAGCCAAGGCCATAGAACTCAATCTGTCCTGTTATTTAACCCATAACTGGAGGGAAGTGACGGAGTAATACCTTCCCTAAGTGTATTTGCTCGTAAAAGAATGCAAGGAATTCAACTGGAATTCGAACTCGGCTTCCCAAAAGAGATCTTTTGTTTTCATTTTCTTTTTTTTACGCTGTTGTTTATACAATACAAGGCCCAAGAACCACTCAAAGTAAAGTGCTAAGGAGATCGAATTATAAACGTACGAGACTCGACTGAAAAGCTCATAAGCTGTTCCACATAAAAATGCAAGTAGACACATCAGTTGTAGACTAAAAGACATACCAAATTCCAACAGCTGGTAAGCTATATGAACTTATCAGCCAATCCTCATAAAAATTATACATTATGATGATATAGATTGAGATTGTAGGGGTTTTCGAACGGAATTTTTTTTTATACCAACGAAGGAAATGCCTATGTGTATAAAGTATAGCCGGTGTTAGCTGGAATGGTCTGAACTGGTGGAAAGAGGAATTGTAACTCGTCTGAAATTACCTTGAAATGTATTTTTATTTCCCATTAATCTCCTTGATACTCACAAGTTCCATTTATGGTATTCTCAATAATACATCTGTAGAATTACGTTTCTCTCGTTTCAAGCAATTGTTTCTGTGTTTCTAAGGAATTTTCATGTTTCCTACTTATGACAGTGCGCAATTGCACATGGGTGTGTGTATGTATGCGTGTATGTATACATATGTGAGTGATAAGAAGACAGCAAGGCCGAAAAAACTGTAGTTTTATTTAGACAGCAAATAAATATGATTCTCGTACCAAAGCTCACCAAGTTTAAATTACATGTATGAGATTCAAAGTTCAATTTGTTAAAAAATCGATAGTTACATTAAGTTATGGTGTGTGTGTGTGTGTGTGTGTGTGTGTGTGTGTGTGTGTGTGTGTGTGTGTGTGTGCACGTAGGTGTGTGCACGTATGCGTATATGTAAACATATGTGTGTGATAAGAAGATCAGTTAGTTAAGTACCATATGTGATACACGCTTGGGCGATCATGTCTCGAAAGAGACATGACTGACTGGGCAGAAGATTATCCAGCAGTAGGTTGTCATTGCTTTCTGCGGTAGACTGGTTTCCGACCAAGGCTATAGAACCCAATCTGTCCAGTTATTTAACCCATAACTGGAAGGAATAGACGGATTAATACCTTTTCCAAGGGTATTTGCGCGTAAGTGAATCCAATGAATTCGGCTAGAATTCGAACTCGGTTCCCCGATTTCTCGTTCCGAGCCGATATCCAATGCAACACAACGCACATCCTAAATATGATTCCTTAGTAAAGCTCACCAAGTTTAAGTTGCATGTATCAGATTCAAGAGTTTTATGACTATTGTTAGAACGGGGCTTGACGCGATCAGTTTACGGGTGTCTTTAATATAATAATAACTTCATTTTAAGTGAGTCGGGACACATCCGCGCGGTTGAGTAAGATCGCAGTTTTCCCGATGGGGGAACGTGGCAAACTAGCTTTGACGCAGCAGACTAGCCCAGAGAGAGATCCCTGCCTGGTTATCAAGGCCGATGCGTGTTGTTGTGCTGGAGAATTATACTGCGGAATGCCACGTCATCTCTCCAGCTTCACTGAGAGAATAAAAGTCCCAATGTCTTAAATCCATTTTCGGATTTGTTTGTTCTTTTTTAAAATTCTTCTTTTTTTCTTTTTTTTTTTTGTGAAAAACGATAACACCACATACAGCGTGGTGTCCTAACTGACGAGCGGCCATCGACAAATGAACTAACAATGAATTACCATTGTTAATACCACTTTTCAACGTTTATTTGGTGTTACATAATACTTTGGATAGTTTCTGGAAAGCATCTTTTGCTAGGCCCGTGCGCGATCAGATATCCCACAGTAGGTTGCCATTGCTTTTTACGGTAGACTGGTTGCCAGCCAAGGCTGTAGAACCCAATCTCTCCTATTATTTAGTCCATAACTGGAGGGAAGAGACGGATTAATACCTTTCCTAAGGGTATTTGCGTGTAAGTGAATGCAAGGAGTTCAACTGGAATTTGAACTCGGCTCCCCGATTTGTCATTCCGAGTCGATATCTACTGCACCACAAACGTATGAAAATAAATCTATTGGGTTATAATTCTCTCATTTTTAAGCAATTTTTTCTTTCTTTCCAAGGAAATTTTCCCTGTCTCTTAATACAGTGTATAGTTTCTGTCAAGCATCTTTCGCTATGCCAGTGCGCCATCAGATTTCTGTATTACATTTTCGAGGTAGTTCAATTTCTATAGCCACTTGATTCAGATGTCTCCAACACGTAGCTACTAAGTCTGGAAATATTTCCTGTCGATTACAATATATTCTCTTTACTTACAGTTGATAGTCATTTCTTCTCACTTTCAATGTTTAAGTTGCCTGATCCCTGCAGTTGTCGATCTAAACCTGACTTCCAAATGTACCAGAAAATCGCCAGTCATAAAACACACTTAAGGAAATTTTCCACGCAGCAGAATAAATTATTTGAAAATTAAACACATATTTACATAGGAACACAGATTTTATTTGACTTGATTTTACAAGTATTCAACGAAACATTGCGGCAATAATGGCACACGAATTCGTCTAGTTATCTATCATACATTTAGTTCAGTATGTTTATGTGTGTGCGTGCAGTAATTTATATACAGGGTTGTCAATGGGATCAACAATAATACTAATTATGGCAAACCGATAGAAATTGTGTTAGGAATTAATCTACTCCAATTTATGGTTTCCCACGTGTGTCAGACTGGAATGAAATTTTATTAGTATTTGTGAATAAATATGCGATTCTTTTTCCGCGTATTTCGCATCGATAAGAACAAAAGTTAAGTAGCAATTTTGTTTTTTCATGCAAGATAATGAGAATGTTATGCTCAACTTGTCAGAGAATAAAAAATAAAACCTGCATTATTATTGTATACGGCTGCATTTATTCAGAGGTTTCAGATCGATCTTAATTTTACAAAACAGTTGAAATCAACCACGTTAAAAATACATCAAGTGTTGTTTATGAAGTTTTCAAAATTATCTTGCATCATCATTAAAGGAGTCTTGATGTAAATCTATGGGGCTCAAGTGACAACATTTTCCGTTCCGTTTCTATCATTATTTTCTGTAGACGAGCCGACAAGAAAAATGTGCTAGTGTTGAAATAAAAATAACCTCGATTCTCTCAGCAATATTTATTTATTCCATTCTCTTTGCAAACATTTCTCATAGTACTACAGATGTTCTAATACTAGAAAGAGGAATAATGAAGCTATAAGGAGATGGTTAATGTTTATTGATTCGGCCTTGTGTCATACATAACCGAACTCCATACAACTTACAGATTATTCGTAATCATCAGAAGTTTGTCAGCAGGTTGGAGATTGGAATGTGTGGCTGTGTGAAAGAATAAAAGCATGTATAAATGGAAATTTATTAATGGAAAAGAATAACTTGGTAGGTGTTAATGTTCAATTAGAAACATTATTAAGAAGTTAAGAGTAGAGTTCGTAGTAGTCCTTGTATGTATATTTGTAACTATGTATGAGCGTTTTTTGGGGGTAGGAGTGTCTTTTGAAGTATTCACTCAGTCTTAAAGGATTCTATGCGGTTATCAAGTAGACGGGTGAACGATAAAGAAGGTGAGAGCTGAACGATAAAGAGGAAAGAGGCGAGAGAGAAACAGAGGCAATAATAATACGATCTCTTGACGTTTGTCAAGGGTACATGTTAACTACGCTCATCTTATTTCTTTGTGACTGTCGGTCAAACTTACTCGTCTTTTATTTCGTTTGGGAATTCCCTCCCGGATGTGATTCTGGTCTTTTCATTGGACAACAAACATTTCTCGTCGAAATTACGCAGGTTTTGTGTGTGTGTTAAACAAGGTTTGTAAATTCTAAAAAGATTCGTTTATTTCTAACAATGTGTCAGATTTGAATTTTTAAATATAGAACTTGTTTTGTTCACTACAATAACAGCGGCCTTTATAAAACCATTTAGCTTGAAACACTATTTCTAAAAGAAAATAATTACAACGAGACTAACACAAACTGTTTGATCAAAGAATGCCAAATGTAACCTAGTAATGAAACGGGTAATCCCACCTTATAAATGTTTAAATGGAGTATTAATTAACGATCATGTAGCATATTTAATTTCCTAAATAAAAATATAATTCAACGTAAGATAAATAAAAACATTGAGAAAAATACAAAAGTCTGTCACAAATTATCCATCCGTTCTCCGTAAATCTGCGTTATGAGTGTTGATAATTTTTGACTGTCCCCCGTAAAAGCAATATTGAAAAAAGGTTGAACCAGATAGGCCAAGTTTTATATCTCGATACAAAGAACCTCAAAACGTCAATTTAAATGTTTATTGTCCCTCTCTCGTTAACGTTTCAATGTAAACTCTAACCGGCGTTAATGGGATTTCTGATGATTGGTTCCATTACTGTATTTCTCAAGTCCATTAAATGTTATCACACTTTCTAGTACCGATAGAGGTTTCTTTCCTCCCCTTCTAAATAGTTCTAAATAGTGTGGAATGTCAACATTATTATCAAGAGTTACATGTGATATCCATATTAGCTATTAATGTTGTTGAAATCTTGCAAGGGATATTGTTTCTGTTACATGACACAGTTCTTTGTTTGAAGAAACATGGTTTTGTCCAAGACACTTTGGCTTCATATGGTCAAAGCCATTTTAAACTATTGATCATAGAAAGCGGTTGTATACAGCTGATATTTTAGATCCTTCAGCATTAACATTTCTACTGTGGAATTTATAGAAAGTTGGTGAAATATGGCATATACACTAAGCTATGTTTTTCTCCCACTCGACATGCATAGCAATTATTGGAAGGAAAATATGTAGAGTGTTGTCTTCTTAACACATCACAGAGATTCCTTCAGTGACAATGGCTTATGCAATAGTTTTGGTCCGGGTATAATATTTTCTAAATCATACAATCACTAGATCTCGCCCCTTTCAATATTTTCCACTTCAAAAATCAAATCTCTCTTGACAAGAACAAGATTGCAAAATGTCGAGGCAATCCAAGAGAATGCAACAGGGTAACTGCTCGCTATCTCTCGCAAACCAAAAAGTTCTAGGAATGCTTCCGTCAATTTTATGACACTGGATAAAGTGTGTGGCTAGAGAATACTTCGAAGGAGATGAAATGCCGAATCGATATGTAAAGTAGTTTTCTTTTTATGACCCTATTCGCTTTGCAATATTTTTTAACCAGACTTGAAATATATATATTCCATTTGTAAATGATTTCTTACGCGACTCAGGTTTCTAATAGAAACCTGGGTGGAGTAATTACTTCTTTACAAATGGAAACTATTCAAACGTTCTACAATATAATTGAATTGAATAATTTTAATAGAAATGTGTACTGGTCTATTTTTATTATGACCAAAAACTAAGTAATTAAACAATCAATCAATGAATGTATATATATATATATATATATATATATATATATATATATATATATATATAGAGAGAGAGAGAGAGAGAGAGAGATAATAATAACTACTTAGACTCTGTAAGTATGCACTCCGTAAATTTATGTCAATATAAACTCTCGAAAAAACCATTAACAAACAGAACCTAAATCCGTTACAATCCGGGGTACTAAGTCGTCGGATAAATGGGGAGAAAAAAAGAAACCAGCGGAACAAGAACAAAACATTCAAAATTTCGCAGTAAAGAAAAAAACCCCAAACGGAACCAAATACAAGAAAAAGTGCTCGATACGAAAGTACTAAAATACAATAGTAGAGCCAATCTAAAGTGAACCAAAACCTACCGGAAAGGAGCCTTTTCCCTGACGATCCGAAGTGTGAAACCGCGTAGGTATTGGCTGACTTTAGATTTTTCGTGTGTATATATATATATATATGTGGTGGGGGGGGGGTGAAATTTAGAGTATTTATATATTCACCGGATCTATTCAATTTGTACAGTAAATTGCAATGCCAATTACAGGTTGGGGATACTAAAATCTAGCAAGTACAAAAATTTAAGTACTTGGGAAGTGTTCTCACGGAACAGAGATCCGAAGGCGAACTGAAATGGCCAAGGGCGCATTCCAGAAGCTGAGCAGAGTATGAAGCGTTAATAAAATTTCGCTAAAAACGAAATAGATAGTACTGGATTGCTATGTGATGTCTGTTGTTCAATATGGTAGTGAATATTGGAGGACATCACTAAAGATGAAGGAAAATCTTGAAGCTTCTGAAATGTGGTTATATCGAAGGAGCATCAGGTCAGGATATCATAGATCGATCATGTGAGCAATAATGAGGTGTTTAGAAAGGTTGGAAACTAAAAGGAAATTAATACTGAGCATCAAGAAGAGACTGCTGAATTCTTGTAATATGTGATAAGGAAGGAAGGCTTGGAGAATCTGATACTCACAGGTCAGATAGAAGAAAGACAGACAGGGGAAAGTAGCGGATAACATATTTGAAGGGCCTGAGCAGGTGAATGGCAGAGCGGGGTTTCAGTGGTGTAACAGGGGAGAACGACCAGAGATAGGGAGACGTGGAAGACCATGATTGCCTACGTCCTGAAGGGACATTGCACACAGAAGAAGAATCTCTGCTCGGACTCTGGTCGTAAACAATGTCGCCATCTATACAGCTACCGCAACACCCCCTCCCAAATACAGATGCCAATGGCTTCCCAAACAACCAACGCTAACCTTTTAAGAATGAGTGACAAATTTGCATAGCTCTCTAATATATTTCTCTCTCACCTACAGACTTTTGTACTGCTGGGATTTCTTTACTTTCGATTTTGTTTAGAATTTCCATCCATTTGTTTCTTCTGGAATTTGGATTTCCAGACAATCCCAAATGTCCCTGTAATAATGGATAGGATTGTCAGTTTCATATTCCTCAGATTGTGCGTCGAAATCTTGCAATTTTTTTTTCTTCTGTCGTTCGATTGTTTTCAGATTTCTTTGTTCCGTTTGTCTTGCCATCTTTTGATTAAATTTCATTTCCTTCCTTCCTAAAAACTTCAGTATCTTCTTCATCTCGGCTTCATTTTCTTTTTCTTTTTTTTCTCTTCTTGCTTTCATTAACCCGTCATCTTTTCCTTTCTCTTATTTCAGATTCTTATTATTGTACATCTTCCCCACTTTCCACAGCGCATTCCTTTTCACAATTTTTGTCACTTCTTAATGCAAATAATTCTTATGATAACGAGTGCGACCGTGTTGTCAAAAATAACGGCAAAATATTTTTTATCGCTGTGCCGTCTAAATGAGGCCACCATATATATTGAAGTATCTACTATTGAGTATCTTACATAAAGACAAAAAAAAAGATAGAATAATCCAACCTCTGAGCGTGACACAAAGAATATATATATATATATATATATATATATATACATATATATATATATATAATAACAATAATGACAATAATGATAATAATAATAGCAATAATAATGATACTATTAATAATTGTTATAATATATTTCAGTCCGTCTCGAAAAACCCACCGACAATAAACCCGGAGGGGAAAATAGGGAAACCAACGAAGTACTTGAACATACGTCAAAATACTCGTAGAAAAGTAAAAATAAACCCCAGACGAGAACCCTAATATATATATATATATATATATATATATATATATATATATATATATATATAGTCAACAATACAATAATCCTCACTCATACACATAGTAAAAGGAACCTTCAGATTTTAGAGGCCATTTACATTAAATCCAAACAACCCACACTTAATAAAATCAATTTTAAATCTGGTCATAGCACATTACATTCCATTTAAATATATGGTTCTTTTAACGTTTCGAGCTCTCACGCGGTGTGACGTCATAGAACCGCATTACAAATTTTCGAACTGCGTTTACTATTTTATAACTGTTATCGTTGCTTCGCAAAGTTTTAGGTCAACACAAGATAAAATCGTCTTTGATTGTGGATGTTTTATGTTAACGTCCCTGTGACCTCTCTGAAGATGGCTCATGTGAGCCGAAAGCTTATAACCAACTTAATAAAAAATTATCCAAATGTTAGAGAATTTTCTCTTTAATTTCACCCGAAATTAAAGCCAAAATACGATGTTTAGAACGGCTCATGATTAAACATAATACACTATATATATATATATATATATATATATATATATATATACTCCTCATGCCACGCTCAGAGGTTGTCTTTTTTTAATTGTGAAAACGAAATGTTAAATAAATTGTTAAAACGAACGTTTTCTTTCAAAAACGATCTGTTAAATGAAAGAATGGAAATTATGACTAAATGCATCCACACTAAAAAATACCTCTTAGGTTCAAACAAACATGGATTAAAAACGCTATAATTCGTTTTAATTTAAACATTTCACGTTCAAAAATTCCCTGTCACGTGAGCATCAAATAAAAGACCTTTAAAAGTGCTTTCTTAAAAAGAAAATCGGTAAACGGTAAAATCAGTTATTAAAAATTGCCTGAATACACCACTCATGGTAGAAACCTAGGTAGCGAAATAACTCGTTTAAAAATAGAAAATACTCCAAAGTTCTACAATATAATTGTATTGAACATTTTTTAATTCAAATGTGCACTGGTCTAACCCTATTATGACTAAAAACTAAGTTTTATACAGTCAACATATATATATATATATATATATATATATATATATATATATATATTAAAAACAGAAGTTTTTTGTTCCAACGAAAGAAATTGGTATAGAAGAAAATGTGCGAGAAGCCGTGAATGTTTTGCTTAAAGTGTAGATTTATTGTTGCTATTATTCTTAATATTACTTCCTTTTCATATGACATATTAAGTGTCCATAATGGTATTTGTATCGCTTATATCATTATGGCCACTTAATATATCATAGAAAAAGCAAGTAATATTAATAATAATAGCAACAGTAAATCTACTTTAATCAAAACGTTCACCGCTTCTCACACTTTTATATATATATATATATATATATATATATATATATATATATACAAATAAATGTGCAATATTTATATATTCTTTACTACTCGATCTCGATGAGATAATTATTGCGAAAAATAAAATAATAAGGCACTCGGCAAGAGATTTCATAACTAGTCGTAATAAGAATTAACTAAGCCGAGGCAACCTCGCTCTTTTCTCTCTCTCTCTCTCTCTCTCTCTCTGCATGATAGGAGAGATGTATATATATAGAGAGAGAGAGGGAGGGAGGGAGAGGGAGGGAGAAAAAGAGAGAGACATAGATAACGGTCTTAAATAGGATAAAGAGAAAGAAAAAATTTGTATTGTTATTATTATTATTATTATTATTATTATTTTCGCAAAAACACGCAAATATATATGTGTTTGTGTGCTTGTGTGTGTATGTGTATTTTTGCAACATAAATATTAATTTATTTCCTTAATAAAATCAATACGAATCAAGTCAGAAACGTTTTGTTAATGAAGAACCGCTGTTTAAATTAAAACTACATGCTAGGAGCAAGTATTTCTGAAGTGTGTATTAAATAATTTTTTAAGTGATCAGTTGAATTGACGTCTTTATTTGGTGAGTAACGTCAGCTCACATTCCCACTTTGTGAACACGAGTTATAAAAATCTAAAAAATCAAACAACCAGGCTCTAATTTGATGTGTAGATCAATTCTTGTGATTAACATTCGCTTTAAGCGTTCAGGTCCTTGTGCAAGTCATTTTGTACGTTGTTCGGATTACTGATACTGATGTTCTATCATTCTTATTAATTTCTAACGTTTTTTTTTCGTGTTATTTTATAGCTTCTGAGTGTTGCGATAAGATACAGGAGAAATAAAAATGAAAGAAAGCAGTCAGTAATTAATAATAATGAAAAGACTTAGCCTATCAATGTTAAAATATTTAAGTTTATTACAGCTGATAATACTACTCAGAAAAAAATCTTCCAAATTTAATAATAATGAAATGCTTCATGTAATTTTTTTTTAATCGTATCACCCCGAGCAAGGTGGTAACACCACTGATGTGCAGGGGGCTACGTAATAGTGAAAAAATTGGAAAAGAGAAAGCTGGAAACCACATCCTAAACAGGGAATAAGGGATGAGCCTCTTAACATGTTCAATAGACGTGGGTGGAGTGTGAACCGGGCGATAGATAGATCTATCTACTCCAATTGAAAAAAAAATCAAAGTGAGAAAATTTGAAAAGAGAAAGCCGGAAACCACATCCTAAACAGGGAACAAGGGATGAGCCTCTACACCTGTTCAATAGACGTGGGTGGAGTGTGAACCGAGCGATAGATAGATCTATCTACTCCAATTGAAAAAAAAAAAACAAAGTGAGAAGATTGGAATTCAAAACAATTCAAAATTTTAAACTTACTACACCATGTGAAAAGGTTGAAGTGATGAAAATAAGCCATTTTAAAAATATTCACTTTGTCCACAAAAAAAAAAGAAAAAAAAACGGTAAGCAAAAGAAGAAAGAGAATTACGTGAGAATCTAAAATTTGTATATTGTTGTGCGGAATAGACAAGACATCGGGAGATCATGATTCTTACAAATTCGATTTCAACTGTTGCTTGAACTGGCAACTCCGATTGCATAAGATCTTTATTTATACTTCACGCTTGGTTGTAGTAAAGAATACAAGAATAGATGCAAATAATTAACAAAAGATACTCGCCTATATTTGAATAGTGGCGTCATTTGAAGGGTTTATAATCTCTAATCTAAATCTAAACATATTCCATGGAACTTTATCTGTGTGTGTGTGTCTGTGTGTGTGTGTGCCCGTTACCTATAGACTCCGAAACGGCTGAACCAATTTTCTTGAAAATATACCCATTTATACTATAAGCGTCTGCGAGTGTTCTTAGCTAGGTTTTGTGTCGAGGTACCCCCGATAAATATCGAAAATCGATAATCGAAAAAAATCGCGTTATAGAAGGAGCGGTCCGATTATAATCAAATTTGATACACTCATGGACAAAGACATAAGAAACGATATTCAGTAGTTTCAAGGTTGCAGTTCTTACAATAGTGCAGAAAATCGATAATATATATATATATATAAGGCAAGATGTTTGTGTCTGTTTATCTGCCTGTATGTCTGTATTTTTTTCAGCCCTTTTTATTTTAGTTTGTGCTTCGGGTTTGGCTCTAAGTAGCTATAATTGTAGTTCTTAGTCTCAGCCATGATATCGTTTACTCAGAGGATATATTTAGCCTTCAAAATTCTGTTTACGACGAAAAAAAGTTATTTGATATCGATACCAGGAAAACAAAATTTGACTTACATCCATTCATTTTTCTTTCAGTCTACGGTTCGTTTTAACTGAAAACAACTATTGATTTTTAGTCTTTCGTGCCAACGTCCAAAGAGTCTGAGCTCCAGGACCATGGATGAGTTTTAAAGCTTTCATTACGCCCGAGCAACGCCTGGCTATAATGCTAGTAACTTAATAACTATGCAGGCATAAATGTTATGAATTTGTTTTAAATATTGTTTACATTTTTATATTTCTACAAGAATTTTAATTTAATTAAATCTTATTTTATACTGGTATCTATTTCAAAGAAATATATCAATTTATTAATAATCTATTTCAATAAATATTTTTTAATTTTTTTTAATGAAACTGATTAATTAATGTATTATGTTGTATTCCTTATAATTTGAGACTCCCTAATGTGTTTATTTTAATAAAGCTATATAGTTTTTGTTTTTTTTAAGAGAGTGGATGTGCGTTTTGTTGCAGTGCAGTGGGAATCGACGCGGAACGAGAAATGAGAGAACAGAGTTCAAATTCCAGTTAAATTTGTTGTGCTCATTTACGCGCAATTATCGTCGGGAAAGATATTAATATGTTTCTTCCCCCGGCTATGGGTCAAATAACAGGATAGATTGGTTTTATAGCCTTACTTGGCAATCAGTTTACCACAGAAAGTAATGGTAACCTCCGGTGAGAAATGTTCTACCCAGTCAGTTATGTTTCGAAAAAAGACATTATCACCCAAGCGTGTATTACGTATGACACTTAACTGACTGATAACGGTTTTTCAATTGTTTACTCAGAAAACATTAAAATAACCAAACAAAATGTAAGAGCAAACTACTCGGTTGCTAATAATAATAATGAAATTAATTAATCGAACATTGTATGAAAACTTAAGGCTATACTGGATAAATACTTCTAGGTGTAAATAAATACAATAAACAAGACAAAAAACAAGTAACATTTAATATGGATATCAACATTTCACTCATAAATTACTTGATCGAACATTGTAAGAAACCTTAAGGCTATTCTGTCTAAATATTTGTAGATGTAAAAAATACAATAAACAAGATAAAAGAAAAGCAAGGAACATTTAATAAGGATACCAACATTTCATCTATAAACATTAGAATACTTAAGACGATTATTATTTCTACAATTTCTGATAATCTGATAGAAAAATAATCTTGTCAAAAATTAAAAATAATACATAAGATTCCGTCTAAGAAATACAGAAAACGTAAGACTATTAAGAAGAAAGAAAAACTACAGATTGAAAAATGACAAAATGTCATCTATGAAAATTCGACAACACAAGATTATTATGGCTACTAATAAAAGGTTTCAAGACAAGATGAAACAAAAGCTAGTAAGAAGGTAGAAAAAGTAATATATATATATATATATAATTGTGCAAGTTTCCTCCAAATGACTGACAAGGCTCCGTGGTCAAGCGGTCTACACAATTTTCCATGTGATCCCACAACCTAAATCCCTTCAGTAAGCTAATTATATAAAGATTGTCCGAGTGTTTCACCCATCCAACGCGTCCTCGCCAACAAATTGTTTATTTTCTAAGCACCGGTTAGATGTTGCACAGGGCCGAAAGTATGCGGGTATCTAGTGAGGATGGAACTCGCTAATCAGTTGTAACCTGTTCTAGCGAGACAAGCTTGCTAACCATTACAACACGTCGGGGTGCCCACACTAACTGAACACATATATCGTTCTGCGCATGTATCCAGCATCATAGAAATGTTTCACCCTCTTTTATATAGTTTGTCTACTGAAGGGAGGGATTTATGTCTGTCATTTATGGTGAAAATTGCATAAAAGAGGGCTTTTTGCCTAAATACAATATATATATATATATATATATATATATATATATAAATTTATTTATAAATGGAACTTTGTCTGTGTGTGTGC
This sequence comes from Ascarosepion bandense, assembly GCA_037127315.1. NCBI lineage: Eukaryota > Metazoa > Mollusca > Cephalopoda > Sepiida > Sepiidae > Ascarosepion > Ascarosepion bandense. Next base: position 922,755 of record JBBBDQ010001066.1, on the reverse strand, counting down.
ATGTGTGCGTGTGTGTGTGTGTAAGTGTCTGTGTGTGCTAGTGTATGTGTGTGTGACCGTTGCCTATAGACTCCGAAACAGCTGAACCGATTTTCTTGAAAATTTACACAGTTGGACTATAAGCGCCTGCGAGTGTTCTTAGCTAGGTTTTGTGGCAAGGTACCCCCGATAAATATCGAAAATCGATAATCGAAAAAATCGGGTTATACAGGGAGTGATCCGATTTTAATCAAATTTGATACACTCATAGACAAAGACATAACAAACAATATTCAGATGTTTAAAGGTTGCAGTTCTTACAATAGTGCAGAAAATCGATAATATATATATATAAAAGGCAAGATGTTTGTGTGTGTGTCTGCTTATCTGTCTGTATGTCCTTTATACAAATCCACAATTTTTATCCGATTCTCACCAAACTTCACGCAAATATTCTTTAGGCTGAGTCTGAGCTCCAGGACCATGGATTAGTTTTAAAGATTTCATTACACCCGAGCAACGCCGAGCTATACTGCTAGTATATATATATATATATATATATATATATATATATATATATATATATGGGCAACGATCTCTTTTTTATGCAGGTTTCCTTAAAAATGAAAGACGATATATTATGGCTAAGTTTTTTTGTGTAATTTTTCATGTAAACATATGATATTTTTTCTTCTTTTCACAACATGAATTATACAATAAATCGTCTAAATATTTCCTTTTTCTCGACTGCTTTTGAATATACTTGTACTTATTATCGAGAATTAATTTTATTTTACGTGAGACTGAATATGTCTACTGTTCATGCATATGTGTAAGGTCATAGTTGCGTATTATATTCTGAACACGGTCAGCTCATTGTTTCCGTGTTCGTAATTGATATTTTTAAATGTTGGATTTTTTATTTTAAGAATAATGCTTCCATTATTTTTAGATATTTTTTTAACTTTTCTTTTTTTGCATGTTGATGATGCTATGATATTTGTGTTCTCAACAAGTATTTTGCAGATAGAGTTTGGTAGGTCACCGATTGTGTTTAAATGAGATCGAATTGAACACTGATCTGATAAATGCAAAGTTAATTTTCTAGTCGCCCGCGTGGAGGTGTGGCCACTGTAATTATTTAGGAAATTGCATTGATCAAGAAGACATTTCTTTAAAGGATAAATAAATTTGTAAATAATATTAGTTCCCTGTTGTTTATTTTTGACGATGAGCTTATATATAAAGACAAATTTTATGGTCAATCATTCGACCGTGCATTGAATCGTGTTTTCATATCTGGTCAGGCGCCTCTGCCATTCATCCCAGGGTCTTCGACAGGTTCCGAAGGAGAATCTGTAATGTGATCGGTCCCGATCTGGAAGCTCGTCTGCAGCCACTTTCTCACCGGCCGGTTGTGGCTTCCCTCTGTCTATTCTATAAATATTTTAATGGCCTCTGCTCCAACTAGCTTTGCTCACTGATGCCCCCTCTACAAGAATTTATTTGAGCAACGAAACTGGCAACAAATTCCCACCCTTTTACAGTTAAATCAACTAAATGCAGTCGCTAGTTCTATTCCTACAGTTTAATTTCTCGCACTTCCCGTTTGTGGAACTCCTTTCCGTATACTTGCTTCCCTAACAGCAACAATCTCCAAGAATTTAAATTCAACGTCAATTCCCATCTGTTGGCTCCAGTCTTTCTCTCGTCCTTTCCCTATCATCTTGTGTATCTTGTGCTTTTCCTTTCTCATTTTACTCTCGCAACTGTCTTCACGCTGGCATTCTCATCCTTCTCCTACCCTTTCTCTAACACCCCAAGTAACTGGTTCGTCTTTCTCATCGCTCTCCCCCTGCTTAAACTTTCACTTTTCTTTCCTGTAGCCCCCTACGCACCGGTAGCGGTATCACCTTGTTTGGTGTGAAACGATTAAAAAAACACAATGAACCGATATATTTTTTTACAATTATAATCTTGGCTTTTTAAAACAACAATTGCCGAGGAGTGAAAGTCGTTAAAAACATTAAAAAGAAGAAACCTTTTGATACTCCATCTTTTTTTTTAAACGAACGCCTTAATTTGTTGAATTCTTCTTTTATGTGCGTTGTCTCTTCAAGACGTAGGCGATCATGGCCCTATCACTTGTAGCTCATAACATCTTTTCTCTTGACCTTCCTCGCAAACCCTGCTCTGCCATATATCAGCATCCTTCTGTAGTACAACATTTCAATTACTTTAACCATTTCGTTTATCTATGACGAGATTATCCAGCATTCGCTGCCATATAGGAAGATAAATATCACGTAACACGCCAGTACTCTTTTCTTTTTTTCCAATGAAATTTTCCTGTAATAAGTTTTACGAAGAATTCTTTGACTTGGAACCTTCATTTAATATTTGGTCTGGGCCTATTATCAGACATGTACATTCCAGCGTTCATCAGATGTTTGTCAGTCCAGATAACCTTCAAGGAATTCAGAACTGAATACAGTATTTTATCTACCTGAGTAGAATTTTAGTAGACTGCTTACTGTGTCTAGAGATATATCGTCACGTTATCATTTATTTTAGGACATCGACACCCAAGAAGATGCTTCCTCGATCATTACAAACTTAACCTGTTCAAGTCTCAAGTCAAGCGTTATCTTCCCTCATATACCTATAAATGGGACCTGTATCTCTGTAGCTTTCTACCTCGAGTGGCTATTGGGTCTTCTGATGCAATGTTCACTTATTGTTCACCCTGTTTCTACTGAGTCTAATTACATCCTACTTGGCTCAGGGATGCAGCTCACAATTTGAACTCAAAACTCTCTAACCATCACTTTAATCCACGAGGACACCGTTCATTGGGTTTGATCTAGTTTGTTTTACGGTATATCAACGTGAATGAGTTATTTAATGCCGAAAAGATTTTTACAATAGATTTGTATGAGGTAGTATTTACATGTGCGTTGTGGTGCAGTGGATATCGGCTCGGAACGAGAAATCGAGGAGCCGAGTTCAAATTCCAGTCGAACGCCTTGCATTCACTTACACGCAAATACCCTTGGGAAAGGTATTAATCCATCTATTCCTTCCAGTTATGGGTTAAATAACAGGACAGATTGGGTTTTATAGACTTAGCTGGCAACCAGTCTACCGCAGAAAGCAATGGCAACCTACTGCGTGATAATCTTCAGACCAATCAGTCATGTCTTTTTCGAGACATGATCGCCAAAGCGTGTTTCACGTATGGCACTTAACTGACTGACATTATTCGGACTATTGGCATCATCTTTGTTGCCATTTATACGAAATATGGCCCATTGGATACAGACGTTGGTTTTTTTCCGGTGTCTTGACCCAAAGAGTTGTGAGTTCAATACCAGGCTACAGCTATGGTGAACAAGTAATTTACAGGGTTAGAGAGAGATAACTCATGACTACCAAAAGGAGCACTACCACACAAGGAATGAAGTTCATATACCTCATAAAGGATTCGGTTCAAAATTCCTAGCACCTGACGAAGGTCGGAGCATACAACGACCGAAACATCGTACAAATGGCAAGAAAGATTAAGACAATTGTCCGAATAATGTAAATACTGTAAATTCGTATTAATAGAATATGTATTTTTGTGAAGATAAAAATTTGTAAATCAGGTTTAATTGACGTATTTTGGAAAGAGGATTTTGTCAAGCATCAAATGTATTGCGTGTAACTTTTTTTCAAAAATATATGTCTGGTATTTTGATTATAGAAATATATTTTTATACTTTCACGGTCTTTTTACGCCACTTTGAGGGGTTAAATATCTTGTCGTAGCAGGGATCCTAACAGCGTTAACCTGAGAAGAAAAACATCCTGATTTGGCATCACGACGGAATCTTAATTCCCTTTGTTTTTTCTACAAATATTTTTATGGTGCTTTTTTTTTCTACTATCACCAGTACATGAATTTAACCTTGGTACTAAATTGGCATCTAGGTCTCACATTTTACTGCTAAAATAGTTAAATGTAAACGCCATTTCTACTTCCACAGATTCTTTTCTCGCTCTTCCTGCCTGTGGAATTCCTTTTTGTTCTCTTGCTTCCCTAACAGCTACAATCTCTAAAAGTTTAAATCCGATGTCATCTGCCATCTTCTATCTTCTTGGATCCTGTACACCTGTTACTTTTTCTTCGATACCCTCTTGTACACCTGTTACTTTTTCTTCGATACCCTCTTGTACACCTGTTACTTTTTCTTCGATACCCTCTTGTACACCTGTTACTTTTTCTTCGATACCCTCTTATACCCTGTCTTTTCTTTTACTGTAACTCTCTGAGCACTAATGGCGGTTATGACTTGTTTAGGGTGAAAGAGTTATTTCCACGCTCCTCAAATCCTCTCAATCAGAGGTCTTGTTGCCGAATGTAGTTTATCTTAACACCCGGGACGGTGGTTTTTGGGACAATAGCGAAGTCGTTACTCGTATCGAAAATCGCCTACTGAAAGCCGGGGTACACAACTACCGAAACGTTGTGACAATAACAATACAGATGAAGACAAAAGTCTGCATGTAAATAATGATTACTCCTCATCTAATAAATTTTGACAAAAACGTGGGAGTACATCTCTTCCGGGTAACTGAGAACAGTTGTTGATGCAGAGATAGAAATTATTTTATTAAGTTCCTATCACAGCTCAACACCGGCGTCATATATGTATGGAGTATCAGTTACAAGAACGCGATTAGGAATGAACTCAAATCCCTGAAAAGATTATAGTATAATGTCAGTTAATATTTTAAATTTTTTTTAGATTTTCGTTTTTATAGATTTTGTAACTTATCGTTTTTTTGTTTTGTTTTGTTTTTTTGTATTTTCCTTTTTTTTTTTTAATTTTTAATTTTTTAATCTCTGCTTGAAAAATATATCGTGGTTAGATGATACGATATTCTAGAAAATCATTAGAGAATCGTGATCAGCCATTGGCGTCATCCCCAGGGCGGAGGTGGGGTTAACTGCCGGTGTTCAGCTTATTTCCAAGTATCGTGTGGCAAATGGTACTAAATTACATCGTATCAGTGTCGGGGAAATTCCCTGATATAATTGGATATGCCTAAGTAAGTCATGTTACAGGATATTTTTTTTAAATCAGTACATTAGTGAATGCAGGCGTATCATCAGTAAAAGGCGAATCCCAAAATGCCAACTACAGGCCGGGGATACTAAAATCAAGCAGGCACAGAAATTCTTGGAAAGTGTTCTAACAGAGGACAGTAAATGCAACATAAACATCCAAAGGCGGACTGATATGATCAAAGATACACTCCAAAACCTAAGCGGAGTATTAGGAGACAGGAAATTTCGTTGGAAACGAAAAAGATACGACGGGGCTGTTATGTTTGTCCTTCAATATGACAGCGAATACCGGATAAATATTTGTACATATTTCTGTGATGAGGTAGTATTTACAGTATGTACATTATTCGGACTAGTATCCTTATCTTTGCTGCCATTTGTACGACGTTTCGGCCCTTGTACACTCCGTCCTTCTTCAGGTCCTAGGACGCATGGCTCAGTGGATACAGACGTTGGTTAGTGCCTGTTACTTGACCCAAAGAGTTGTGAGTTCAAAACCAGACTACAGCAGTGGTGAACAAGTAACTTACAGGGTTAGAGGGAGATAACTCATGACTACAAGAAGAGGCAATACTACACAAGGAATGAAGTTCATATACCACATTGATTGTAATAAAGTGTTCGGTTCGAAATTTCTATCACCTGAAGAAGGCCGGATCGTACAACGGCCGAAACGTCGTACAAATGGCAGCAAAGATGAGGACAAAAGTGTGAATAATGTAAATACTGTGAATACTGGAGAATCTCATCAAAGATGAGGGAAAGACTTGAAGCAATCCAAATGTGGTTCTACAGAAGCATGCTGAAAATACTATGGACAGAACATGTAAGCAACGACGAGGTTTTAGTGAGGATAGAACCGAAAAGGAAATTATACTTAACATCAGGAAAAACAGCTGAAATTTCTAAGACTTGTAATGAGGAAGGAGGGCTTGGAGAATCTGATACTCACTATTTTCCTATGTAGATTATAAAAACAAATATTAAGAAGATGATTAGATTTGGCCAGGTTTCCGCTTGCTGAATATTTTAACAAAAAATTGACCAAAAGCCATAGAACTTGCCTAAAAGATCACTCGAATTTTTATGCTGCCCTCAATAAACAAAAACGAATGATATTCAGGACGTGACAAACGTGTTTTGAGTGAGAGAGGGGTGTTTAGGTTAAAGGATGGGAGCAAACATTTGAACACTAAATTTAGTTCACATTTTTTTTCACAGTGAAAGAATATGATCTAGTGGAGCAGACCCTTAGGACCCATTGTAGCGGCAAACAGAGACACATTTCGATTGCATTAATCTCGTAAAATTGCCCTGATTCATGAAAGAAGTATGAAATAACGTATTTTGTTATAACTGAGAGCTTTAAATACGGATATTTAAAAGTATGCATATGTGTATATACATACAAACAGCCCTGACGAGTGAGAGCATCATAACTGTGCCCTCACAAAAAAAACTTATTTGTATATAATAGTCTCTCTCTCTCTCTCTCTCTCTGTATATATATATATATATATATATATATATATATGTGTGTGTGTGTGTGTGTGTGTGTGTGTATGTATGGAATAATTTATATATATATATATATATATATATATGTATATGTAAATTATTCCAAATATATATATATATATGAAGTATTCCACATATATAGGCATATATATATAATATATTCTCTCTCCCCCTCTCTCTCTCTCTCTCTCTCTATATATATATATATATATATATATAAGTCCTTTTTAATGTTACGTTATTTTGTTTTATGCGGTTGGTTTTTTAATTGTAGCTGTATTCAAATTTAATATCTGTTTCGATCCCTTGCTTCGTCATCACACTCACCTATCTATCTATCTATCTATCTATCTATCTATCTATCTATCATGTATGTGGAATATCCTTCTCAGAATAAGCAACAATAAACAGTGAAGTATAACTCAATAATGACAAATAGACACCTAGATTTCCTTGACAGAAAAGGGATTTTCAAATGTCCTTAATTACACATGCAAAAAGAACAAAAAATAATATAATCCGACCGTTCCCATGATTACGGTTAATGTATCTTACGGAGGAAGTAAACGCAATAAGCGCAGCGACGACTCTATCAACTGCACATTCGACACCAACGGCGGCAACTACTACGACTACTACGCTTAGAACTGCTGCTTAATAACTATAGCATGATTCTCAATAAGAGCTGACTTTCTCCATCGGCGCGTGCGGGCGTTTGGCTTTGTTGGCGCGGAAAGTAGAGGTGCACGTGTTTGGAAGTAAAACCGACGACCAGTATAAATATGCAAAGAATCTTCCTTCTTGCTTTCTCTGTGTCTTCATTTTCTCAACGTTCACGCACATACACAAACACACACGCATATATATATATATATATATATATATATATATATATATATATATATATATATATATTACTCTGCTAAATTAAATAAATGAATTTTACATTCAGTTCTTTTCTCTATCGGAATTTACCGGACTAATATACCAAGTATTCTACGTTATATATATATATATATATATATATATATATATATATGCATTATTCAGATGGCTTTACAATATCGCTACGCTCTTGTATCTCGTCAGCTACAGTTCTGGAAAATGGACGCGAAATAAAAATATAAGCCCTCTGAATTATATGTCGAAACTGACAAGAAAATCCTCCTGCTTTGACATTATTATTATTTTTTTTTAATAATACTAATAATAATATTTGAACAATCTGATCATACAGCTGCTGTAGCCATAGGCTTTGAAAACAAAGTGTCAATCTGCCCAATATTCTAGTAGTTTTCTTAAAATTCAAGCTGATTTTAATGTTATTGCTGTTATGTCTATACTCACTGACTTTGCACAAGGAATGAGCGGTGAATTTCACTTGAGACTAATGGGCAACAAGTCTTCCTCTTGCCCTCGGACTTAAGATTATTTCGTATATTATTATTATTATTATTATTATTATTATTATTATTAATATTATTATTATAAATATGTTAGGCAGAAGCACGCTAACATTTTGAAAGAGGTACAAATGTCCAGAAAACAATATATTACGACAGCCAGACTTACAATCAAGAAGTTGATATTATAAGACAATATTGTTGTCTGCATTCGGACATACTGGCATATTAGTGAGAATGTTACAATTCAAATTAATTCCTATATGTAACTATCGTATAAATCTAGTCATTAGTTAAAGATTTTCACAGATTTAAACTGCACTGCAAAAGATTATACAAAATATTCATAGGTATTATTATTGTTATTATTAATAATAATAATAAAAATAATATTCTTTAGCATATCAGATAATGAATATTCACTTTAAATTATCTGCTTAAGTTTTTTTAATGTGTTTTTTAACAGAGGACGGAAAGTGTGAAAACGAATATCCGCGTGGCAAATAATACGAACTGATTGATATATGTATACATGAGTGTGAATGAGTGTGAATAGATAGATAGATAGATAGATAGATAGATGTATACACACATACATTAAAAGCTCTATCTCTAATATTGAACTCAATTTGCCAATAAATATCGTAAATACTATAGATAACTATGAAAAGCACGTTATTGGTTATATATATATATATATATATATATATATATTCACCAGCAGACAGATCTGTTTTGCTGTATCACAGCTCATCAGTACGTTTAGATATCCGATTGCTTTTTAACTCAGGATTGAAACCCGACCGAATTGGCGTCAGTCGGCGATTCTACCTCTGGGCTATGGGCGCTCCACAGAAGGAGGCAGATTTTACCGTATGATGTATCATACGCCAGTATACAGAGTGCTCTTTCTCTCTCTCTCTCTCTCTCTCTCTCTCTCTCTCTCTCTCTCTCTCTTAATTATATATATATATATATATATATATATATAATTAATAAAATACAAGCCCATTTCGCTGTATCACAGTTCATCAGTGTAGCTAGACATCCACTTGCTTTTGGCCGGAATCGAAAATGGACCGATTGGTGTCAGTCAGAATCATTAATCCCTAAACCATAGGCGTATGGGATGAGAGAAGGGAAATTTTAGCGTGTTGTATATAAACGGTGATTACATACGCTAGTCACCGAAAGAATTCAATTCATAACTAGGGAGTAAGGCATAAATTGCGGAAGTGGATACTGAGGTCAACACCAACCAGCGACTGTCTGATTCATGCTCCAACGCAATTTTCAACTCTAAACATTGTGTTGGTTTCTTATTTTTTGTTTATTTTTGTAAAAGATTCCATCACATTTCAATCCTTTTTACAATGAGACACACGTAATACATTCGTGTTCTCGATGTATGTTTCGTATATCGGTTGGTGTAATTCCTTGCCTATTTATAATGACCCATAAAGTAATACACAGTATCAGTTTGGTTTGATGAACATTAAATGCTTCATCCTTGTTGAAGAAATAAACATATTAAACGGATTGTCTATTGCAAAACCTTATAAATATCTAAAACTAACTTCAGGTTTTATGATAAACAGTTTTTTATCAATATGGCAAACCTTAAAACAATAATTTTATCGTATATATTCTCAATCCTTATCTTCTGTCTTCTAAATTTCTGTTCTTTCATTGTGCTTGCTCATTAATAATGTTTTCACACTGAGTAACATCTTAGGGGGTTTCTTGCCTTGCATGAGATGAATAAATTGACCTAAACGCACAGTTACACACACACACACACACACACACACACACACACAGATTCAGACACACACACACACACATATATATATGTGTGTGTGTATGTGTGTGTGTGTGTGTGTGTGTGTGTGTGTGTGTGTGTGAAAGCATCACGCACGCACGCATATGAACCTACTAACCATCTCACCACCTATCATTATATATACACGACACCTTGGCCATCAGAAAAGCAAACGAGTCACGATATGTGAAGTCACAAGTTTATTCGCCTGAAGAGAGTCAACTTTAGACTCGAAACACGTGTAGCGTAATAAATACCATTATGGACACTTAATATATGATACAAAATGCAAGTATTATCAATAATAATAGCAACAATAAATCTACACTCCCAGCAAAACGTTAACGGCTTCTCGTACTTTCTCTTTTATACCAATTTCCCTCGTTTTTAATATATATATATATATATATATATATATATATATATATATATATAGTTTTTGTATTGTAAAAAAAATTTAAAAAAGTCACCTGATGATGAAGCAGTCCACATACAGGTCTAGCTTCTAAACCCAAAAATTTTTGTGTAGTGACACTATGAATTTATAAACCATTGTAACAACTATTACAATATATATATATATATATATATATATATATATATATATATATATATACAAAGTTCGTTAAGAATGACAGACAAGTTGGTATGGTTAAGATAGTTATTTCATTTTTCATGTGATCTTATAACTTTTTTACTTTTCAGAACATAAATTATACAAATATTGTCCGAATATTTTATTTATTCAAGCTCTTCTGACTATACTTTTCGTTATTATGAAGGATGAATTTTATTTTACTTTTAATAGAATATATAGACTGTTTTATCATGTATGTAGAGTTATAGAATTTATTTTTCTAAACACAGTCAGCACACTGTGGCCATGTTCACAGTTGATATTGTTGAATATTGGCTTTTTCCTTTTTCTATTAATAATGCTTGCATTATGTTTAGGATGCTATTATATCTTTATTATGAGCGAGTATGTTATAGATAGAGTTTGATAGGTGTCCATGTGTATTTAAATGAGACCTAATAGAGTTAAGGTCAGTGAGACGCAACGTGAGTCTTCTTGTTAAGCATGTGGTAGTATACCCAAACTCTATCTGTAAGATAATAGCACCATCAACATGTAAAAAAGTAAAAATGCATATATATATATGTATATATATATATATATATATGATATATATATATATATGATAACATAAATAAAGAAAAATATAGGAAACGTGTCTCAATTTAACAAGATTCGCTTTTATTAAAGCAGCTTATTCAGATATCAAGTAAAAGATGAGGACATTTTTAGAGATCGAATTAAAAATCAAAAATTCTTACAAAGAGACAGTATGATCACAGTTGATATTGGTGAATATTGGCTTTTTTACTTTTTTATTGTTAATAATAAAATATAGCTTATTTAATGTTTTTTTTTTAAACAGAGGACAGAAAATGCAACAATAAAAAGGCACATTAGAATATTGAAGATGCTTTCCAAAATATAAGTTCAGTATCAAGAAACAGGAAAATATCGATAGAAACAACGGAAAGAGTACTCAACAGTTGCTTTGGGATTATTCTGTACATACATACACATACGAATATTTTCCACATACAAGCATATCATTAAAAATAATCAACTTTCTTTAGCAAATGTGACACATATTTGACGAATAAGAATTAACTCAGACAACATTTCAGTATAACATCTCTTTGTAAAAGTTTTAAATTTTTAATTCGATCACTGAAATTTTTTTTCATCTTTAACTTGATCTCTGAAAAAGCTTTAATAAACGTGAAATTTGTTAGATTGTGATAGGTTTCTATCATGATCTATATTTATTCTATAATATATATATATATATATATATATATGAACTTCTTTTATAAATGGAACTTTGACTGCATGTATGTATGTGTGTGTGTGTGGGTGTCTGTGTCTGTGTGTGTGTCCGTTACCTAAAGACTCCGAAACGGCTCAACCGATTTTCTTGAAAATTTACACAGTTGTACTATAAGCTTCTGCGAGTGTTCTTAGCTAGGTTTAAATAAATATCAATAATCGATAATCGAAAAAATCGGGTTATAGAAGGAGTGGTCCGATTTTAATAAAATTTGACACACTCATAGACAAAGACATAAGAAACGATATTTAGAAGTTTCAAGGTTGCAGTTCTTATAAGAGTGCAGAAAATCGATAATATATATATATAAGGCAAGATGTTTGTGCGTGTGTGTCTGTTTATCTGTCTGTATGTCCTTTATACAAATCCACAATTTTTATCCGATTCTCATCAAACTTCAAAATTTGAATTACATCCATTCATTTTTCTTTCAGTCTACGGTTTCGCTTTAACTGGAAACAACTATTGCTTTTTAGTATTTCGTACCAACGTCCAAAGAGTCTGAGCTCCAGGACCATGGATTAGTTTTAAATCTTTTATTACACACGAGCAACGCCGGGCTATACTGCTAGTATATATATATATATATATATATATATATATATATATATATATGTGTGTGTGTGTGTGTGTGTGTGTGTGTGTTAATTCAGAATCTCCTCCAGATATTCGAAAACAGCTCTACTGCTTGGCATTCGCACCGGTAACTTCAAAACCGATATTTCAGTGTGTTTCTTTGTCAACCTGAGAACAGTGCAGAAGATTCGGAAAGAGCTGGGTGGTATATCCAGTAAATATCATAGTGTTTGGAGTGATTACTTGTGATGAAGAAGTTATGCCTCGATTCATCTTCCCACAGGGCCTCAGACTAACCTGGGTCGAGAGGGTGGCTGCTGGAAGACGCTATGTCGGACAATACCATGATGTACACGCAAGAGAACCCATTCATGCTGTCAGACAATTTCTGCGACCACCTAAGCATTTACATTTGGCCACTAAACACCCTAGACAGCACTCACTTGATTATTATGTATGGGTTCCAAGTGAGTGAGAAACCAACGAAACATCTTGTAACACCGAATAAGACTTGAAGGCAAGGATATGGCAGTATTCACTAACTTAAAACGGAGACCTTCCAGAAGAGATGAAGGAGGTTCCGAAATCATCCGAAGATCGTGGATGATGCGAATGGCGATATAATTGAATAAATTTAATCTTTAGTATTTCCAAATATTTTTGTGTAATTTTGGTATATATATATATATATATATATATATATCTTGAAATGAGATATCAATGTTATTTTTTACTTTTGCGTAATTTAGACTACAATTCACTCATCGCACCCTATAAGCTTTATTCTGTATCGAGCACTATTTATAAAAATAAATGCTTGAACAGTGGATTTTAATCTACGTGTTTTTTCAATTTCTTGTAATATATATATATATATATAGTCATCCGCAGACAGATCTGCTTCGCTGTATCACAGCTCATCAGACCGGTTAGACATCTGTTTGATTTTAACCCAAGATTGAAACCCGACCGAATTGGCGTCAGTCGGCAATTCTATCGCTGAGATATGAGCGCAGATTTAAGCATATGATGTATCATACGCCAATATCCAGAGTGCTCTAATTCATTACTGAATGAGTGATGCGTAGATGTTAGAGTAGCTACAGTTTTTTCAAAATCTACCATTCTTCCAGAGCGCTCAATCAGGGTGTCAGAACGTAAATATATGTACGTGTGTGTGTGTTTGTGTGTTTGTGAGTGTGTGTTAATTCAAACCTTAATTTTAGTGAAAAAAATATCCATCATGTCTTTAGAAATAAAAAAAATTCTACACAGAGACCCGAGAGCAGAAGAGGCCGACACAAGTTAATTGTGAAAAATTAATTACATCTCGTTTAAATTGGTTCCGTGTATATCTAAGCTTATTAATGTTCAACTTTTCCCTAGCAGATAAAGAGGTAACATTTAGTCGTAACAGCATTTAGCCCTCTCTTTAGATGACTTACATCACCAATCGATAAACTGTCATGAATTATTATTTCACGATATTTATTTTCGGCTTTGAAGAACGAACAGACACAATCTCCGTAATAATGTAATCTGCTATGTGGTTAAACGTCAAGGTTAATTTTGACATCAATCGTTAGACTGACCTTCATCTTAGTTATTTTTTTTTCTTTCTAAGAGATAAAATTATCAACTGCTGTTTCAGTGAAAAGTGTATTCATTTTTAACATCGTCTGATACTGATTTTTCTTTTTTCTTTTCTTTTTTCTGGTGGGAGGAATTCTTCTATATACAATATTTTTTCTGGAGGGCAGCGATTACGACCCTCTTCACCATTTCCTATCCTTTGCAGATCTTAATAAATTCTATCTTTTAGTTATCTCCCGTAATCTCTGTTTTTTCATCCGTTTCTTCTTCTTCTTCTTCTTCTTCTTCTTCTTCTTCTTCTTCTTCTTCTTCTTTGTGCCTTTTCTCTTCAGGACGCAAGCGATCATAGCCTTTCACGTCTTCCTGTTGTCTCTGAGCACACTTTCTCCTGTGTCACCACGCAATCCCCGTTCTGTCATCTACTGGCTGAGGCTCTTCAAATATGTTATCCGCTGCTTTCCTCTGTCTCTTTTCCTCTCCATCTGGCCTGTTAGTATCAGATTCTCCAAGCCCTTCTTCCTTATTATTGCGATTTTCTATTTTTCTTAATCTGTTCATCTTTTATCTTTTCTTCAATAAACCTGTACACCGACTTTTCTCTTACTGTAACCCCCTGCGCAATAGTGGCGGTACTGCTTTGCTTGAGGTAAAATGGTTAAAAAAAGGTGGGGTGTTGCCGTGCTTGCTCTGTTTGCTTTCGATGTGTCCGGTGTATTTCAAATTTTTCAAGCACTCTTTCTTCATACGCACTAAACATTTCAAATGTCTCTTTCTGATATTAAGTCAGTCAGTTAAGTGCCATAAGTGATACACGCTTGGGCGTTCATGTCTCTTTCGAGATATGACTGACTGGGCAGAAGATTATCACGCAGTAGGTTTTCTTTTTTTTCTGTGGTAGACTGGTACCAGGCAAGACTATAGAACCCAATCTGTCCTGTCATTGAACCCATAACTGGAGGGACGTGACGGATAAATACCTTTCCCAAGGATATTTGTGGGTAAGTGAATGCAAAGAATTCAACTGGAATTCGAACGCGGCTCTCCGATTTGTCGTTCCGAGTCGATATTCACTGCTCCTATCTAGTGCTTTATGAACTGTAAATTACTGTATATATTGAACAGCGTATAGATCTTCATTCCAGTGTTCGAACAAAACGGCTTTCCATACATTTATTTCAACAATTGTTGCGTGATAGCTGAGAAATCGCGAGAATTGTATTTTTGCATGAGTGTCCCTATTTGTACTTGTGTTCAGATGTGCGAATTCCTTCGTGCCTTACACTGTCTACGAACGAGATATGCAAGAAATTGTCTTTCTAGGTACAGCCTGCACACTGAGAGAGACTTTGTCTATGTAACGCTAGTGGTACTGTTGGAGATAGAAAGACAAATAAAATGTAGTCATAACAACACACCACTAACTTTCTTAGGTCTGTTCACAGACTTGGCAGGTAAAGTAACCAGAGCAGAAACAGAATTATGATGGAAACAACAACAACAACAACAACAATAATAATAATAATAATAATAATAATAATTTAATTAGTCAAGCAACATGAAGAAATAAAAGAAAAAAATATTGAATAATAAAAGAAGGCAGTAAATAAAAACAAGATTTACATTCAGTAGATTGTGTAGAAAAGCAAAACAGAAGCCAAGAACCAACTATTACGGCAAAAAATATGAAAATGAAAGCCAAAGATAAAGCTCTTGAACAAATGAAACAACGCTGGCAAGACAAACCTCTGCATAGCCAATATCCAGAACGTGCCAATAAATTCAATGTTGATAAAGTTAATACTCATCGATGGTTACGTGCATCTGGATTAAAGTCTGAGACTGAAGGCTTTATTCTTACAGCGCAAGACCAAAGTGTTTTCACTAGGAATGTTCAGGCAAATATTATACATAATAATGTAGATCTAAAATGCAGGTTCTGTGATAAACACCAAGAAACAATAGACCATCTGTACTTGCCCCAAATGAATATAAAAATCGCCACGATAGAGTGGGGGCAATATTTAGATTGGACAATGTGCAAACACTATGAAAAATCTGGAAACAAACATTGGTATGAACATCACCCAGCAACGGTTACAGAAATAGAAGATGTCACCATTCTATGGGATTACACCATCTACACAGACAGAAAAATTAAAGTAAATGGGCCGGACATTATTGTTAAAAACCAGAAAGAAAAAACTTGCCTACTAATTGATATGGCTTGTCCAGCGGATTGTAACATAGCAACCAAGGAATTCGAAAAACTGTCAAAATACAAAGACCTGGAAATTGAAATAGAAGAAAATGTGGAAATTGAAAACAAGAATAGTGCCAGTGATAGTAGGTGCACTTGGAATGATAAAAAATGGAACAAAAAAACACATTGAAAGAATCCCTAGAAACCCCAGCTTAAGAGATATACAAAAAATTGTCTTAAGTCCAGCCCATACACTAAGGAGAACTTTGTCTATGTAACGATAGGGATGATAGGGGAGATAGAAAAAACATGAAATGGAGCCATAACGACACACTACGGCCTGCCTTTTCTTCCCGCAAACTTGGTAGGTAGTGCGACCATAGCAGAAATCAAAATATGATAAAAAATGACAACATAATAATAATTACAATACGTATAATTATTTGATACATTCTTTTTCAATGCAAATTGGGCATGTGAAAATATTTTACAAATGACGTGACATATATTATACGCATATATTCGAATTATTTTGAATTCTATTGTTTCTTCAAAAATGCTAAAATATAAACAACACAATCTTTTCTTCCATACTGACAACATCCAAATTTTGATAATGACCTTCTTTTGTTTCTTAATAATTGGGTGTCACATTTTCTGTCCCCTGTTAAAACATTTTCCACATATTTAAAATATTATACTTGCTTGCTATCTCCAATTTGTAATTTACTTGTTAGACTGTTCCTTTTGTTGACAACCATGTATTATAAATTCTTTCAATTGATGTTCATTCCTTCCTTTCCGTTTTCCTTCACAACCTTTTCTAGGACTTCTTGTAGTTTCCTCTCTGCCTCTTTGTGTTATTTGTATTATTTCAGAGAACTTTAGAGCCAATAATCTTGTCAGATGTGTGGCATGAGCAACATAATTATTTATGAGTTCGTTTTCGTCGAGAACGCAGTCCTTTCTGAAGAAGAAAATTACTGGAAAGTAATTGAAACTCACCCGAAGCGAGCTGAATTTGTAATGCTCTTCATGCCAATGACATTTCCACCGAGCTTCTCTTGTATAAATGACTTCGTTGAATTTCTTTTAATGTGTTCCTCTCGGACATTATATTTACATTTTATATTTTCAACTTCAGGGCCCGGAAGTTTTTTCCGTCCGAAACTATCCTGCACATGTATAAATCTACCATCCGCCCGTGCATTGAGTACTGCTGCCGCATCTGGTCGGGTGCCCCTGCTATTCTCCCCGGCGTTCTTGACAAAATACAACGGAGAGTCTGTAATGTGATCCATACCGACTTGGCAGACCGGCTGCAAACTCTTCCTCACCGGCGTGACGTGGCTTCCCTGTGTCTCTTCTATAAATACTTCTGCTCCAATCAACTTAGATCACTAGTGCCCTCTAGGTACGAATCTGCACGAGATACTAGATTAGCAACTAGGTCCCACCCTTTTACAGTGAAACCGATAAAATGTAATCGCAATTTCTACTCCAACAGCTTCTTTTCTCGCACTTCCCAACTGTGGAATTCCCTTTCACATGATTTCTTCCCAGACAGCTACAATCTCCGGGAGTTTAAATGTAAGGTCAATAGACACCTCGTAACACACCAACTCGCATCCATTCTCTCAAACACTCTTCCCATCTAACCAACCCTCAGCTTCGGTATCCTTACTTCTCTATCACCCTCCTTCTGACATTTCCTATATCTAACCACTCCTCTTTACCTTCTCCAATGTAACCTTTTGCGCAATAGTGGCAGTGGAATGCCTTGCTTGGAGTAAAATGATTAAAAAACATTGGGGTCATAAGGAGAAATTGTGCACCGTTTTGGGGCATTCCCCTCAACGGTTGCACTTGCACACTGCCCTCACTCACTAATGTGAAGCCCCATTATAACGATATACTAGTGTGTCGTAGATATACTAGTTCAAATGTCTAACGGCGAAATTAGATCTACGAAAAAAAAAAACGGCAAACCTCGTATTCTGATAATGCAACGTGAACCTCATTTTGACAATTTACAATCTATATAACTATATAAAATTCTTTAAGACAGAAAATCTAAGCAAGAGCCAACAACCTACCACGGTTTCACCCTACGGCTCGTCAGGGAAATTGCTTAGTTTTTCTGTCTTTGTTTGCTCTACTTTCGTATGGAGCGATTTAGTGTTAGGGTTTTCATCTTGGGTTTTTTCTTTGTTACGAGTGCTTGACTTTTTGTTCATGTACTTCGTTTGTTTCTTTTTTTACTTCCCCTTCGAGTTCGTTCTGGGTGGGTTGTACAAGACGATTTAAATTATAGCTTAATTAATACTAGTTTCGGCAGAGTTAGTTGTGTTACTATTGGTATTGTTATTACTATAGCTAATATTATTATTAAAATTATTTAAATATAGTTATTTACTAAGCATAACTTGGATGTGGCACAAGGCCGAAAGTATGGTGTAACCAGTGAGAATCGAACCTATTACTCGTCCTTAATTGATCTTGCTAGATAATCTTTTTAACACTATATCAAAGTTTCCAATTCATCAATAATGTTTGTTCTCAAGGGTAAAAGTGTTGTTAAGATTTATTCACTTGCCCAGAACGCTGTGAGTTCAATACCTGGCTACAGCTTTGGTGAACAAAAATTTACAAAGTTGAGTTAAATGAAGATAACTAAGACATCCGGTAGTAGCCTGACTCAGCGAACGAGAACAATATACTCCAATGATTGTGAATATGGCAATAAAAATTAGGACAACAGTTGGAAAAATATAAATAATTACAATACCTAATCTAAGAGGGATAGACAAAAAATGTTTATTTGGTATAGTTTTAATCTTGTGAGTGAAAAGTTGCTATTGATAGTTTTTTATAATGAGTTACAATTTTTGCTGTTGTTAGTTTTTATAATGATTTACAATAGATAATTCATTTTATATTTGTTTTAAAAAAGAGTGATGCACTTTTTGATAATGTTCCTCAAATCGAATTCATCATTTTGTTATTTTTATGGACATTTATAAAATGCATGGAATTAGACCAACATCGACACACAACATACATCTAGAACACGAATGTATTAGGTATCTTTAACTGCAAAAAATGTTGAAATAAGATATTATTGTATATTAAAAAAACAAACAACCAGCATTTAATAACATTAATTAGGCACACGGTCAAAATGAACTGGTCGTATTCGAAAATTTAGAATATATCCATTTTTCAGCAATCTTTACACTATCTATCTCAATATTTTCATGCTATTTATTATAAATGTATCAAATAGAATACTCAAAAATCATTAATGACTTAGCCAAAAGCACCAATAATCAACAACAATTCAGACAATTCTTACATTCGTTACGTTGAGGAAAGAAAAACCTTGTACGCATACAAGAAAAAATAAACTAAACAAAAGCAACCTATAATACTAAAGGATATCCGTTGTGGTGCATTGAATATCGGCTCGGAACAAGAAATCGGAGAGCCGAGTTCGAATTCCAGTTGAATTCGTTGAATTCAGTTACGCGCAAATACTCTTGGGAAAAGTATTAATCCGTTACTTCTCCTTAAAGCTATGGACTAAATAGTAAATATGGGTCAGAATCTAACAGAATGATAGCATAAAGAACAAACAGATAAATTCTTCCGTTTTTTGTAAAGCTTCATCAGAAA
Source organism: Ascarosepion bandense (assembly GCA_037127315.1). Taxonomy (NCBI): domain Eukaryota; kingdom Metazoa; phylum Mollusca; class Cephalopoda; order Sepiida; family Sepiidae; genus Ascarosepion; species Ascarosepion bandense. The sequence continues at coordinate 902,972 of JBBBDQ010001066.1, read as the reverse complement.
ATCAATATGGAGAAAAAATAAATAAAGAAAAAAAGAAAATCAAGATAAAAAAAACCATGATTTTTTCTGTTACGTTTATTTTTCTCCTCCATATATTATTCTCTGATGAAGCTTTGATGAAAGCGAAATATGTCAGATTTATAGACATTTGATATTTTCTGGTTATCCTATCACAAACAAAAATATATAATTTTTTTGAAGGAGTAAGTGAGTAGAAAATTTTTTCTTAATTTTCATAGTCCCAAGCGATTTCAACCACTTCTATAGCCATTTTCAAGGAGGCTTTATTTTTGGTGTTGTTACTTCCTTACTTCTACAATAGGGAAACGCTTGATGATGCTTGAAAAACGAAGTAAAGAACTAATTAAACTTTTAAATAATTCCTGTGTCTATGTACGTGATTTCACCATCTTTTCAAAGAATGCCAAAGGTTTTTAGTTCTATACTTCGCTACAACAAATATTTCTGTCTGCAACGCATTCCAGGCCAGAGCGTTAAAATTCCTATTCCTTTGTCGATTATGCTGTCTCCCTCACCTCTTTCTTCTTTGCCCATTTTCTCTCACTTTCTTTGCATTTTCTTACTTCTTCTTTGTTAAGCTCAGATGCCGGGTCACCAAAGGTCGTATATGACTAGACTTTACTTCCTACCTAAACCTGGCGTCTTTCTTTGACTCTTTCATATTATGTCTTTAATTCTTTCTCTCTCGTTTTCCTTTTTTGTCTTTATTTCTTATGTCCTTTATATGATTCCCCATTATGGCTTCTCATTTTCCCTACCACGTTTACCGCGTACACACACGCACACACACACACACACACACACACACACACACACACACACACACATACACACATACACACACACACACATACACACACACACACAACACACACACACACACACACACACACATACACACACACGCACATACACACACACACACACACACACACACACACACACAAATAATTGCCAATAAACGGAAGTGAATTTCCATCTCTTTTCAGAAAATAACATTTACTACCTGATGAGATATTGTTCCTTCAACGTCGAAGCAAAATGTACACTTTTGTTGTCGATTGTAGTTTGAACATGTTCTAAAATATAATCTTTTTTTTATAATCGTGTCGCCCCAAGCAAGGCATTTTACTGCCATTGTTGTGCAGAAGGTTACATAGAAAGAATGTTATGAGAAGGAATGAGAGGTTGCAGTGGGTGTCAGGAAGAGAGTAGGAGAAGGAAGGGAATACTAATGAGAGTGGGGTGGTCGAAGAAAAAGCATGAGAGAGAGGATGTAAGTTAGTGAGACAGGAGATGACTACTGACTTTACATTTAAATTCTTGGAGATTATAGCTGTCGGGAAAGCAGATATTCGGAACGGAATTCCACAGACGGGAAGTGCGAGAAAAGAAGCTGCTGGAGTAGAATTTGCGTTTACAATTTATTGGTTTCACAGTAAAAGTGTGGCTTCCCTGTGTCTCATCTAGAAATACTTTTCGGCTTCTGCTTCGATGAACTTAGCTCAGTGGTACCCCCTATATACGAATTTTCTCGAGCCACAAGATTAGCAACTAGGTCCCACCCTTTTATATAGGAACCACGGAGGAGGATTTCCAGCAGGCAGCAAAGCAAGAAGCAGAAAGGCAGTAATTATAGAGTTTAGAGAGAACAGAGGAGAGTTCAGGATTATATTACTTTAGGACAATGATGGGTATTCCGTCACCACCGCTCGCCTTATGGGGGTCAAGATTAGAAATTATTTTGGGGACCACCGTGTGAGTAATTAGTATGTCAGTCAGTTGGGCCTGGGTTTGAAGAGGGAAGTCGGGTACAGATACTCCAGACGAATCCAATGTCGAGTTAGTGGAGGATCCGCGAGCGAAGCACACAACCTTGTCTTTTGAAGAGGTGAGAACATTCGTTGATTAGAGGGAGGTTGAGGGCTTACTACTGTTCAGCACGCTTTTACAGAGCATCCAGTAGTCTTTACATATATATAAATAGTCACCCCATTTTATAATACTTATAATATATTAGCTATCATTATTACAAAATTTGGTTTACCCAGAGGTTGTATTTGAAATATAATATGGGAACCAGATTTCGTTACTAGTTTCACAAGCCGTCTAGGAATTGCGTCAACTCATTTCACTAGGAACTCAACTGGAGTAGATAGACTAAAATATCGCCCGGTTCACACTTCACCCACGTCTATTGAACAGGTGAAGAGGCTCATCCCTTGTTTCCTGTTTAGGATGCGGTTTCCGGTTTTCTCTTTTCCAATCTTTTCACTCTTTTCTTTATTTTTTTTTCAATTGGAGTAGATAGACTAAACTATCGCCCGGTTCACACTCCACCCTCGTCTATTGAACAGGTGAAGAGGCTCATCCCTTGTTTCCTGTTTAGGATGCGGTTTCCGGCTTTCTCTTTTCCAATCTTTTTACTCTTACGTAGCCCCCTGCGCATCAGTGGCATTATCGCCTTGCTTGGGGTGATATGATAAAAAAAAAAAAAACTCTTGTGGTATAAATAGCATAACGTCTTGTATTAGCCCTTGAATTTATTCCAATGTATTGGTTTGGTATAATAGACTTGCTTCATTAACCAACCCCAAAGAAAAAGTAACAGAGCGATAAGCAATGTCACTTGGCTGGTCTCACATGCATAAAATAGTGAGTAACTTTTCAATCACCAGATAGATAGATAGATAGATAGATAGATAGCTATTATTGTTATAATAATAGCATACTGCAACTCAAAAGTTATCAAATTTCGGTGTTCAATAAACCATTATCAGGCAAAAAAATTTCAATGGCCGATGATGGTGTATTCAACACTGAAACTTGGTAACTTCTGAGTTGCACTATGCTATTATTATAACAATAATAACAACTATATAACAATAAATGCTCTACTTCTATATTGGGCACTTAAAAAAGATCAGACAGAGAATATATATCCACTAGTTTAAAACATACGCGCGTGCGCACACACACACAGATATATATATATATATATATATATATATATATGTGTGTGTGTGTGTGTGTGTGTGTATATATATAGAAGCATTCATGTAAATTTTATATGTTCCCACATATATACAGACCAAACCAAAGGTTTTTGTCATTTAAATGTAAATCATCTGCACAACCAACATCAACATTTCCTGATGAAGAGAATCTATCTCGAAAGATAGAAATTTTCGTGTCGCCATGTACAATTAATACATAATTATATAATTATATTAATCTCCATAATACTCATTATATTGAGCACTGTCCATAATAAAATAAATACCAGGGCTCTCAAAATAATAAAACCTTGAGCCCTCTTCACCTGGAATTATATATATATATATATATACGTATACATTTAAATCCGTTTCATTAATGAAGAGTATTAATCATATTGTACGAGCATAAAGTGAAAATTTCGAATAAAACTCGAATCTAACTATGGTGAGTCTGGGCACAGCTTAGATGTGGTACAAGGCCGAAAGTATGGAGTACCTAAAGGGGATATGTGTCAGGTTCCAAACTTATTGATCTACTTCCATTTATCCGCTTCATATAAAAAAATTACTTTCCTCCCTCTCTTTCTCGCTGTTTCCAGATGCATGCATTCATATATATACGTGTGTGTGTATGTATGTAAGTGTGTGCATGTGTATGTGTGCCTGTGTATGTTTGCATGTATTTATGTTATGTAAATATGTGGGTATGCATTGGTTATACACACACACATATTCATGAATTTACGTATATGTAGGCAATCGTGCATTTATCTATATAAAAGAAAGTGTAACGCACACACGTACACTAACCGATTTCTGTCCATCTAGATTCTAGTCTCGCATTCTATATGCTTAAGTTAATCAATTCTTGGCGTCCATTTTTTTTTTTATATCTGATATCCCACGTCTTTTGCTAAATACATTGATTTGATAATCAACTGCCGCCTTTTTCAGCCCAGGAGCGGGGAAATCGTGCCTTTCTAACGTTGATTATATTCTTCTTCGTGTTAAGTCGTCTAATTAGTTCTTTTTTTTTCTCTCATTTTTTTCTTTTTTGACGGGGGAGCTCTTTTAGAAGTACTGCAAAATGGTTGATAGTCTGAGATACAGTATTATTTCATTAACCTGTACATAGTTTTACTATGTTTTTTAATCTTAATAATAGCCAGGTATGTTTTCCATATTTAAATAAAAAAGAAATTCATAACAAAATAATTGTTACAGTCAAAAATCGGATTTGCAATCGAAGATATTATTGTCAGTGTTACAATGTACACCAAATTTCCTAGATAGTTGGATTCTCATTAGCCTATATATATATATATATATATATATATATATATATATATATATATCGCAGTAAAATTTTGTTTGATTTTGCCGTGATTATTTAAGAAAGCAAATGCGTGTCACGTTTTTACAACAATCCCAATAAAGTAATCTTATAAGTGATTCTATCCTCAAGATACGGAACACAATATGCAAACAAACAAAAAAGAGAAGACAAGATAAGAAACGGTATTTAATTGCAATTTTTGTATATTATAATGAAGTAATTAATTTTTTTTTACATTGAATATATTGATAAATATATGGAGGGAGATAGATAGATAGATAGATAGATAGATAGATAGATAGATAGATATTACATAATGTATATTTAGACAGAAGTCTTTCATTTAATCAAATTTTATTAAAATGAAGAATAAGGTATGTTTGTTTTTATTTTTTCGGAAGTAGAATATTCTTAAAGGAACTTGCCAAAATTGTGTATAATGTTCTCTATGGTTAAGGCCATAGTTGATTGTTTCAATATGTTATGTAGGTAAACAAAATGATAGTCACAGATTTCTATGGTCGTTTTATTTAATAAAATAAATATTCTCGAACACCCACACACACATACGCATATGGAGAGGCAAAAATACTTCCCACGCTTTTCACTACAGTCGGAAAGGTTAACATAAGCACTGCAAACAGGTGGGCCCTTTTTTTTTCTGTTTTACCCTCTACATAGATATACTGTCAGCGTATTTTTGACCCGGACCAAAATGGCGGCAGAGAAGGAACGTAAAAAAATAAAAATAAATAAATAACGCGAAGAATAACGGAGAAATCGTGAGAAAAATGAGAGAATGGAAAATGTCGTAGCGGAAGAAGGAGAGTTCGATAAAAGATAGAGAATTTTTTCGAGTTAGAAAACCTTCTTCTTCATATGCCATGTCCCTTCAGGACGTAGGCGATCATGACTTCTACTTGGCTCTTTCTCTTGTCTCTCTCAATATTTTTTCTCTTGGTATCACTTCTAAAACCCGCTCCGTCAACCATTTGCTCAAATCTAACAAGTACGACTCGCGTTGCTTTCCCCTGTCTCTTCTTCCATTTATCCGACCTGTGAGTATCAAGTTCTCCAGGCCCTCCTTCCTCATTACGTGTCCCAGGAACCTCACTTGTCTCTTCCCGCTCCGTCAACCATTTGCTCAGACCTAACAAGAATGTATCGCACTGCTTTTTCCTGTTTCTCTTTCTTTTTATCCGACGGTGGGTATCAAATTCTCCAGGCCCTCATTTACCCAGGAACCTCATCTGTCTCTTCCTGATGTTAAGTATGAGTTTTCTTCTCGTTTGCATCGTTTCTAACACCTCATCTTTGCACACAAACTCCGTCCATGGTATCCTCAGCATCCTTCTGTAGAACCAAATTTCTCAAGCTTCTCATTCATCCTTGATGAGATCGTCCAACATTCACTTTCATACAGAATGGCAGTACAAGCGATTAAAAGACGACCAGTGTCTCTTTTTTAAAAACTTTCTTTAAAGCAAGAGTTGGACAACTTTTATACGCTCAGTGAATAATACAAATAAATATCAAAGACGGTCAGACATGCTTCATGCTCAAATCTACTTTCAAACAAGTTCCAGCATAGCTCCTGTCTTCTTTCCCAGTGTCTTTCATGTATAAAATAACTTAGACATGATATAATCTTTTTAGTGAATGACGTTTTGAACGACTTAAACGATTAGTACGATTTGTACAATGGCGATGGTAATGTTAATATTGGGCATTGACTGAACAGCCGCTGCTGCTTTCGGGTGGCATTTATAAAAGCTTTCTATTAAAGAAATTTTTCGGGATAATAGATCCTTCAAGTTCGATAATTTTATTGACTTTTCCGGCATAGATCGGTTCTTTCTGCTTTATACCGCTTCTGTTTCTCCTGGACACAACAATCGACTTGGCCGATAAACAGGAACACAAAAGACGGATAAATAAAAATATAAATTTATATTTTTATTCTTCAACGATGCCGGTTGTGTGGATTGGTAGTCAAAGAAATCAGGGGGTTGACTAACAGAAGTTGTCTTCTCTTTTCTCTCTTCCTTACGTTCTCTCTACCTCCTCTCAGGGTTCTGCCTTTGGCTCGAAAAACCCCGATCTTATATAAGCCGAAATTCTTTGAATTCCGCTTAATTGTGTCATCTATGGCTAGGCACATATATTAATCATTTTTGCCGATTTTTACCTTGGAGCCAGCAGCCCCTGGGGTTATCACACGTTTGTTTGCATTTTCTGACATAGAAGCCGGCTGCTTTTGACAGAATCACACATTTATTTGTCGCTATGTTCCTGCCTTTGACGTCAACTATATTTATATGAGTCGCAGAAATATATTACTTTCTACTTAAACTGGTTTGATGTAGTGTGGAAAGCAAACAGCTTCATTATTATCTGTATTTTCTCGTCGAGTTTTTGGTTGACTCATTTTAGTTACTGTTGAAAAATCCCAGTTGTGTACATTGTTATTTACAAGCAAGAAAACGGAAGGAAATTCCACAGGCGGGAAGTGCAAGAAAAGAATCTGATGGAGTAGAAATTTAGGTTACACTTTATCGGTTTCACTGTAAAAGGGTGGGACCTAGTTGCTAGTCTAGTAGCTCGAGTAATTTCATTTATAGTGGGTACCAGTGAGCTACGTTTATTGGAGAAGAAGCAGTGAAAGTATTTGTAGAAGAGACACAGGGAAGCCACATTACGCCGGTGAGAGAGCGACACTGCAGCTGAGCTGCCAAGTCGGGATCGGTTATATTATAGATTCTCCGTAGTTCGCTGTTTGTGTTTCTTTAGCGCCAGTCAGCAAGTTTTAAAGAAGGATGATACTCGCTAAGATTTGCAGGCTTCATTCTCTCGAAGCCATTGAGATTAGAAAGTGGTTGTATACAGCTGGCGGTTTATATATTTGTGAATGTTTTTCCACCATGCATTATATCAACGTTTCGAAGTTATTCAAGAACATGTCCTGAGTTTTTAAGATTAATATTATGGTTTTATAGCAATGTGTTGGACGAAATTAACCCTTGCACAACTTATTTTATGTTTCGTTTCCTTATCTTCTATAAAGCAATTTTATAAAGAAGATGAACTTAGCTCACTGGTGCCCCCTATATACGAATTTACTCGAGCCACAATATTAGCAACTATGTCCCACCCTTCTACTGTGAAACCATAAAACGTAAACGCAATTTCTACTCCCTCTCGCACTTTCCGCCTGTGGAATTCCCTTCTGTTTACCTACTTTCACGGCAGCTAGAATCTTCAAGAATTTAAATTTAAAGTCAGTAGTCATCTCATGTCTCACTGACTTTCCTCCTCTCTCTCATCAGTATTCTCATCATTCTCATACCCACTTCCTGACACCCTCTATAATATGTCACTCTTTCTCATAACTTTTCTTCTATGTAATCCCCTGTGGGAGTAAATTGCCTTGCTTGGGCGATAAGATTATTTTAAAAAAAGTAACGATTTTTATGGATTAACCCGACAGATTTTTATGGAGTAAGCCGACGAATTTAAGCGGATACTTGCATTTGATTATACACTCAATTTATTTATTTATTGTCTACTGGCCTATTCTAGAAATCCTATTAAAGAAAATATGCGCTTATCGTCACGATACGAACCTGCACCCTCCTCTACACAGGGGAGCATCATGCCCTAGACGGACTGAGCTACAAAGTGCAAACAATCAGACAAGGTTGAATATGGACTTTGAGTGAAATTCTGCTCGACTTCTAGATTTTTTATATCTCTTCGAAAATGTCGTATGAAAATGTAAACAAACCAATTTTCTAAAGTAATTGATTTTTATTTATTAACAAGACTGAATTTATACTGTAAACATTTTTAGTGGAAACTCTTATTTATTAAACAGTATAACTATTTATTTTCGTCTACAGACTTGAATATTCTATGAATCTCATTAAAGAAAATATGGGTTCTCTGAGAGAATCATTGATAGATACGACAAGGTCTAGACCGACTGAACTACATAGCACTTATCCAAACGCACAAGGTTGAAAAGTTCTCTGGAGAAATTCCTCTAGTGTACTAAATTTCTTATAACTAATCTAAGTACCCAAATATTTGTATGTTTACTAGTTACTAATTTCGCTTCCTGAAATTTTATGACGTATTCAGGGGACGTGCAATGACTTTATTCCTTCCATTTACAGATAATAGTTTCTGTTTTAAAAAGTTTTATCGATGCTGGTATAGTCTGTGATCTACACGCTATTGTGATCTACAGCTTAAAGACAGGCTTGTGAATTGCATTCAAATTTATAGTGTATAAACTATAAAAGCTGCTTTGGTTTATATACCAAACCAACAGGACGTTAGTATAAATGTTTAGCGTTACACAAAAGCAGATGATAATCTTCAAAGGAGGCGGCTTTAATTGAAATCTAAACTTGTTATATGCCCTCCAAGTAATCTGACCTCTGAGTGTCCCTTTGGATGTTTCTGAAATGGAGATACCAACTTTTTTTACTAGTAAAGGCGATGATCTTGAAAGATGGTGGGTTTAATTGAAATTTGAACTTGCCAGTATGAGAGAGAGAGAGAGAGAGAGAGAGAGAGAGAGAGAGAGAGAGAGAGAAGAAGAAGAAGAAGAAGAAGAAGAAGATGCAAATTTAGATATTTTTATAGATCACAGGCTATACCAGAAACAGGCATGTAGGTCAAATACTATACCAACACAGGTTTATCTTTAGTTCAATTTCTTGGAATATATGAGAGAGAATATTGATTTTTTGTTTAAAATCAATAATTGATGTTAAAGTGCATTCAAAACCAAAGGTACTAGATTTGGATGTAGCGGCCTCTGATATGATAAAAATGCCAACATGCTTCTAAAACCTCGCAAAAAGGTAGGTACTGATGCTTGCTATCAATAATATATGCATCCAACGCAGTGCTGCCATTTACACAACCAAGAAACTGTCTAAGTTCTGTTGGTTTTCTGACATAGACATAAACGTTTTGTTCGCAAACCACGTTAGACTATGTAGAGTGGGACATTTTGAAGTAGACCACCAAAAATAAATTCCGCGCAGATATCAATGCAGAAAAAGCTACCATCAAAGGTGAGGTCGACCAAGCTATCCCAGGATCTTTTAATGCTAAAACTAAAATTATAAATAAAGGAAGCTACGTTGAATAAAGCATTTGTTTGTATTTTTGTATGGGTTTCTTCGTATATTTTTATATTAAGAGGATTAATTATGTAATATATTCTACCTTTGAAGCTCGGTACTATTTTGAAATGATTCCTTACCCAAATAATATATAATATATATATATATATATATATATATATATATATATATCAGTAAAAAATACAGGATAAGATGGTTAAATAATCCTAATAATATCGTTTAAATATTAAAGCTGATCCAACAGATAACTCAATGTAAATTTAATTTATAGGGCAGATATTCATTTATTTCTCTGTAAATTCATTCCGAATTTAGGGGGATAGCTATTTCAACATGTCAGTTCAAAACATGTATTGTCAACCCTAGTTTGACTGGGTTTGCCAATGCATGTCCTGAAGCCACATGTTGAAATAGCTATCCCCCAAATGTGATTTGAATTTACAGATATATATATAAGTAAAAAAAAATAACTAGTGAGCCAGACGAAACTACCTAGGTTTCAGATAAACGGATCGTCAGGGAAAACTGGGTTTCCCTGATGATCCCTTTAGGTGAAACTTAGGTACAACCCTCTGGCTCACTAGGTATTTTTTACTGATTTCGCTCTATCTAAATATTGAGAGCTTTTTGTTAGTTGATTATTGGTATCGTGGTTTTTTCTTTGGGTTACGTGCTGACTCGGTCCGAACCCTTTTGACTGATGTTCATGTGCTTAGCTCTTTCTTTTTTTAAAAACATTTTTTCGACTGTTTTTGTTTTTTTTAATTATACAGTGTCTTCACAGATATCTAAACTTATTTATAAATGGAACTTTGTCTGAGTGTATGTATGTGTGTGTCTGTGTGTGTGTCCGTTATCTATAGACCCCGAAACGGCGGAACCAATTTTCTGGAAAATTTACACAGTTGTACTGTAAGCGTATGCGAGTGTTCTTAGCTAGGTTTTGTGTCGAGGTACACCCGATAAATATCGAAAATCGATAATCGAAAAAATCGGGTTACACAAGGAGTGGTCCGATTTTAATCAAATTTGATACACTCATAGATAAAGACATAACAAACGACATTCAGAAATTCCAATGTTGCAGTTCTTACAATAGTGCAGAAAATCGATAATATATATATATATATATATATATATATATATATATATATATATATAAGGCAAGATATTTGTGTGTGTGTGTCTGTTTATCTGCCTGTATGTCTGTATTTTTCAGCCCTTTTTATTTTAGGTTTTGCTTCGGGTTTGGCTCTACGTAGGTATAATTGTAGTTCTTAGTCTCAGCCATGATACCATTTACTCAGAGGACTTATTTAGCCTTCAAAATTCAGTTTACGACGAAAAATAAATCTTTATTTAAAATATTTTACATGCAAGAGCTTCAAATATTGTACTTTGAGTTAACATTAATAGGAAGTGAAAAACATTATTCAGGTAAGAAAATCAGGTACTGAAAATTTAATTAAATTGTAATGAAAATAGCGTCATTAGGTTAGCGTTCTCGGGTTAATGAAAAGATACCAGAAACAAAAAATACTTCTACAAAGTGAACCTGCTCCGTTAAAGTGACAAATTCTTTGGATTAAGCCTATCATCACTCTATCTCCTCCCAATATCGAGCACTTTACGATGAAATACATTTTATCAGTAAAACTGCTGGGAAAAAAAACATCAATATTGGCACTAGACATTATCGCAACCCAAAACGTTAGATAGATAGATAGATAGATAGATAGATAGATAGATAGATAGATAGATAGATAGAAAATATTTAATTGGAATAGATAGATAGATAAATAGATAATATGTGATTGCAATAGATAGATAGATAGATAGATAGATAGATAGATAGATAGATAGATAGATAGATAGATCTCTTCACCAGGTCTACTACTGATATGCTAACGACCATTACCGGGTACATATACCGGGCTCTTGACAAGAATGGCGAAGCCCGAACCGTTGCCTTGGATATCTCCAAAGCGTTCGACAGGGTCTGGTACACTGGCCTCTTATGCAAACTGCGGAGCTACGGTATAACTGGACATCTGTTTGACCTCATCCAGTCATTCCTCTCTAACCGCACATTGAAGTTAGTATTAAATGGGCATGCCTCCCAAAACTACCATACGAACGCGGGCGTCCCCCATGGTTCTATCTTAGGTCCCACGCTCTTTCTGATGTACATTAATGATCTCCCCGACGACATTAGATTCCAAGTAGGCATGTACCCCGATGACACCACAATCTACTCTCGCCTCGGTCAAAAACTCGGTGTGGGCGACAAAGCAAACCTCGCTGCTGAGCTTGAAAAGGACCTCCAATCCGTAGTGGCCTGGGGTAGGAAATGGCTAGTAAATTTCAATGCTTCTAAAAACGAAGCTGTTATCAACGAACCACCATAGACAATCGCATCTACCTCCCATTAGCATGGAACAGGCTTGCCTCCCAGAGAGTAAAACACTACGCCTCCTTGGCCTTACACTTTCGGCGGACCTGAATCCATTGCCAAATCTGCCGCTATGAAAGTCGGCTCTCTGTGCAGGGCCCGGAAGAATTTCCCACCTGAATCTATCCTGCACATATACAAATCTACCATCCGCCCATGTATTGAATATTGCTGCCATATCTGGTCGGGTGCTCCTGCTGCTCTCCTTGGGCTTCTTGACAAAATACAAAGGAGGATCTGTAACGTGGTTGATACTGACTTCGCAGACCGGCTGCAACCACCGTCTCACCGGCGTGATGTGGCTTCCATGTGCCTCTTCTACAAGTATTTCATGGCTTCTGCTCCGATGAACTTATATGACTGGTGTCGCCTAAGCACAAATTTGCACGATATACTAGATTAGCAACTAGGTCCCACCCTTTTACAGTTAAACAAATAAGATGCAACCGTAATTTCTACTCCAACAGCTTCTTTTCTCGCGCTTCCCGACTGTGGAATTCCCTTCCACAAGTCTGCTTTCCCGACAGCTATAATCTCCAGGTGTTTAAATGTAGGGTCAGTAGACACCTCCTATCACACTAACTTATTATTCTCAGAACACTCTCATCTACGCAACCCTCATTCTCGGTATCCTTACCCACCTATCACACACCCTCTGGCATTTCCTATATTTAACTATCCTTTCTCCACTCTATGTAGCCCCCTGCGCAGTAGTGGCAGTGAAATTCCTTGCTCGGGGTGAAACGTTTATAAAAAAACAAAGATAGATAGATAATATTTGATTGAGATAGATAGATAGATAGATAGATAGATAGATAGATAGATAGATAGAAAATATTTAATTGGAATAGATAGATAGATAGATAGATAGATAGATAGATAGATAGATAGATAGATAGATAGAAATTTCTCATCGTTATCTTTGAACAATGTTAGGGCAATACTAAAATATTGTGGCTCGGTGCCCATCTTACAGGAAGCACTTCATTCTCTGAAACCGATAGGGACATGGCTACATCCTAGTGCCTGTTGCATAGCCTAAGAAGCCGGAAATTTTGTGAATCACTCAGTTCGCGACCGTTGTCATTTGTGGCAATCTAGTTAAATAACAAAGTATCATATTTGTCTTCGTGTGATGATAAACGAATGTATATGCGTTTGTGCGTCTGTCTGTTTTTTTTTCTCTCTCTCTCTCTCTGTCTTTCCGCGTGTGCCTGTGTGTGGACTCACATTTCAGCATCTGTGACGTGTGCATCTCGAATCTGTAGAGCGTTCGCATTTTCTCACGTATTTATTGATTTTAACTACATTCACAATAAGTGTATTTTTACAGGCAAAAATATACGGCGTCTTACACAAAGGACATCTTTTTTTTCTCTTCCCATCACACTGTCTCTTTTATACGTGCTCGATTTTTCTTCGTCTTCACTTCGATTTGAACGCAAATAAATGAATATTGAGTGTAACTTAAAACCTTACCCAGTATTGTACATGGCCAAATATTCATTAAATTCTCCCAAGTAGGCACGCGAAGCATGAAGCAAACGAACGGACGCGTTAATTTATTGATTACCGAACTCAATCGAAGTTGCTTTGTAAAATTCGCGCACGCGCGTAAGAAATATCAACGAATGCAAACGTATGCAAGGAGAAGATATTTATCTATAAATATTCGGCATTTCTTTCACTCCAATTCTCTCTCTCTCTCTCTCTCTCTCTCTCTCTCTCTCTACTTGTCATGAATTACGGTTTATATCTGCCTCTCTATATATCTTGCTTGAGTTGGAGTTGTGTTTAACGGCATATCAACCTCTATGGGTTATTTAATGCCAAAATAAATAATTTTATATTATATTCAGTTATAGTGAAAAGGTTGATTTAGTCAGATTTTAATGAAAATCTTTTGTTTTTATTTTTCTTTATTTTAGAAAATTGAAAATGTCTTCTCGTTTTGTATTCCAAAGATTTTGCTGAGAATTGTTTTTTTCAAAAATGTATTATTGATAATATTTTTCTTTCAAAAATGTATATATTTCTATAAAAGTTTATTTTTATACTTTCATAGTGCTTCGACCCTACTTTGAGGGTTAACTAATTGCCCATAGCTGGGACCCTAACAGGTGCTACCACTCCGGGTCAGAATGAACCTGGGAAAAACAGCAATTAAGTGGTGGTTCCATACTCCTCACAACCTTCCAGTTAGAGGCCTTGCTACCGGATGCAGTTTATCGTCATACCCAGTACTCTCTATATCTTGTCTCTATCTGCTTCTTAAGAAAGAATGAAATCTCCTTTTTATTATCAGTCTGTTTCACGATTCTCTCTCTCTCTCTCTCTCTCTCTCTCTCTCTCTCTCTCTCTTTGTTGTTCTCGTTTTCTCTCTTTCCTTTGTGATATTTTCTAGATCAAAATGCTTCCTTGTACGAAAACGTCTATTATTACCATGCCAAGGACACATCTACACGTGCTACTGGAGGGGCATCAAGGTCCCACCCTGATACTCTCAAAATAATTAAATGTGACCTCCTCTTTTATTCTAACAGCTTCTTTTCTCGCACTTCCCGTTTGTGGAACTCCCTTCCGTTTGCTTACTTCCTTGATAGCTACAATCTCCAAACGTTTAAATCCAACGTCGATTGCCATCTTTTATGTCCTTAATTCTCATACTTCTCTTATTCTTTCTTTGACGTCCCCTGTAATCTGTTTTTTGTGTTTGTTTTTCATTTGTTTTCTCGCTGTATGCCCCTGCGCGCCAGTAGTGGTCCCATCTTGCTTGGGATAAACCAATTGTAAAAATATATATATATATATTTTTTTTTCCAAACAAAAATGAATTACTAAATGAAGGAACAGAAATTTTGACTAAGTGCAACCATATCTATTAGGGTCATGCAACCATGGATGAAAACGTTATAATTTCTTCTAATTTTGAAAACTGTGCGTTCAAAATCCCCGTTACATGAGCGTTCAAAACGTCTCCGTTACGTAAGTGTTTTTTTAAAAAAAGAAAACGGTAAAATCATTTTTTGTAAATCACCTGAAGACACCACATGGTAGAAACCTAGGTCGTGTAATAACTCGTTTACAAATGGTGAATATATATATATGATTCATAATATATAATTTATAAATAAATTGTTAAATCTCCACAAACATTCTTAAATAACAGATAACAGAAGCGATTAATTATCCCAATGGCTTTTCATACTTTTTCTCGCCCCTCCCCTCGCCTGGTCATGTGTGACGTCATAAGCTGTAGTGCATTATTCGCTTCTAGTAAGCACGCACGTGATCACCGTTACTTTGAAAATCTTCCATGCAAAATAAATAGACGCCTACTACAATTGTCCGTCCGCAAACTGTTTAATTCACTTAATATAATTGTCATCTTTGATAATGGCTGATGTAAGCCAGAAGTAAGTCAGAAAGGATGTATATGTATCAATATTGTGATTTTCTTTCTTCTTTCAACGATAATGCTCTTAAGCTTATCAGATGATATGAAAAGAATTTACATAAAATAGACAACACTTGTCTATATTATTTAATGAAACATGCATCAATACACACACACATATATATATATGTGTGTGTGTGTGTGTGTGTGTGTGTGTGTGTGTGTGTGTGTGTGCATAGTGTAAGTCCGCTTCAGCTGTTAAACTACCAGTCACTATGCAGTGTTGACTTATATATCTACACTTTTTGTATCGACAAAGGCTTTATCTCTAATAGAGATTACTTTCCGTGTAAATATGATTTCATACGCAAACGCACGCACACACACACACACACACACACATATATATAAAGTAAAATAAATTTTAAAAATTCAAAAATGTTGAATGAACATTTCGATATAAAATCCCTGAGAGAGATTTTACGTCACCTCAGCAGCGTCCGACCTTCTTTCAAAATGGAAATAAAAAAATAAAAAATAAGAATAAAAGGAGAGAAAAAAAGGTAGAAAAAATGTAGAAAAAATAAATAAAAATTAAAATTAAAATTAAAAATTAAAAAAGTCGGTTAAGATTAGAGAAATTTACGTTACAAAAAAATCCGGAAGTAATTCATGTCTAATTTTAAATTTTAACTTTTAGATAGAGTTGTAAATGAAGAGATGGAGAAGTTGGATTTGTCTGGCTTACAAAGGAAAGGGATTAGGGGTGGCATTAAATTGAGAATAGGGTTAAACAAAATAGTCTAAAGTTCGCTTCAGCTGTGAAACTACCAGTCACTATGCAGTGTTGATTTATATATATACATATTTTGTATCTGTATTGTATAGATAGATAGATGTATGTATATATATTTATATATGTTTGGTTGTAATAGAAATTAATTAATAAGCGTGTAAAAAGTTGCAATGGTATAAGACCAGGTGTTTGATTCCAAAAGACAAATGCTTTCATATACAAGTAAAAGAGCTAACGTTTCTACACATGTACACACAAATACATACACACACACACACACACACGTGTTTGCGTGTGTGCATGTACGTGTGTATGTTACATAATGCATAAACTGATATTTTATTGCGATTTTCACTGTGTTTTTCTCTTCGACTTACTCGTTAAAGGTGAGAGAAATTAAGAAAATAGAGACAGTCTGCATTTCTCTCATTGTTTCTCTCAACCCTCTATCTCATTTTCTCTCTCTCACATACCCCCCTTCCATCTCTCTCTCTCTCTCTCTCTCACATACCCCCCCTTCCATCTCTCTCTCACATACCCCCCTTCCATCTCTCTCTCTCTCACATACCCCCCTTCCATCTCTCTCTCTCTCTCTCACATACCCCCCTTCCATCTCTCTCTCTCTCTCTCTCTCTCTCTCTCTCTCTACTTATACGTAAAATCAGTACCGACATTGTGTGTGTATGTGTGTTTGGGAATATCTGTAAGCTTGTCGTGCTAGAACCAGTTACAACTGAGTAGTGACTTAATTCCTCACTGGGTGCCCCATGCTTTCGGCCTGTGCCACATCTAAGCGGCGCTTAGAAGATCCCCTTATGCATAAACCCACGTTTATTGTTCATTCTCTGTATTTTTCTGTCTGTATTGTCTATTTCTCTCACTTTCTCTCTCTCTCTCTCTCACTCCCTCTCACTTTCTCATCCTCCTTCTCTCTTCCCAGATTCTCTTCCGCCCTCTCTCTCTTTTATTGCAGCTTTCTCTCTCTCTCACTTTCTCTACCACTCTCTCACACTTTCTCTCTATTTTCCGCTTTCTCTCTCTCACCTTATCTCCCTATCTCTCTCACTTTCTCTTTCTTTCCCACTTCCTCTCCTTCTCTCTCTTTCTTTCTTTCATTGCAACTTTCTCTCTGTCTCTCATCTTCTTTACCCCTCTCCCCCACTTTCTATTAAAGACTTTTTCTCTCTCATCTTCTCTTCCACTTTCTCTTTCTACCCCACTTTCTTTCTCTCTCATACACACTTTCTCTCCCCTTCAATCCCACTTTCTCTCTCTTTTTTATGCGTTCAGTCTCTCCACCCCTTCCTTTATCGCTCTCTTTCCAAATCACTCCCTCTTTTTTTTTTCCAGCAGATGCTCCCTCTCTCTCTCACTTTCTCCTCCTCACTCTTTCGCTCTCAGTCTTATAGGCAAAATCAGTAGCAACGCAAACAAGCATCCTCACAGGTTACACGCTGACATTTTAATACCATTCAGGAATTTATATATATATATATATATATATATATATATATATATATTAGCCCACTGTATCTTACACACTCTTCGAATATGATTAGCTTGCTCTTCTCTTTCTCTTTCTTTCTGACCGATGTACAGCCGCCCTAACAATGTATTTACCTTTTTAATTCCCTGATTCTGCTTCACTATTCCCCCCTCTATGTCTCTCTGTCTCTCTGTCTCTCTGTCTCTCTGTCTCTCTCTCTCTCTCTCTTTTCTTTCTGAGACCCATTCATACAGAGATGCACTCGACTAAGTGCTACCTGCTGCTTTCTCTGCTCCACACGATGACAATCATCTACGCAGGCATCGTTCAAGAAACACACGTGTACGATTCTCGCATAATAGGCAACACGCACGCACGCAGGCACGCACGCACAAACGCACGCACGCACGCACGAACGCACGCACGCACGCTCGAACGTGCAGCTAACGTTCTGTCATCTATATATTTACAGATATAACATGGACATACGTTATTCCACCGACATGCACAATAATACTTATGTAATTAAATATATGCATTTTCTACCTTTTACATACTTGCCTTCATGTTTTTATGTGGAAGTGTCTATCTATCTATCTATCTATCTATCTATCTATCTATCTATCTATCTATCTATCTACGGCTACATCTGGCTAATTCAACATTCAAACGACGAGACCTAGTTGCGAATATACAATTCTTTTAAAATTCATGGGGTCGAGTTACTAATAAGAATAGCTACCTTAAAAATAATTTTTGAGAAGAGAGAAGAAAACTACGTTACAGGTGTGGAAAAGTGACTGAACGCCCTAGAACATTATAGATATATGTTTGGGTTTTTAAAAAATCTTCAGATAGATAGATAGATAGATAGATAGATAGATAGATAGAATAGTATAAGATACATAGATACATAGATATATATGAATAGAATGAGATAGATAGATAGATAGATAGATAGATAGATAGATAGATAGATAGATAGATAGATAGATAGAATAGATAGATAGATAGATAGATAGATGGAATATAATGAGATAGAATGAGATAGATAGATAGATAGATAGATAGATAGAATAGTATAAGATAGATAGATACATAGATATATATGAATAGAATGAGATAGATAGATAGATAGATAGATAGATACATAGATAGATAGATAGAATAGTATAAGATAGATAGATAGATAGAATAGTATAAGATAGATAGATACATAGATATATATGAATACAATGAGATAGATAGATAGATAGATAGATAGATAGATAGATAGATAGATAGATAGGAACAGACTGAGATAGATAGATAGATAGATAGATAGATAGGAACAGACTGAGATAGATAGATAGATAGATAGATAGATAGATAGATAGATAGATAGATAGATAGTATAATAAGATACATAGATACATAGATATATATAAATCGAATGATAGATAGATAGATAGATAGATAGATAGATAGATAGAATAGTATAAGATAGATAGATAGATAGAATAGTATAAGATAGATAGATACATAGATATATATGAATAGAATGAGATAGATAGATAGATAGATAGATAGATAGGAACAGACTGAGATAGATAGATAGATAGATAGATAGATAGATAGATAGATAGAATAGTATAAGATACATAGATACATAGATATATATGAATAGAATGAGATAGATAGATAGATAGATACATAGATAGATAGATAGAATAGTATAAGATAGATAGATAGATAGAATAGTATAAGATAGATAGATACATAGATATATATGAATAGAATGAGATAGATAGATAGATAGATAGATAGATAGATAGATAGATAGACAGACAGATGAGATAGATAGATAGATAGATAGATAGATAGATAGATAGGCAGACTGAGATAGATAGATAGATAGATAGATAGATATATAGATAGATAGAATAGTATAAGATACATAGATACATAGATATATATGAATAGAATGAGATAGATAGATAGATAGATAGATAGATAGATAGATAGATAGATAGATAGAAACAGACTGAGATAGATAGATAGATAGATAGATAGATAGATAGATAGATAGATAGATAGATAGATGTGGACATACTGGGATAGAAATATAGGATGAATAAACCAATAAACCTAAAGAGAGGCGATTAAAGTTTATGATAAATAAATCTGCACAACTAATTCTCTCAAACATTTTGCCGGGTACACTCGTATATACACCCGTATACTTTTTCTGGAGATTAAAGTTGTCTGGAATGCATGGCACCGGAAGGGAGTTACACACGCGAGAAAAGAAATTCTTAGTATAAAACTTTATTTAATATCTCGTCAACTTAAACTCGTTTATTGATGTGAACTCGTAAGGGCTGAAATTATCAAAATCTTAAATCCATTGCGAACTAAATAGTTACCATGAAATTATACATAGAAAAGGCCCAGAGAGGCAACTTTACGCTAGTAGAAAAGTAACTGAAGCCAAGACGCTAGATTAGAAACAAGAATATTGTTGATTCTTCTTTGGAGTTTATCTAGGATAAACAGATAAATAGCAATAAACGGGACAATATGTGGTAGCAGTATTCTAAGCATGGACGAATGGTAGACCTATAGATATGTCAGATAACTTCTGGAAAAAATTATGTATGTGTGCATGTCAGAAATGTTCTTGAGGATTCAGTCAGTCAGTTAAGTGCCATACGTAATACAAGCTTTAGACGAAAGAGACATGACTGACTGGGCAGAAGATTATCACGCCGTAGGTTTCCTTTGCTTTCTGTGGTAGACTGGTTGCCAGGCAAGACTATAGAACCCAATCTGTCCTGTTATTTAACTCATAACTGGAGGGACATGACGGATAAATACCTTTTCCAAGGGTATTTGTGAGTAAGTGAATGCAAAGAATTCAACTGGTATTCGAACCTGGCTCTCCGATTTGTCATTCTGAGTCGATATTTAATGCACCTATCTAGAGCTTTACGAACTCTGTATATATTGAAAAGCGTATAGATCTTAATGCCAATGTTCAAACAAAACGGCTTTCCATACATTTATTTCAACAAGTGTTGCGCGATAGCTGAGAAATCGCGAGAATTGTATTTTTGCATGAGTGTCCCTATTTGTACCTGTGCTCAGATGTGCGAATTTGTTCGTGCCTAACACTGTCTACGAACGAGATACACGCGTCTTTTCATGCATGTACACTTGCGGGTGTATTATTATTCAATAAGGAACATCTTGCAGCAGGTTAGATACATGGGTCGGGAGAATATATGATGGTATTTTAGTGTCAACACACAAAACCTATATAATACTCTGTTAGTTTCTTACGTAGAGTTCTCATTGGATTAATATTCTCTGTAAAATTATCCTTATCTATTACCAAGTATCTATCTATCTATCTATCTATATATATATATATATATATATATATATATATATATATATATATATATATATACAGTGTATGGTTAGGTCTTGAAGATTGTCACAATGCGTTTAGTAAAATAAAGGAATGTAAATAATTTTTTGGGTATTACCTATTTATTATGCAGTAATATTTCGAGATCAAAATCTCATTTTCAGGAGAGCTTGTGTTTGAGTGAGTTCGTGCCTTTCAACGAATGGTCATTCCTTGATGCTGCTGCTGCTGGTATCATTAATTGTATGAGTGCTTGTGTGTGCGCGCGTGTGTGTGTGTTAGAGCATGTATGTGTGTGTGTCTTTATGGTATATATATATATATATATATATATATATTAATAATATCACCCCGATCAAGGCGGTAAGGCCACTGGTGTGCAGGGGGCTACGTGATAGTGAATAGCTTGGAAAAGAGAAAGCCGGAAACCACGTCCTAAGCAGGGAACAAGGGATGAGCCTCTACACCTATATATATATATATATATATATATATATATATATATATATATATCCGGGTGAAGAGGATCCAAGGTTTTACGGTCCCCTGACATTTATTTTTTTATAAATAGTACAATCAATATTGTAAAGTTTAATATAATCATATAATTATGAATTAAATGTACATTGCGACACGGAAATTTCTATGTTTCGAGATAGAATCTCGTCATCAGGCAATGTTGGATCTGTTTCACAATCAACATCCAACATTACCTGATGATAAGGAGATAAGGATGAAGAGGAGAAATTAAATCAATTATCAGTTATATTGATGAGATTTTATAATTATTTTAATCTTCACATTTTGCACATTTTAATATATCTGTATATACAGTGTGTGGCAAAAGTCGCAAATCATAGGGAGAATCTATTAAAAGCATAATTACACATGAAAACAATTTTCTTAGGTCTGCTGTTCAAAATGTCCACTTCTTTTTTCAAAATACTTTTCAATTCTTTGCCCGCATGATTCCTTAAGATGACGGAGAGTTTCAATTTACTGCATTAATATTTAAGTTCCTCAATATTTTGGGGGTGCTTCTGATAAACAACTAACTTTAAATGCTCCTATAAATAATAATAATAATAATAATAATAATAATAATAATAATCTAAGGCTGGAAGATCTCGAAACATCGATGGCTACTCAGCAGGACCTCTTCGATCTGTCAATTTATTAAGCAAGTGTTACTTTCGAAAGTCACGCATAATCAAAACAATCTACCATTATATATAATAAAGAATGATCCTTTTTAAAATAATTGTAAATTGGTGTGGTATTAGAAAGAATTTGTTTATATATATATAATTTGAATTTTGAAAATCTTCTCTAATTTTTATATATATATATATATATATATACTGATCAAGAGATTTTATCTCGAAACGTACAAATTTCCGGGTCACAATGTACTTTTAATTCATAATTATATGATTATTTTATGCTTTACAATATTTATTGTATTGAGCACTGTTTATAAAAAATAGTGCCAAGGAACTCAAAATCGTAAAACCTTGGGTACTCTTCACCTTGATTTATATATATATATATATATATATATATATATATAGTCATCCGCAGAGAGATCTGTTTCGCTGTATCACAGCTCATCAGTACGGTTTGACAGCTGATTGCCTTTTACCCAGGTTTGAAACCCGACCTCATTGGCGTCAGTCGGCGATTCTACCTCTGAGCTAAGGGCACTCGGTAGAAGGAGGCACACATTTTAGCGTGTATATTATCATTATACACGCCTAATAGCTGATAGCGTTGTAATTCATTGCTGAATGAACGATTCGTAGATGCTAGAGTAGCTACCGTTTTTCAAAGTCTACCATTCTACCATTCTTCCAGAGAGTTATGGAGAGATAGGGATGAAGAGGATAAATTAAGTCAGTTATAAGTTCTCAGTTTGAAATTCGCGAGAATTTTACAGCTGCATTAACACCTGTCAATAGAATCATCGGTTTTCGTGCCTTGCGAAAAATGAGACAGAACCTATACACCCATCCTCTCATTAATGCTAGATCCCTTCTGGACACAGACGAACTACTCCAGCTTCTGCTTCGTTCAATATATTTTGGCCTTTTCCATGATTTTGAGTTCATATTAGTTTTCGTAGATATCATTCATGACTAAAAACCCCGTTCCCTTTAAGCCAGCAATAAATGCATACATGCCTTTTTGAAGACCGAAGTAACGTGAAACGAACGGAATATAGGAGGAAGGTGTTTGAACTCAGCTCACCAAATCCACTTTCACCTGATTAATTTACTCCACAATTTGTTATTTTTGTATATTCTGATGTTTCTCCCAAAATAAAAAAGACTGGATCGAGTATAAATTATTTCAATCCGTATCACCTCATGCAAGGTAGAAACGCCACTAAGACACAAGGCGTTACAGATATGAAAGAACAAAAACATTATCTGGAAAAGAAAAGAGTAATCAGAAGGACGGTGGATAGCGATTAACATTGCATTTAAATATTTGCATGTTAATATTGGCTGGAATGCATGGAGCTGGAAGGGAATTTCACTAACGAGAAGAGAGAGAGAAAAGAAACGGTTAGCATCAAACTTACAGCTATATCTAGCCAGCCCAAATGGAAATTGGTAAGTCTACTGTTTCTTTTATGTGTCATCTCTCTTCAGATCGCCGGTGATCATGGTCCTCTACGTCTTTCTGGCTGTTATAGCACTTAATAAGTTTTGCCCTTTTTTGTCTCACAAATTCTTTTCTGATAGCCATCCGCTAAA
The DNA here is from genome assembly GCA_037127315.1 of Ascarosepion bandense. Taxonomy (NCBI): domain Eukaryota; kingdom Metazoa; phylum Mollusca; class Cephalopoda; order Sepiida; family Sepiidae; genus Ascarosepion; species Ascarosepion bandense. The sequence goes on along the minus strand of JBBBDQ010001066.1, from coordinate 879,155 downwards.
ACCCATTATGTATATTATAAGCTACTTTTCTTTGTCCCATTTTCCCTGAATCTGTCCAATGAGTAACGTATTTTTCAAGACGCCATTCTTCATTACGTACTTCTGAAATGTCAAGTGCCTCTTTCTGATTTAAATTAAGTTTCCTTTTTTGTGTCCATACTCTTCGAAACATCGTTGTATCTCACAATTCATTTTTGTAAAAATTTTGGTCTGATGAAACGTAGATGCCAGAGTAGCTACTGTACTATTCATTTGTCTTAATTTGCCGCAGGAATGTAAAAAAGTTTTTGGGTATTACCTATTTATTATACAGTAATATTACGAGATCAAAATCTCATTTTCAGGAGAGCTTGTGTTTGAGTGAGTTCGTGCCTTTCAACGAATGGTCATTCCTTGATGCTGCTGCTGGTATCATTAATTGTATGAGTGCTTGTGTGTGCGTGCGTGTGTGTGTGTGTGTGTGTGTGTGTGTGTGTGTGTGTGTGTGTGTGTGTGTGTGTGCGTGTGTTAGAGCATGTATGTGTGTGTGTCTTTATGGTATATATATATATATATATGTGTGATTAGTAATTGGGACATTTTAAGGTCTGCTGGTATCAGTCTGCTTAGATATGTGGTTTATCTAGTTTTGCAAACCATAGACTAGCCAGTAAGAATCGAACTTATCTGTAGAGAGACAAAGCTATTCATTAAAGTGTTACTTATAAAATAATACTATTACTACTACTACTAATAATAATAATAGTAATAAATACTTTCAATTCTTTTGGATTTATTCAAAACGAATTTTAATACAATTATCCACAGCATCTTTTTGCAGAACCACATTTCTCGTCATTTAATCTTTGAGAAGATTGTCCAGCATTCACGGCCATCAAGGAGAACAGATATAACGTACACGATCGGTACTATTTTATTTGTTTCCATATTTTTCTTTCTGTTTAACTTTTAGAATGCGTCTTTTGCTATCCCATTACTTCTTCGTACCTCAGTGTCACACTTTCCGTTCTTTGTTAACGCTTTCCAAATATTTACATTTCTGTAGTGGCTTGATTTAATATCTCCGACCTGTAATTTTTAATACCACCAGTACGCTTTTATATTTTTATTTATAAATATTTCTGGATGTCTCATATATATACACTACCGGTTATAATTATTAGGACACCCCAGATTTTAAAAGAAATGATGTATTTCATACTAGTTTTATTATTCATTGCCAAATGGATAATTCTAAATGAAAACAGAAAAAAGGAAACAAAAAATAAAAACGCCCAGAATAAAGTGGGAAATTCCAAAAGAAACTAAAACATGTAAGTCCTTAAATAAACCCTGTTCAATATGTTTATACGAAAAACTATTTATTATTAGATCCTTTAAAAATAAAAATTTATTAAATGAACGACACGAAATTAATGTCATATGTAGACATTGTAAATTATTCACATTAGAAAATGGATAAAACCTAAATGAAATAACATGCATATAACCAACAAGTACATAAGGAAAATAATCACTGACGAACTAGATAAAAATGAAGCCGAAAATAGAATACATAATTTTTTTTAATAAATCCCCCCTTTCTATAATGGAAAAAAAACTTTACAACAAATAGATAGATGAAAAAAAATCTTTTCTTTAACAAATAGACTAAAGAGCATAAGAAAGGAAAGAATAGGGAATTGGTACTAAAAAGGAATATCACATCAAATGTAATAAAACAGAAGGGAATGAGGGGAAAATGATAAGATCAGATTAATGGGAGGGTAAAACATTAAGAAAGGGAAACAAACAAGGGAAGAATAGGATTGAGGAAAAAAGAGGAAAAGAGTTGGTTAGCATGTATTCTTCGGGGTCAAACCCCAAAGTGAATCGCCATTCTGATTAGCCACAAAAAAAAAAATGCAATAGATAAGCCTAGAGAAAAGTATGGTAAACCATGATCGCCCAAAGACTGAATGATATATATATATATATATATATATAATACAAACGTCTAAATATATCAAATGGTTGAAAATATAAAACACCTGAGGATGGCGAAAGTTTGAAACCAACGTAACTTTCTATCTTTCGAGATAGTTTCTCATCATCAGGCAAAGTTGATGTGGTTGTGGAGATGATTTACATTTAAATGACAAAATCTTTTGGTTTGCTCTGAATGTATGTGAGTGGTTTTTTTTTAGCCAGTGAGAATCGAACTTACCTGTAGAGATTAAAACCTGTTCATTAAAATGTTATTTCTAAAATAATGATTATAATAATAAACTTTTTCAATCCTATTGGATTTAATCAAAACAAATTTTAATGCATTGAAATCATTCCAGTTTTTAATGTCTTGTTCCTTTTCGAGGGGAGAAGGAAGGAGAAGAGGTGGTAATGTTAAAATGTCGCATCATCCTTACCTATTCTTAATCTAATATTCTCTCATTGCTAAACACTGGTCCATTCTCAACAGAATCCCCAATGAGGCTCGACTTTCCCGTGGACTTACACCTATCGTTCTGCAGCGAACGGCTTATTTAATACTATTCGCATAGAATCTCAATAGCTGATCACCCACTGAAATTCCAATAAGATTCGATCGTCCAATACTGGGGATTAATAGACAGTTTAATTACATCGGCCACACAGTCAAAATACTGCAGACCCATGAGACTAGAACTCTCTGAATTGGAGAAAGGCTTGTGGGACATTGCTCGACGGTTGACTACCTTGGCAAAAACAGGCCTCGTTTTAAATGTGTATGTACAGGATCGAGCTCTCTCTATTAGAGTATAGTCTGAGTGATTAGAATGCTCTATGATAGGTCCCCTTCATATAGACGTAGCTAGGCCTGCTACAGTTTTAATAGTGGCGTCCAAGCAAGGAACGATTCCGGTCATATGGTTTGAGTTCGTTTAACAGAAGATACTAATATATGTAAAAATAATAGTGTACCTTCACTGAATATATATATATATATATATATATATATATATGTGTGTGTGTGTGTGTGTGTGTGTGTGTGTGTGTGTGTGTGTGTGTGTGTGCGTGTGTGTGTTTAGGCAGCAAATTTTCTTTTAGACATGTCACATTTGATAAATTTCAAACATTGTGTCGACTTTATTTTTAATATAAATCGAAGATGATCTCGGAAAGAGATTGAAAGTCCTTGGGTACCTTGAGAACAGAAAAATAATAATATCTGTCAACGTTACAGCTCATTTCTGACATCTTTCAGTTATAAGACCACAAAGATTATCCGTGAGTATGAACGGATTTTGTTAAAAATAAGCAGGTAGAATGTTTGAAATTTATTTAATGTGATATATATATATATATATATTTTTTTTTTTTAAATAAAATTTAGTAAATAAATATATATATATAATTTTAATAAATAATATATATATACATATATATATATATAAATTTATTAAATAAATATATGTACATATATATATATATGTATATATATATATATATATGCGCCTGTGTACGTGTATGTATGTGTCGGAATTCACGGTAAACTACCCTATACAACAACACAGACGCACATACACACACCCACACTCACACATACATTTGTATAAAAATATACATAAACTATAAGAATCCAAATCACAAACCATACATAAGACGGTCACAAAAGCGCGCACGCACACACATTATATATATATATATATATATATATATATATATATATATATATATATGCTATAAGAAACTGAAAATCACGTAGATTAATCTACACTGCTCAGGCATTTATTTTTATAAATAGTGCTCGATACAGAATAAAGCTGATAGGGTGCGATGAGTGAATTGTAGTCTAAATTACACAAAAATAAAAAATAAAACTGATACCTCATTTCAAGATATATATATATATATATATATATATATATATATATATATATATATACCAAAATTAGCCAAAAACATTTGGAAATACTAAAGATTAAATTTATTCAATAATATCGCCATTCGCATCAACCACGATCTTCGGATGATTTCGGAACCTCCTTCATCTCTTCTGGAAGGTCTCCGTTTTAAGTTAGTGAATACTGCCATATCCTTGCCTTCAAGTCTTATTCGGTGTTACAAGATGTTTCGTTGGTCTCTCGCTCAATTGCAACCCATACATAATAATCAAGTGGGTGCAGTCTAGGGTGTTTAGTGGCCAGATGTAAGTGCTTATGTGGTTGCAGAAATTGGCTGACAGCATGAATGGGTTCTCTTGCGTGTACATCATGGTATTGTCCGACATAGTCTTCCAGCAGCCACCCTCACGACCCAGGTTAGTCTGAGGCCCTGTGGGAAGATGAATCGAGGCATAACTTCTTCATCACAAGTAATCACTCCAAACACTATGATATTTACTGGATATACCTCCCAGCTCTTTCCGAATCTTCTGCACTGTTCTCAGGTTGACAAAGAAACACACTGAAATATCGGTTTTGAAGGTATCGGTGCGAATACCAAGCAGAACAACCTGCCGTTTGCGAATATCTGGCGGAGTAAATTGCGTCATAGTGCTATTTTTTTCACAGATTGTGCTCAACTGACCCAACTATATTGTGCTGTCGATAAGGAATTAAGCTCACTGGTGCCCCCTATTTATGAATGTACTCGAGCTACTAGATTAGCAACTTGGTCCCACCCATTAACAATAAAAACAATTCAATGTAACCGTTACTTCTACTCTAACAGCTTCTTTTCTCGCGCTTCCCGCCGGTGGAATTCCCTTCCGCATACTTGCTTTTGCGACAGCTACAATCTCCAAGAATTTAAATGTAAAGTCAATAGTCATCTCCTGTCTCAATGGCTGGCAGTATTTCTTTCGTGCTCTTTTCACCGTCCACTTTGCTTTCATCACACAAGTATTCGCATACTTCTCTTGCCCTCCTCCTGACACCCCACATAACCTGTTTCTCTTTCTCATCACCTTCCGATTATGTAACCCGCTGCGCACCAGTGGCAGTAAAACTGCTTTGCTTTGGGTGAAATGATTAAAACAAAACAAAAACAAAAAAACCCACACGCACAAAATCAAAAATATCTTTAAAAAATAATTTACCAATCGCCCCACTATATATATATATATATATATTGATTGATTGATTGATTGATCGATTGTTTAATTACTTAGTTTTTGGTCACAATAAAATTAGACCAGTACACAGTTGTATTAAAACGTGTTAAATACATATTCGCGCACACACACACACACACACACACACACACACACACACACACACACACACACAGATAGATAGATAGATAGATAGATAGATAGATAGATAGATAGATAGATGGCGATGGGTAAGTTATCGCATTTTATTATTGTAGAAGTTTTAATATTATATATATATATAAATTATACACATATATATATATATGTATAATTTATATATATATATATATATATATATATATATATATATATATATATATATATATATATATATATATATATAAACTCACTCTTTCTCTTTATATATATATATATATATAAAGAGAAAGAGTGAGAAAGTTATGGAAAATCAAACGCAGTGACGAGTGTGTAGTTTGCAAGTACTGACCGAACAAATTAAAGAGAAATAACTAACGATGTGAATGATATGCAAAGCAATAATTAACAACTTACTGCTACTTTAGAATCAACCTATAATCGTTTGTACATACCTACACACACACACACACACACACACACACACACACACACACACATATATATATATATATATATATACTCACACGCACGCTCACCCATATGTGTGTGTGTGTGACACGCATGAATCATTCCTAGTTAACAGTTAGTCGAACATACGTGAGAGTCTGTTGAAAAGAACTCGGCAACTCACTCTTTTATAATTTGACATAGCATCAGGATATTTTTTTAAATATTCTCCTGGTATGTCTGAGAACTTTTTCAGCACCCATCTCGTACATTAAAACTATGAAACCGCACGCACGCACGCACGCACACTCACAGAAACAATCAGATGAAACACGCAAGCAGACACAAAACACACACACAGAGCAAATTATGCATACTTGCTGATTGGTCGGGTGTTTCTCTCTCCCAGACATACACATTCATTCATTGGTTGGGAGAGAGAATCATACGAACTATAGTCACGTAACACATACTCACACCGAGTCTAAAGTGTGAACACACACACACATACACACAAAGAGGGAGAGAGAGAGAGAAAGAAAGAGAGAGAAGGAGATAGAGAAGAGCAGCTCTTGTCAGTGGGGGCCTTTGGAGCACAGAACGGAATACAACGGGAAAGGAGAGAAGAGTTGAAAACCGAACAACAGTCTGTCGTAGCAAAACTCATTGATGGAAAAGCGAAATACAACATGCCGATGCGTGTCGGGCGCACCTCGTCACGACCTGCCGGTCTAGCACACGCTCTGTTCCCACTACGATTGGCCACCATGACTAGCCTCTCGCTTCTTAATTTAGTTTTATTTACAAATCACTCAACCACGCCATAACTAACTCTCCTATTTTCTATCATTTAACTTTTTTTTTTCTTCTAGCATTTATTATCAAAATAATTGTTGATGTTTTCGAGTGGAATTTATACCGTTTCGAATAGTGTTCATTTGGTTATTTAACAAATAAGAGGGATTTAAAAAAAAAAAAGAAGGAAAAGAAAAAAAAAAGTAAATAAAAACAACGGATTTATAATTTGGATTTACTTACCTTTAGCACCAGTGATTAATATACCGGGTTTTATAACGTAATATTTCTATTGCATTATTTCATCGTTTTCGTAAACACCAGAAAGAGCCACTTTCAAGAAACAAAACTAAGGATTAAGAACTTAACCGATTCTTTTACTAATCTTACGATTACTTCAAGTACACGGATATTCGTTCTTCTATCTGCTGCTACTTCTATTACGACGACTACGACAATAACAACAGTTACTTGTCTATCATTTGCCTCTTTTACAGTCTACACTACCTACCTATCTACCTACCAACTGACTTAATCTACCTGTATTTTTACCTGTCCGTATACCAATGTGATTTTTACCTACGTACTTTGGAGAAATATCTACAAATATTTTTTTTTCTTTTTCTTAACCAGTGGATTGCTTTAACGGCGGCTATACCAGAAGAAGACAGGATTCTTATAGAAAAAGCAACGGTAAGTTTTAAATAGTAGATATATATATATATATATATATATATATATATATATATATATATGTGTGTGTGTGTGTGTGTGTGTGTGTGTGTGTGTGTGTGTGTGTGTGTGTGTGTGTGTTCGTATTATGCATATGTACGTAAAGATACGCGTATTGTGCGTATGTGAGAGAGGGAAAAGCGAATTCTTTTCTTAATTAATTAAAACTGTGTTGATTTCATATCAAAGAATTGTAGGCCTTCAGTTTATTTACAATCGAAACGTGTCGGGAAATTAGGAATATCTTGAACGCACACACACTCACACACACACACACACACACACACACACACACACATATATATATATATACATACACACATCCATTTTTCTTGACAACTTTTTCACACCAATCTGTAATTTTTTTTTCAATATACCTATTATCAGTGATAGAAGCGTTTTTCCGCTATCTAAAAGCATTCTTTGAGTCACTGTAGAGTCTTAGAGTCATATACACCTTGATATGTGTACACTGTAGTCGACAAACTATAAAAAGAGACATTATGATATTGTGCAAGATTTTATATATGATATCTATGTGTTCATATATATATATATATATATATATATGTATATATATATGTGTGTGTGTACCTGAAAGTATATAGAATGTGTCTTCATATATATATATATATATATATATATATATATATATATACATCTTTAATAAAATATATATATGTTTATATAGACATGTATGTATAAAATGTATATATTCATGTGGGGTGCATTTATGTGTGTGTGTGTGTGTGTGTGTGTGTGTGTGTGTCAGTGTGTGTGTGTGTCAGTGTGCGCGCGCGTGTGCGTGTGTGAGCGTTTGCGTTTTGCGTGTCCGTGTGTATGTCAGTTAAACGGATCCGATCAGGAAAAGCACTACAGAGCTGTAAAATGTGTTAACTTCTTTTAGAGCCTTTTTTCCCTTCATGTTCGTAAAATAAAAAAAAAAGAGGCTAACATGTGGGTTCTTCATAAAACGACAATAATTACTATGTACATTCGACTTAATCAACAGACACACTCAAACACGTAAGAATTCATAGAAATTTTATACATACATGCTACATACAGCTTTGTACATATTGTACATACATTTGGTCAAAAAATGATTCACAGTTTATACATAGGAGACAAATGTGTACTGATATGTGACTAAATCTTAACTGAACACATGCTGATACATCTCTGCTACAATAACTCTCTCGATTTCTGTCACTCTCTCGCTTTAAAGTTTGCTATTTGTTCCTCAATCTCTCTTTCTTTCTCAACCCCATATATATATATATTATGTCTGTGAGTGTGTATTGAGCGAAATGGCTCTAAACTGTCAGAAGTCCACACGTGCAGGAAGCATATAAGTTTCCAACATATTAATAATGGCTTAGTCTTGTAACAAGGCCAACAATATAGAGATATATTACGCTCGAGTAAGTACCAAACAGATAGACATGAAAATGCTTAGATAGATAGATAGATAGATAGATAGATAGATAGATAGATAGATAGATAGATAATGCACAAACCGAGATGAGATAGATAGATAGATAGATAGATAGATAGATAGATAGATAGATAGATAGATAGATAGATAGATATTAAAGAATTGTAAAAAAAAAAAAACAACTTAATAGCTTCTTTCGCTACGCAAATATATGAATGAAATTGAACAGGGATAAGATTGTGTTACGCCACATAACCATGTGGTGATGATCAAGCTGCTATGATATTCAGTATTTGAAACTCTCTCCTTCCCCTGGACTCGATCAGAGATCTTTTACGAATGGGTAAACAATCTTATCTCTTGTATCTAGTGTATGGATAAAACGAAGAAAACGATTAATTTACAGCGCTAAACTTCGATTGGACTGAATTCGAAATCCAGGGAGGTACAAAGGTTCGAGCCCATTGGCATTAGTTGATAATGTCTACTCACCAATTAGTTTCACTCTGTAGTGAAGTAACAAGCAAAGGGAACGACTTGGTTTGAATTCGCGCACACGTGTGTGTTCAAGTGCGTCTCAGTGTTTGTGTATACGCACAAGAATATTAATCTCACCATAATGAACTAAGAAATCGATTTTTTATACACCTAAAAAATATTACGAATAAAATACACACACACTTTCATAAAACGCATTAAAAAATATACGATTTGGGATTGAAAAGTTTTCGAATCGACACAATTTCCAAACTATGACCAAATGACCAGACAATTTTTTTAGGGGAATTCCTAATTCGTTGTTGGTCTTAATTGAACTGAGAATTATTTATCACCCTCTTGTGTACACCCGGTTCACACTCCACCCATGTCTATTGAACAGGTTAAAAGGCTCACCCCTTGTTCCCTGTTTAGGATGTGGTTTCCGGCTTTCTCTTTTCCAATCTTCTCACTTTGTTTTTGTTTTTTTCAATTGGCGTAGATAGATCTATCTATCGCCCGGTTCACACTCCACCCACGTCTATTGAACAGGTTACGAGGCCCATCCCTTGTTCCCTGTTTAGGATGTGGTTTCCGGCTTTCTCTTTTCCAATCGTTTCACTATTACGTAGCCCCCTGCACATCAGTGGCGTTACCTCCTTGCTCGGGGTAATACGATTAAAAATAAAAAAAGACACACAAATACCACATACATATATACATATATACAAACATACATACACTCGAGGTGGTGTCAGGGTTTGCAAACTTGTCTTTCTAGAATCGTTACAATTTAGAAGTTAGTTCGATCCTCACCAGGTACTCGGTACTTTTGGCCTTGTGCCATATCTAAGTTGCGCTTAGCAAATCACTACATAGATAAATGCACAAATATATATGTGTGTGTTTGTGTGTGTGTGCGTGCGTGTGCGTGCGTGTGTGTGTTGTGGGTTTGTGGGTGAGTTTTTGGTTAAGAGAGAAAAACTATGTTGCTTTATTTTGAGTGACCATGCTTACGTATGAATGTCGACACTAGGTAGTCTGTGAAGAGACCCACCGATGATAGAAATCTATAAATACTTTCGAATCTAAACATATTTACACGTTTCCCCATGAGAGTGTCCTGTCTATTTACAAAGTATGTGCACATAAGAATATATGTGTGCAGAATTTCGAATTCAACGGATACTATGCACACGGTCGCCATGCAGTTGGCTTTTTCCCTAGGTAGGATACTACAATGAAAAACATCAAAAAGAGAGTTCAGCAGACTATGTCTATGTGAGCATGTTTCGCTTTGTTTTTAGCGTGCGTGTGTGTGTGTGGCACAAAACAACATTTCGGTATATTAAATCAGGAAACAATCTGTTCTCATCCAGATGTTAGGAGATTCCGTGTCTCGCCGGACATTCTACACATATCTCGTTAACATGACACAAAGTAATTGAGGTCACCTTTGTTCATTTCATTCGTTAAGAATGATATATATTTCAATACCTTAATAGTCTCAAACATTTTGGCTAAAACATATTATATATATATATATATCTGTGTGTGTGTGTGTGTGTGTGTGTGTGTGCGCTTTTGATATTCTCTCTATATATGTCTCTAAATTTTTAATTAGAGAGTCAGTTTGTTTCGCATAAATGTGTTAAGATATATTCCCTGGTACCCAAGTACAAATGCCAATTCAATTCAAACAACTTATTCTTCGACCAGACCCTGTTCGAAATTTATACATATATATATATATATATGTGTGTGTGTGTGTGTGTGTGTGTGTGTGTGTGTGTGTGTGTGTGTGTGTGTGTGTGTGCTATTGAAATGAGGCATAAATGTTTATGGAAGGAAAACTGGAATTCCATCCTGACAATTTTAAGGAAGCAAACGGACTTGTAACTTTCCGAATATTTTCATATATTTTAACTTCGAATGGAATAATGAGATACAGAGAAAGAGTAATGTATAAGCATGTATATATGTAAGCGTGTTGGCTGAAAAATTCTCAGTCTTACCAAGAACGTCTGATGCAGGGGGAATTGATGAACTTTTTTGAAAGTGATTTGGATCATAAATCTTTTAACACACACACATACATTCACATAGAGACACACAAACATAGATAGATAGATAGATAGATAGATAGATAGATAGATAGATAGATGAGCGGGCACACCAAGTATCCAAAGTTTTCTGCACTTTTATATGAATTTAAATGACTTTCATGAACATTTACTTTATATTATTCCCGTTGTATTAGTTTTTTTCTTAAGTACATTATAGAATTATTTAGATGTGTGTGTATGTGTATGTGTGGGTGTGTGGGGGTGTGGGTGTAGTGCACCAAAACCTGTCTGGTGACCTTTCATAACGCCGACTTATTTTCTAGCTTTCTCCCTGTCGGCTAAGCTGGCGTATGTGGGTTCGTACGAGATATCAATAATAATAATAATAATAATAATAATAATAATAATAATAATAATATACAAAAGAAGATAAAAAAAATGAACAGGTAAGTTTGACTGAAGTTATAAAGCTGCTCAGATTTAAAGAAACCGGATTATTACTTACCTCACACATCAAAAGTCGGTTTTTCTAACTACATGAATCTACCGGGTATCGGATACCTGCGAGTTTGTTTTTTTTTGTTTTGTTTTTTTCGTATTTTTTAATTTATAATTAAACTAGAAGATGGCTTTTCCCCCCGTTTTAAACATTACAAATTAATAAAAATATAATATATTGTTTATATGAAAACTGTTCCTACACGTAATTCTTTGATAAATGCAAGAGGAATTGTATAATTATTATTGTAAATCACCATGATTTTGGCACAAGGCCGAAGGGAAATTGGGGTGAGGCTGCTCAACAATTTCTACCCTAGACCTAGCTAATCAGATTCACGACCCAAAAAATAATCACAATTAGCTCATTCACCACAAGAAATCATTCATCATTTTCGAAACCTACACACACCATAATACCACATAATTACGGTTGGGTGCCAAAATAAAAGAAGTAGGGGAAAACCCATGAAATGCAGGGAAAATTCATATACAAAATATATAAATTAATTTTTCTTTAGTTTAATACGGACGTATATACAGAAAATACACAAAATGAATATCAGGATATGAGTGCAGTATAAAAAAGATTTAAGCTGGTGTAACAGTGAAAGTATTAAAATGAAAATTCCCACTGAAATAGTCTTGGTCGTCATTTCGCAACATAATGTACTAGTAAAACCGTGAATTCATATATCACTGTGACCTACTTCTTAATACATTACCAGATCGCTGACGTAGAAAACATTGGAAAAATCCCTCGCCCATAAGTATTGTGCTTCAGTTGGCCGCTTATGTGTTATGTTAGTGTGTGCTAAAGGCTTACCCGTACGACTGCGGAATATGAAACAGCGGATGCAGGCTAAATGTAGTACGGACGCTTGCCGCCCCTACAACCTTTATGAGCAGTACATTTTGTGCATTAATGTGAAGTAATGTCAAATAGGAAACAACAGTGGAAACTAAATATTAGGAAGTGCAAATTCATTCATAGCCCAATTCACACTCCTTCACGTTCGTTTGAACAGGTCTAGAGATTTATGTTTTGTTTGCAATTTAAGAATGTTTTCGGTTCCTACTAAAGTCTTCTCATTCTCTTTCACTACCAGTAGTTACTTGCATCTTAGTGACATTATCCCCTTGCTTGGGGTGAACATTCTATAGATCGTCTATACACGTATACATATATCGACACACACACACACATATATATAAATATATATAACTACATATATATATATATATACATATATATACACACATACACACACACAAAATACCTATATGTGTGTGTGTGCATGTGTGTATGTGCGCTTGTGCCTAGTGAGTGCGATAGAGGTATAAAAATTTTAAAAAATCAATATAGAATTGAAAAAAAATCGAGATAGATAGATAGATAGATAGATAGATATGAATAGACTGCAATAGATAGATAGATAGATAGATAGATAGATAGATAGATAGATAGATAGATAGATAGATAGATAGATTTATGAGAATGGACTGGACTAGATAGATAGATAGATAGATAGATAGATAGATAGATAGATAGATAGATAGATAGAATAGACTGCAATAGATAGATAGATAGATAGATAGATAGATAGATAGATAGATAGATAGATAGATAGATTTAGATAGAGAATGGACTGGACTACATAGATAGATAGATAGATAGATAGATAGATAGATAGATAGATAGATAGATAGATAGATAGATAGATAGATAGATAAGATAGATAGATAGATAGATAGATAGATAGATAGATAGATAGATAGATAGATAGATAGATAGATAGATAGATAGATAGATAGATAGATAGATAGATAGATAGATAGATAGATAGATAGATAGATAGATTTATGAGAATGGACTGGACTACATAGATAGATAGATAGATAGATAGATAGATAGATAGATAGATAGATAGATAGATAGATTTATGAGAATGGACTGGACTACATAGATAGATAGATAGATAGATAGATAATGAGCAGATGAGATAGATAGATAGATAGATAGATAGATAGATAGATAGATAGATAGATAGATAGATTTATGAGAATGGACTGGACTACATAGATAGATAGATAGATAGATAGATAGATAGATAGATAGATAAGAGCAGACTAGATAGATAGATAGATAGATAGATAGATAGATAGATAGATAGATAGATAGATAGATAGATAGATTTATGAGAATGGACTGGACTACATAGATAGATAGATAGATAGATAGATAGATAGATAGATAAGATAGATGAGAGATAGAGATAGATAGATAGATAGATAGATAGATAGATAGATAGATAGATAGATAGATAGATAGATAGATAGATTTATGAGAATGGACTGGACTACATATAGATAGATAGATAGATAGATAGATAGATAGATAGATAGATAGGGTTTTTTTGTTCGTCCCTCAATTTCTTAATTATTCACGTTTAGTTAACAACCGATGAGAATGTCTTAGGGTTTTATCTATTTATTTTGCGTCAATTCGTATTATTTTTCTTTCCCGACGGAGATAGAACGTAAATTTTCCAATGTTATCTGAGGATTAATGAGGTTATTTTCTTCCTCTTCTGTGTGCCTTGTCCTTCCAGGACGTAGGCGATCATAGCTTTCCACGTCTCCCTATCCCTTGTAGCTCTTAGCAGGCTTTCTCCTGTCACACCACGCAACCCCCATTCTGCCATCCACCTGCTCAGGTCAGTCAAGTACGTTACTCGCTGTTTTTCCCCCTATCTCTCCTTTCCTCTATCTAGCCTGTTAGTATCAGGTTCTCCAAGCCTTCCTTCCTTATTACATGTCCCAGGAACTTTATCTGTCTCTTCCTGATGCTCACTGTTAATTTATACATTTCAACAGAAAAAACAGTATCGACTTCTTGGTGAATGAATGCAAGTATTTCCTTGTATGGAAACGCCTATTATTATCATTAATGGTTGTTATTATTATTGTTACCATTACGACATGTGTATATAGTCAATGTCTTTGTTAAACATTTTACCCTAGCAAGTGAGTAACGCCACTAAGACAGGGTCGGCTACCGAGTGTCAAAGAACAAAGACGATACAATAAAAAAAAATTAATCAAGAGGACAGTAGATAACGATTGACATTGCATTTAAACTTTTGAAGATTAAAGTTAGCTGGAAAAGCATGGAGCTGGAAGAGAGTTCCGCAAGTGAGAAGTGCGAGAAAAGAAACAGTTACTATATATCTAACGGTTATATCTATCCACCTCAACCGTAAATTGATGGGACCTTTATGCCAATCTGGTACAGTGCTTCAATTCATAAAGTCCATAGCGGAGATTTTTATCAGAACACATTCCCATGAAAGTCTACATTGGTACTTTGTTGCAGTAAGAAAGTGACTGTCGCCGAGATACCAGGTCAGAACCAATAATATTGCTGATTCTTCTTTGGATTTTATCAAGAATCTCTAAATACAGAGAAGGAGCGCCAGATTCTAAACCAGATCTTTGATTTGAAATGATTTTGGGTTCGTTAACCCTATCCCACGAGAGAGAATTTTCTATTTACAGGGCGTGTACACATACGTTTATCCGTGTACAATATTTCGAAGTTAAATTATACTCTGTATACAGTACATAAGTTGTAGTTTATTCTCTTAAATAAAAGGAACAAATCAGATATTTTATTAAAAAATGTGTGTGTATATATGTATTTGTGTGTGTAGTACAACTCAGTATTTTTTGGTGAATGTAAGCAAGAAATCAGTCATCTCACGGCCAAGTGATATCCCCCCCCCGTATCTCGGCGTATATATTTTAAAACAGTACTAGTCAGAAATTGTGGTCCATTCTTTTCACTCGTCGTCCTTAGCTTTACCGAATATTTTGGTTAGAACACTACACACACGTGCGAGCACACACACACACACACACACTTTTGTGTACACGTATGTACTTATATCCTGTGTGCATGTTCCTATATCCTCAAGAGAATACGAAGTTCTGTATACACGGACATGAGGGTGGGTGGGGGGATATGGATAATTGCTAGGAATTGTAAATCGGAGCGCTGATTTCCAATTTCCTTTGGGTTCGTTAAATTCGCTGACTTGCAAATAACCTTGGGAGAGGAATGAATCCACATCTTTACCCAATTATGGGTCAAGTAGTAAGACTTGTATCACTAAACCATTATTCTATTTAAAAAAAAAAATCTTACAATCTAAAAAAAAAATTTGACTTTAAAAATATTATTCCCCAAAGGGTTGATAACCCGTAGAAAATGAATTCATGAACCACTATATCCTTAACTGAGAATTCGTTTAGAAAACATTGTGTATAGAAACGTAGTAATTCTTATCGAAAATGTTTTATAATGTACATATTTATACATATGTTTCGATTAAACACCTTGCTCTTCGACCCATTTGCAATAATTTTACACGTTTCACTTTAATGTTACATACATATGATCGAATTGTCAGCTTTGAGTTCGTGTCTGACAATTTACCACGGACTAAAGATTTACCCACGTGTGGAATCTTGCCAAAGCGGAAAAAAATTGTTTTATATGCTTACTGATTTGCAATAGTCATTAAAAAAAAGACCTTCTGTCGATTTCTGTTACAAATAGTCTGTTATACCAAAAAGATAGAATAGATAGTAGCTAAATAGTGAGAAAATTATATAGTTATGTCACGTATTGAAACTCAGTTAATTTAAGGGAATATTTTGAAACAAAACCGTTTCTGAAATGTTCATAAATATGAAAGCAATCAAAAATGCTTTAGCGATATTTTCAGTGGAGCATTTGCCGTCATTCTGCGATAACAGTCGAATTCGTTTCCTTCAATTTAACCAAATCAACTCGAATGTCGCTTCAAAACGAGCTGTACGTTAAAATGTTAACAATATATATTAGTAGGTGCACTTTTAAGGTTGCAGCTTACGATGGGCAACGTTCGCACGAACACACACACACACACACGCACACAGAGACACACACATACACACACACACACAAACGCTCGTACGAAATAAACAAACATAAAAAGGTGAGCTTGGATATGTGGATGCACAAAATATCCAAACATTGACACACGCACACAAATAGGCACGTGCAAACGCACACAAGCGAACAGACGAGGAAAACAGACCCAAACATACATATACACAAGCCAACTTGAAACCAGACACACGAACACACGCAAATTCTCACGCACATAAACATTTCACACATACACATTAAATGCATACGCGCATGCACACACGCATATACAATTAAACGGGCTGACGCTTGAAGAGCACACGAACATACACAAATTCATGGAAATCACTTTTAATCATTTTGCCTCAACATGCGTAGATAATGTCATATATTTATATACATAAAAGATAGATAGATAGATAGATAGATAGATAGATAGATAGATATGAGCTTAGCATAGATAGATAGATAGATAGATAGATAGATAGATAGATAGATAGATAGATAGATAATGACTATCTATCCACCTCTACCTATACATATGGCTATATATAATATACATATACATAATATATGTATATTATATATATATAGTTACGAAGATAGATAGAAAGATAGATAGATAGATATGACCGTTTACGCATGCATATCTATTGTAAGTATATATATATAGATATATGTCCTGAAAATGTTTAAAGAAATAAATCAAATTTATATATAGTCATCCGCAGACAATCTTGTTTCGCTGTATCACAGCTATATGAGTAGGTTAGACACTCGATTGCTTCTAGCCAGGATTGAAACGCGACCTAATTGACATCAGTCGACGATCCTAGCTATGGGCGCTCGTTCTATACATACATACATACATATATACATACATATATACATATATATATATATATATATATATATATATATATATATATATATATATGATTGCTTACTTACGCATGCATATCTATTAGTATAATTGCAGGAGTATATATATATATATATATATATGATTGCTTATTTACGCATGCATATCTATTAGTATAATTGCAGGATATATATATATATATATATATATATATATTATAGATATTGTGTGGTATTTTGTAAACGCAAATATGTCACACACTCACGCATTAAACCGCAAGACATACCTATTTACTCCATAGCCCCATCAGAAAGATAGAAAAGGAAAAGCCTAAAACTCATCACTAAATTAAAATAGTATTCTCTGCTAAATAGATAATATATCTACTAAAATAAATATTTACTAAAATAACTGAGAATTTTTAATTTTAAGAATAAAATAAAATTTTTAAAAAAGTGTTTTTGTAATTCGAATCTCGAATATTGAAGATAAATGCTAATGAAAGCGTTTATTTAAATTTTCTTGTTAAAAAATTTTAGTTATTTTAGTAAATATTCCTTTTATAAGCAAAAACACATACATATACATACGTATATATATGAGTGCATTTTGCATTTTTAGACTATTATAATGTGAACAGATACAACCATTTACTAATTTAATAGAATTTCACTGTTGCATGTGCGATATTTTTATTTAAACTTTAACTTCAAAATGCTATTATAATCTGCCTATTAATTCTTTTTTTATTTTTTTTAAGATATGTAAATATTTGCAGTATTAAAAAGAAATATTTCTTTGCTTTCATCCTGAGAAACTCGTAAGAATCCTCTAAACATCTTACGAAAAATTTACCCGCCTACCTGTGCTTACAATGTCACGCTTCGAGAAAGAAAGAAGAAAAAAAGATATAATCACGACAGAACATGGAAATGGCAGAGAGAGTTTACGCGCGATCTTATGCCAATAGGTTAAGAAAGTAAATTGCTAGTATATTAATGATTAGTAGAGAAGTCTACTCATGCCTAGCCATTATAAAAACGACAATCCCCTCAGCAAATATTTTCCATTCGTCTTTCATGGTTTGATGAGAGAAATAAAATTCGGTATATAAATTGTGTCAAATTATATTTCTGCTTTGATACGGTTTTGTAATAAAACAAAAACAATGTTCCTTTTATGTAATTTAAGCTAAAGAAAACATATTTGTTCAAATTCTCCCTAATTTTATACTTGAATTTCGTTTAAAACAGACGTACATTCGACAAACTGTAGTTTTATTTAAATTAAGCTCGCTGTTATTGTTGCATATATCAGGAAACATCTAGACTGATTACCCAATACAAAAAAGGTGCTAAGTAGTGTAAAATTCTTTAGTCAGCATGTATATTCATATTAAACATACGATGTGACGATTCCTTGCCTACTGTGTCCCATCGATCTATATCAAAACAAAACATGATACGATTCAGTTTTGTAGAAGCACTATCATAGCTATGCTATATACTTTGTAGTACACCCTAAATGACAAACAGATTTTACAGTGTTGAATGTAATAGCGTTTAAATTCAGATGAAGACGACTACACATCATACGGCGATATATTCACAGGAAATAAGGGGAACAAAATATTGTTATTATATGACATTAAAGTATCATCTTAAATCTACCGTACGGGGAAAGATATGCTAAGTGAGTCAGATGAAAAATTATTAATAAATAAAATAGAAATGAACAAGTTCGTATTTCGACCAGGCGAGACGCCAGAATGTTTACAGTTGTGCATTTAAGCCACAGTTAAGAAACATTAGCTCATAGAGGTAGGTGAAATGGTTTTCAGGTGGGGGGAACCAATTCCCACCCCTTTTCGAGATTCCCCTTGGCGACGAGCTTGTTTTGAATGTCGATTTACGAAGCACTGAGTCATAAGGCCTTTAAACGTGGTGCGCGGAACAAGTTCTCGACTTTATTTTAACTCTTAATCTGGCCAAAGGTAAATTTAATGAGTGTCCATAATAAAAGTTCATTAGGACTGCCCCATGGCTGAGATCGTTGCTTAGTTTCATTTGACACCATGGATTGGTGTTCGAGCCAATGTGAAATAATCTACAATGCTAATTTAAAAAGCAAAACACTTCCTTAAAATATGGAAGTAACGTATTCATCCCATCATTTGCCAGATTAAGCAAAGGAATAGTAATACTGAAGGCAAATGTCACGTAACCTAGCTAACAAGCCTGTGTAAATGGTTAACAGAAGAGGAATTAAGACAAGTAGCTACAAAGGACAGGAAATAGTGGAGAGCCATGATCACCCACGTCATGAAGTTACACGGTACATAGAAGAAGTAGAAAAAGCAAAGAATTGCAATTATCTAAAGTTACTATACGCATAGCCGGGGCGTACTAACCCCGTAAACCACGTCCGGGGTTGAGATCAAGCATAATTGAGGGTCCAGGACAGCGCCTTGTGATCCTTGCTATCTTATCAATATTTATGTTTTTCTACCTAAATTTAAATACCTTACAAACTACACTAAGCACTACTTACTATTCAAGGCTAAATACTTTTTGCGGAGTTTGACGCACAAATACCCTTGGGAAAGGTATTAATCCGTTTCTTCCCTCCAGTTATGGGTTAAATAACAGGACAGATTGGGTTCTTTAGCCTTGGCTGGCAACCAGTCTACCGCAGAAAGTAATGACAACCTACTGCGAGATAATTTTCTGCTCAGTCAGTCATGTCACTTTCGAGACATGATCGCCCAATCATGTATTACGTATGGCACACAACTGATGTCAGTTTGGTGTCTTTCATTTTATTTTTTTTTTATCCAAATTCATTTTACTCTTACTAAATCTGGAAAAAACACAATATAAAATTTCCTCTTTTTATCCATAATCTTGAAAGATTGTCTTCAACTTTTAAAAAGAAAAATCTTAAGTTGATGCTAAAACTTGTTTCAAAACATTTATGATTTATTTAAGATGAAATGATTGATTATGACAGGTCTCTAATTTGTATTTAGATACATTGTATTTATTTTCAGTTTTTCTAGTTGAATTGTTCACCTATATTGCATATGATCCATTATTGTACATAGGCTGGAATCATCTATTATGACAGGTCTCTAATTTGTATTTAGATATATTGTTTTTATTTTCAATTTTTCTAGTTGAATTGTTCACCTATATTGCAAATATTTCATTATATAATATATTATTTTGCATAATTAGGTTAAAATAAAATTTGTCTTATATAAATAATACTGCATGAAAATTGAGATGTAGTAAAAGTCACCGTCTCATATATTCGGTGTTTTTATTATTATTATTATTATTATTATTATTATTATTACTACTACTATTATTATTATTATTATTACTACTACTAGTACTATTATTACTATTATTATTATTATTATTATTATTATTATTATTATTATTACTTTGGGAGGGGGCAAATATGTGAATTTATTTTGTTCATGCTAAGTCTAAAAAACACTATATAAAAATCATTTTTATCCATAATGTTGAATGTATTAAAATTATTAATTTTTTTAAAAAGAAAAGTTGATATTAAAGACTTACCACAATAATTGATTTATTTAAGATGGCAGGATCTATTATAACAGGTTTCTAATTCATATCTAGATACATTTTTTCCTGTTTTTCTAGTTGAATTATTCGACTATATGGCACATGGTCCATTATTATACATAATTAAGTTACAATAAAATTTGAATTTTATATGAATACTACCTTATGAACATTGAGATTCGTGTGTGAGCGAGAGACCATTGTAAGCGACCCTAAAGATATACCTAACAAATTCAGTGAATATTACACTATACTTAAATGTTCTTTGGTAAAATTAGTAATAATCATTTTTTTATGTACGTGCGAACTTGAAATATGTGACGAAGCGAACAGATATCTTGAAAATTACTCTAATATTGTCTGTAACACGCAGTACACCTATAATTATTACACTGTGGTTATTACACTTTACCCTCGTTGCATTGGTAACTTTGCACCAGCTACGAAAAAGCAGTATCTACGTCAACATACTAGTCACCTCGTTACGGTGAAATTATCCAGCGACACAACAGGATAGAAGTCTGTTTGTGTATACACAGAATATAATTTTTGTGTAGGTTAGATTCTACTCTCAAACGAAGAGCTAGGCTTTTCGTTTCTTTACGAAATCATCTGGGTCGATCCACTGGTTTAATGAATGCAAGACGAAATGAAAAAAATAAATAAATACAAAGATAACATATTTCAACGATATTTCTTCTCCCTTCAATTTTCGCACTCTGTCGTTCCGTGAAAAATGCCGGTCGTTGTAAGTCGTGAATCCGCGTTCATCTTGACTTAGATTTGCACAAAGAAAATCAAAGGGGCGAAAACATATTTGATCTAGTTAAAGTGACATCTTCTGCACAAAATATGGAATGAAATAACCTGTTTCGAATTGAAAGAAAGAAAGAAAAGAGCTCGAAAATTATTAAACAGCTGTTAACATCATCATGGGAATTATTGGGCCTGATTTATTTAAGAATATAAACCTGCAGATTTTTTGATCTGGATCGAAACGAAAAGAAGATGACAGACAAACAAAAAAGGCTGAAAATTAAAATTTACAATCAAAATTATTTTATTCTGTGAATATGCCGGGCATATTTATTTTTAAATGAATAACATATTTTCCTGTCCACCCACAAAAAAGTCCTTATTTTCATCCACCCACGTAGTAAAGAACACACGCATATTTACGTACATGCCGTGAAGCGAGACTCGTTCATACGTACGTAGGGTTGCTGAAAAGTTCTCGGCTTTGACAAATCTTCGACACTCTATCAGCTGACGAAATAACAGAATTTTATTTATGCGTGTGTGTGTGTGTGTGTGTGTGTGTGTGTGTGTGTGTGTGAGAGAGAGAGAGAGAGAGAGAGAGACAGAGAGACAGAGACAGATTTATCATAGCTGGAGAACTTTCAGATTGTCTTTCCGCGAACTGATGTGATTTAGATCGGGATTAAAATTGTTTATAAAATCCTCAAAGTTGATTATTTTTCTTGACAATGACTTTGAAATTGAAAGTACTAAAAAGTAACAAATTTAAGTGAACTTTGGGCAGGTTTTTTAAGAATTTAAATCTTGATGTAAAAATATTTTTAAATCAAATATAAAAAAAAGAAAACAGTAGAAAATTGAAGAAAAATGTTTAATAAACAGACGTGTTCAGTGCTTTCTTTTTTTAATCATTTCACCCCAAGCAAGACAACAGTGTCAGTGGGGTGGTTAGTGGGTGTGAAATAATATGACAAAAACAACATTAAGAATCGGAAACAATAAAACCGGATTTGAGGAGACAGAATATAACGAGTGACCTTGCATTTAATATTTTGAAGATCAAACTCGACTGAAAACCAAGAGGCCATAAGTTCGACAAGCGAGACGTGTGAGAAAAGAAACTGTTTGCATAAAACTTACGGTTCGATCTAGCCATTTTGATTGCAAAATGATGAGATCTTATTTAATAACTCTTGTTTGCATATATATATATATATATATATATATATGCGTGTGTGTGTGTGTATGTATCGCGAAAATTTTTGTGTAGTGATACTATGAATTTATAAACCATTGTAACAACCATTACAATAAAACACTCTACGTTGTATTGAGCACTCTTTATAAAAGTAAATGCATGAACTGCAGGTAAAAAAAACTGCGAGTTCCATAAGTTTGTTACAATATATATATATATATATATATATATATATATATATATATAGGCAGCATTTTTTCATTAATGCATGTTTTATTAAATAATATAGACAAGTTTTGTCTGTTTATTTTGTTTAAATACTAAGTAAATAGAACATAATCCTACTTCAACTAATCACAAATATATTAATATCCTATATCGTAATCAAATGCACACAAATTATTTAACAAGATGAAAACATATTCAAAATATTAGTAAATACTAATATATCTACAACAGATCCTAGCAAAAAAATTAAGTTAATCATATACTACTCTAAATCTAGTATATCCAAAACATATTTTTCAGATTTAAGTGCCCTTTCGGAGATTGTATCTCCAACGGATTAAATAATATTTATGTTGGTCACACCACAAACTCGCTTTCACGACGCTTGACACTATACTTGAACAATAATTCTAAAATATTTAGGCATTTAAATCAACATGCCTGGCCGCGTACCCAATTCCGGAAAAGCCTCGCTGAAAACACAACTATACTTAAAAATGAGAACAATAAACAAAAACTAAAAATTCTTGAAGCTATATACATAAAACACTTGAAACCTAATCTGAACAAAATAAACTATGAACTCTCCACAAATATTCTTAAATGTCTATAACTAATAACAAAAGCCACTGGTTTATTCCAATGGCTTCCCATACTTAATATTTCTTGATTTCACCCTAGCTTAGTTATGTGTGACGTCATGAGCTGTGATGTGACATTCGCTTCCAGCGTCTTATATGCAAGAGTTTGTTGTTGCTTTGAAATCTTCCATGTAAACAAAAACAGTTTGTCATTATCGTTTGTCATTGGGTATAATATATAATGTAATTTGACATCTTTGAAAAATGGCCTATGTAAGCCGAAAGCATAGATCATATTATTAAAAATGATGTATCAATATTGTAATTTTAGATAAAGATCACCACGGCTGGCGTAGAAAAAGTTCATTGGGAAGAATGAGTGACCATAAATCCATTACACACCCACTCACAAGCACACGAATACGTATACACATATATCACTGAAAGTGTTAAGCTTTCCTTTATAGATATCATATTGCTCTGGATAATATCCACTGAGCTCTCTGTCCAGATCTATTGCTTAATATTTTATATTAAACAGATCTTTTTGGATTATCCTCGCCGTTCGCGGACTTGACATCATTCTCTCTCTCTCTCTCTCTCTCTCTCTATATATATATATATATATATATATATCCGAGTGAATAAGGAACGAAGAAAAAATTTGTTATAACGTCCACAACATTAATTTAAAACATTGCTCGATATATAATATATAGAGCTGTGAATATTTATTATAAATTATATTTTAGAACATGTACAATTTTTTAAAAAAATGTGTACATATACTAGAATATAATTTATAATATATATATATATATATATATATATATATATATATATATATATATATAACAGCCAAGAAAAGCCTAGTTTAAATGGGATTTTTACTTAAATCTATAACAAACATGCACAACATGTTATAAATAGTAAGAATCGTGATTGATTTTGGATTGAATGATGACCGTTTTTCTATTTTATCAAGGTCACCCCATTTATATTATTTAAAGGTTCTAGGCTTTTCATACATCAAATCCCGCAAGCCTTCCCTCTCTAAACAGAGGGACTGCCTGCTGGTTTTGAATGTTTTGAACTCTAGTTTCCCTTCCTTTTCTTTCTCGCCCCCATTAATCGTTTTTTTTATTTTACATGTCTCCTATTCCCAGAAATAAACTCGATAAGAATTATATGAGAATTGTTAGAAGGTTTTGAATTTTCAAGCGCTTTCGGCCATACTTTTAGCCATTATCAAGAATGAATTTTGTTTTACTTGTAACTAATTATGAGTAAAGTTTATATATTTAGAGTCAGGTCCATTAACTTTACTTACAATTAAACAAAATTCATTTTTGACAATTCCTAAAAGAATAGCCAAAAGCCCTCGAAAAAAAAACTTTCAGACAATTCTTATATAATTTGATTTCTGAACAGAAAAATTCGTAAGACCACATAAAATTTTTTATAAAAACTTAATGTTAATACCTTTTCTGTCATTTTCAATGAAACCTGCATATATATGTATGTGTATGTGCGAGTGTGTTCTATAGCATTCTTCTTTTATGTGCTCTGTCCTTTCAGGACGTAGGTTGTCATGGTTCTCCACGTCTTCCTATCCCTGGTGGCTCTTAATATGTTTTCTCCTGTTACTCTACGCAACCCCCGTTTCGTCATCCACCTGATCAGGCCCTTCAAATAAGTTATCCGCTGAATTCCTTTGTCTCTTTTTCGCTCTATCTGGCCAGTCAGTATCAGATTCTTCAGGCTCTCCT
Source organism: Ascarosepion bandense (assembly GCA_037127315.1). Taxonomy (NCBI): domain Eukaryota; kingdom Metazoa; phylum Mollusca; class Cephalopoda; order Sepiida; family Sepiidae; genus Ascarosepion; species Ascarosepion bandense. The sequence goes on along the minus strand of JBBBDQ010001066.1, from coordinate 853,516 downwards.
TCCTCATTGCATGTCCCAGAAACTTCAGTTGTCTCTTCCTGATGCTCACTATTAATATTCTTTTCGTTGCCATTCTTTCCAAAACCGCATGATTGTCCACATGCTCGGTCCATGATATCCAGTATGCTTCTGTAGAACCACATTTCCGCTGCTTCCAGTTTTTTCCTCATCTTTGATGATATTGTCCAGCAAACGCTGCCGTATTGAAGAACTGACATCACATAGCAATCCAGCACTCTTTTCTTTGTTTCTAGTGAAATTTTCTTGTGTGTTAATACTTTACACAGCTTTTGGAACGCGTCCTTCGCCATGCCAATTCGCTTTCGGATCTCTGTGTCGCACTTTCCATTTCCTGTTAGAACACTTCCTAGGTGTTTAAATTTTTGTACTTGCTTGATTCTAATATTTCCTACCTGTTTCCCCCACCTGTATTTGGCATTTTCGGCTGCTCCTTTTGTAATTACGATGCATTCAGCCTTTTTGCAGTTTATTTTTTTTGTCACTCTCCTCAGCGACTTTCTGTAGGAGGTCTTGTAGTTTTCCTTCCGTGTCTGCAATCAGCTCTGTATCATATGCATACCATATGTTGTTCAAATTGTAGCCTTTGATAACAAATCCTGGCGTAGCATCTAGGGTTCTCAAAATATTCTCGCTTTACAAGTTAAACAGATCCGGTGAAAAATCATATCTTTGTCTTATGCCCCTTTCTGTCTTTGTAAATCTGCTGAAATCGTTTCCTGTCCGTATGCAGACAGTTTGCTTCCAGTAGAGATTCTTGATTACTCTCATGTCTTTCACAAAAATGTCGAGGCTGCTGAGCATCTCCATCAATTCTTTGTGGCGTATTTTGTCAAATGCCTTGGTATAATCAATAAAACATAGGTACAAGTCCTTCTTCATTTGTATTGCCCTTTCAGAGAGCATCCTAATCATAAATATGGCATTCCTTGTTCCAGTGTCTTTGACGAACCTGCATTGTTCCTGTCCTATCTATGGCCTGATTCAGCTTCTCGCTCTATTCATCAAGATTCTGACAATCAGTTTTGTAATGTGACTCATTAAGCTTTTTGTGTGGTCGCACTCGTTTGCACCTGGCTTCTTCGGCAGTCCTATAAAAATCAACTTGTATAGGTCGTCTGGTATTATTCCGCTATTATAAATTTCGTTTATTATTTCTGTAATTTTCTCTATGCCGAATTATATTTATTTTGAAATTGTACCGAATAATAGCTTTTTTTTCCGGTATTGACGGGACCTTTCTTTGTAACGGTTTATTTATAGTTTGAAACGTGAACATTGCGTCATTTTTTTTATCCTTTTCGAGTTATATCTGCCATCCATGTTTAGTTGTTGCTTTTAAAAGTCCTGAAAGAAACGGAAATTAACACGCCATAACAGGAACAGTGATGTACTAAAAACTGTACAACTATTTCGATTCGACCATACAGTCAATTCGTCTGAACTTTAACCAAACAGCCCCGAAAATAAAATTGGAGGAAAAAAACATCGCGAATTGGGGATCCAGATCGACCAGTTTCTTGAATGAAAAAAGCTGGAGCTGTTCCGAACAGAATAAAGCAGCTCTGTCATAACACTGCGATTCAGCGGTTTGTATTATTCTTTTAAAAACAATACTTTTCGGATGTAGGCGGTCATTTCTCTTCACAACTTCCTCTATAATATTTCTAAGCAATATCTGACTAATTACCACTCCTCTTTCCACCACCCGTTTAGTCAAATTCATCGCTGTTTCATCCTGGCCTTCCATCTGTCAATATATCTTGTGAGTGTTAAATTTTTCAAGTCTTCTTTCCTCATAGTGTTCTATGAATTTCATTTCTTTGAGTTTAATTATAACTATTCTTCTGGTTGTCTTCATTTCCAATCTTCCTCGTTACTTGAGTATCTTATTCATAGTATTCTCAGTATCTTTCTGTAGAGCTGTCTATCTGCCGTTTCATGCCTCTTCAGGATCTGCAAGGTTCATCATTCCTTGCTATGCAGGAAGATAGATATGACACAGCAGTTCGACAATGTTGCTCTTTATTCTTGAAACGGACACGCTTCCAGATAACAGACAAACATATTCGAGTCAGGTCCTTGTCACGAAAAATGTGGCATACTGCTACAACGCATTATTTATCGTTTAATAGTGATTACATCAATTGTTTGGTCTCCGTAAATATCAAATTATGAATGTCTAATAGATGCAATGTTTTCTATAAGAAGTAATTCAACAAGACATCTTTTTCAACACAGTTTCATGTCAGACACTATTTTGCTAAACAGCTCCCCAGATGTTTTTCTAAGTAAAACAGTATGAGTTATTAAAAGAAAGGTTCAATATTTGCTTTTATATGAATATCATCTGCCTTTGGCGTCGTGAGACAGTATATATATATATATATATATATATTTTCTAAACATATGCTATTAAATATAAGAGACAATGAATGTCTATTATGTTTAATCATGACCCGTTCTAAACGTCGTATTTTTGCTTTAATTTCAGTTGAAAATAAAGACAAAAATTCTCCAACATTTGGATGATTATTTATTGGTTCTCTTCTAAGCTTTCGGCTTACATGATCCATCTTCAGAAAGGTTGTTTAAACTGAAATATTATAAAATCCACCATCACCGACGATTTTATTTTGTGTTGACATAAAACTCCGCTTGGCAACGGCAATAGTTACCAAAAATAATAAACGCAGTTCTTAAGTTTGCGATGTGGTTTTATGACGTCACACCGCGGGATAGCGCGAAATGACAACAAAACCATGTAGTCAAATGCAATGTAATATGTTATTTCCTGTTTTAAAGTTGATTTTATTGAATTAAAGTTTTATTGAATTAAAGTTGATTTTATTGAATGATTTTATTATTGAAGTTGTTTTGATTTGATGTACATGGCCTCCAATATCTGCAGGTTCCTCATACTGTGTGTATGAGTAAGGATCACCGTATTGTTGACCAAAATCTGTCTGATATTACCTACATGTTTATGTTTTTCAGAGAAATGTTGTTTAATAGTACTCTGATCAGAAAGATGACATGTAAGTCTATGTTGGAGAATTTGTCTTTATTTTCAACTGAAATTAAAGCAAAAATACGACGTTTAGAACGGCTCATGATTAAACATAATAGACATTCATTGTCTCTTATATTTAACAGCATATGTTTAGAAAATTACTTGCTGCCTCGATATACTAAATATATATATATATATATATATGTATATATATATATATGTGTGTGTGTGTGTGTGTGTGTGTGTGTGTGTGTGTGTTTAATAAAATATATATATATATATATATATATATATATATATATATGTGTGTGTGTGTGTGTGTGTGTGTGTGTGTGTGTGTGTGTGTGTGTGTGTTTAATAAAATGAAGTTGAAAATGCAACTGGAGACTTGAAGAATATTTATTGTTAATAACATTAGCGCTTTCACTTTTTATGATTTTCAAAAGGTAAATTGTGATTGAGAGAGAAATATTTTTTAATCATTTCACCCCAAACAAGGCGGGGCCGCTACTAGTCCCCCGGGGGTTACTGTGAAAGTAAAGGCTGGATAAAAGGGGGGAATTGGAGAAAAGAAAAATATAAACAGGATTCAAGAAAATAGTTGAAGACAATTGACGTCGCTTTTAAATTTTTGTAACTATCAAGGAAGTAAGTAAACGGAAGGGAGTTCCACAGGCGGAAAGTGCGAGAAAAGACCGGGTAGAGTGGGTATTGTTTTTTAATCATTTCACCCCAGGCAAGGCATTCTACTGCCACTACTGCTCAAGGGGTTACATAGCGGAAGGTTAAGAAAAAGAGTGGTTAGATATAGGAAATGTCAGAAGGAGGGTGATAGACTGGTAAGGGTACCAAGGCTGAGGGTTGGGTAGATGGGAAGAGTGTTTGAGAGAATGGATGAGAGTTAGTGTGAAGAAAGGATAAAAGATGACTGGGATTCAAGAAGACAGATAGTAATTGACATTGTATTTCAATTTTTGAAGATTGTAGCAATCAGGAAAACAAGTAAATGAAATCGAGACGAGCGAGAAAAGAAACTTTTCGAGTAAAAGTAAAAGTTGTATGTAACTATTTCGACAGTAAAAAGGGTGGGACCTGGATGTCAATCTTCTTCTTCTTCTTCTTCTTCTTCTTCTTCTTCGTCTATGTGCCCTGTCACGTCAGGACATAGGCGATCATGGTTCTCCCCGTCTCCCTATCCCTTGTGGCTCTTAGTATGTTTGCTCCTGTTATTCCTGGCAACCACCGTTCCGTCATCCATCTGATCAGGCCCTGCAAATATGTTATCCGCTGCCTTCCTCTGTCTCTCTTTCCTTCTATCTGGCCAGTCAGTATCAGGTTCTTCAAGCCCTTCTTCCTCATTGCGTGTCCCAGGAACTTCAGTTGTCTCTTCCTGATACTCACTATTAATTTTCTTTTTGTTGCCATTCTTTCCAACATCTCATCGTTGCTTTCATGCTCAGTCCACGATATCCGCAGCATCCTTCTGTAGAACCACATTTCCGCTGCTTCCAGTTTTGTCCTCATTTTCGATCATATTTTCCAGCATTCTCTGCCGTATTGAAGAACTGACATCACATAGCAATCCAACACTCTTTTCTTTGTTTGTAGTGAAATTTTCTTGTGTGTTAGTATTTTGCTCATCTTCTGGAACGCGTCCTTTGCCATGCCAATTCGCCTTCGGATCTTTTTCCATCTCCTGTTAGAACACTTCCTAGTTATTTAAATTTTTGTAATTGCTTGATTCTGGTTTCCCCCACCTGTATTTGGCATTTGGGGTTGCACCTCTTGCTAATGACCATGCATTAAAGTTCGTGGTCCTTTTTTGTCACTCCCCGCCGATACATTATGTAGGAGGTCTTGTAGTTTCCTTTCCGTGTACACTCCAATGTATTTACACGCTTAAATTCATACGAATGGGGCCTCCAAAAAAAAGAGCTCATGAGAACAGTTTGCCATATGGCTATGCTGTGATATGCATGACATCGAAATAGAGTTCGAGAATTATTTGTTTTATGCATAACGTGACTCAGACTGCTACCTTTTAAATATGCAATCTGATTGGTTGATTGTGATCACGTGATCAGACATTAAATTTTGCATAAAAAAACTGATGATTAGAATTTTTAAAAAAAGTTTTGAATGACATGTTCACTGATCGTACCTAATGACAGCAAAGTGTTAAGTAGTTCAAATGGTAATACTCTATTTATTGGACCTTATTCGAAAACCCCAAAAAGTTGGACAAGTAGCTAGGGGCGCAAGAACTTTTATGCGTTTGTGTGTGCGTGGGGGTGTCTTATCGCTTTAATTATAAAAAATTCGTTAGTAAAATGGACAATATGGTTACGTGTGAGTGTATTTTTGTGTGTGAACAGGCCTTTTTAGAGTTTAAATTTTACTCGTATTTTTAATTAAAAAATAATATTTACAATAGAATTAGAAAAATACTTTCCGTTTATCTAGGAGTTAAAAATAATCTGTAAGTTGAAATTCATTTAGCCATGAATAAATTGTAGGGGCTTAATTGACAAGTAGAAACTAATAGAAAATTGTAAGTTTACTATGTCAACTAAAGTGCTAAATACGTACTAGAGGAAGAATTCGACGATTACCATGTTGTGGACTCGTTTGGTAACGGAGAAAATTGTTACAAACATAATATGTTTATAATACGGATACCCGTTGCATTTTATGCAAGTCCGTTACCAGTTATATATGTGCTTGGGTGTTACGTTTATTACAGGGGAAATTGAATACGGAAAGCCGAGTTTAAAAGCGACCTTGTGATAAGCACTTACATTCGTATTAATGACCTTCGGAAAAGCATGATTTCAGCTCATCACGCGCCTTCAACAATAGTTGAGATGTAAGTGTAGATTGTTTTATTTCTAACATTGTCTGGAAGATAGTCTAGGACAAGACAACTTTGAATTTAATGACGTGGAAAAGGCAAAAGTGAACAACTCATTTATATTTCCAAAGAAAGCATTCAAAGAGGGTAAAAAACAATAGAAACTGTAGTGATCCATGATCCTCTACGAAGCACTTGATCATTTATCTTACTATAGTAATGTATTGAAAAAGATATATATATATGTATGATATTTACAAATTTTCTAATAATTTTAATATTAAAAATTATTGCAGTTGTCTTACTCTAGAAATGCATTGAGATTTATTTAACTATTAAAATGTCCATCCTTTGTAGCTCTAAGCAAAGTCTACATTTATATATGCTCGTTATGTATGTGTTATAACTCTTTTCCAACAGTTATCATATAAAGATTTCCTAAGACCCTCGCCATGATGTCGGTCAGAAATATTCTAAAGACTAACTCCAACGCGGTTTTCAATGGAGTTCTTTATTTAAGCGTCTGAACCGTCCGACTGTGCATGAAATACTGTTGTCATATATGGTCAGACGCCCCTGCTGTTCATCTCAGTGTTTTCGACAGGCTCCAGAGGAGGATCTGATATATGACTGGTCCCGACCTAGCAGCTTGACTCCAGATACTTTCTCACCGGCGGGATGTGGCTTCCCTCTGTCTCTTCTATAAATCATGGCTTCTGCTCTGACGAACTTGGTGCCTCCTCCAGAAGAATTTACTCGGGCTACCAGATGGCAACAAGGTCCCACTCTTTTACATTTAGATCAACCAAATGCTGGCGACAATTCTACTCCACTAGCTTCTTTTCTCGCGCTTCCTGCCTGTGGAACTCCCTTCCATAGAATTGTTTTCCTGACGGCTACAACCTCCAGGAATTTAAATGCAAAGTCATTTCCCATTTTTTATCCACTTGACTCCAATCCATTCTACATCACCCAGTGTATCTTGTTCTTTTCCTTTCTCTCTACCTTCGCAACTGTCTTTACTCCTGTGTTCACATACTTTCTTTGTCACACCCTGTAACTGGTTCGTCTTTCTCTTCACTCTTCTCCTGCCTAAAACTTTAACTCTCTTATGTAACCCCCTGTACATCAGTGGCCGTACCGCATTGCTTGGGATGAAATGATTTAAAAAAATCTCATTTGTGTCATCAGTGATGTATTATATGCTATACAACAGTGTTTTACTCATTGTTCCTAAGCCTCCCAGCCTTTCATACCCTGTTAGTATCAAATTCTCTAAGCCCTCTTTTCTTATTATATTTTCCACGTGATATAATTGTCTCTTTCTGGTTCTAACCAAAATTCCTCTTTTCTCTTCCATTATCTTTAAAACTTCCTATTTCCTTCCGCTTTTCCAAGACTGCTTTCCTCATTATGTGTACCAGATGTTTCTACTGTCTCTTCTGACCCTAAAAATATTTAAGCACTTTTTTCCACTAGTATCATAGCCCGGCGATGCCCGGGCAACTCAAAACATTTTAGTAGTAGGAGAAGATGCCACTTTTTATTTTACATATTTTACTTTTGTTTCAAAAAACATTTCTTTTTTTAAACAAAAAATATTTGTTTTGTTTCAAAATTACGGGGAAAAATATTCCCATTGTTTGCTGACCAAATGAATTTTTAAAACTTCGGAATAAAAATTAAATATAAAGGCTAATTTTTTTTTAATAAAAAATATTTTAATCGCGTTTGACACGTGTGATTTGATTTCTCTGATGTAAAACGTCGGAATAAAAATTAAATATAAAGGCACAGTTTTTTTTTAATAAAAAATATTTTAGTCACGTGTGATTTGATTTCTGTGACATAATTTAGAAACCCTCTTAGATCTTAGATGTTTTACGGAGCAAATTTAAACAAATTTGTCTTTTGGCCAAAAAGTGCTAAAGGGAAAATTGCTGAACTTAAAACTCAGAAAGTCTGTGTCGACCTGGCTTCCCTGTGGATAGGTGTCCCTAGAAAGTTTGAATGGCGTAGCTTAAAAAATGTAGGCGTGCATAGGGAACAGTCACGCATAGACTCACAGATTGCCTTTTATATATATAGATTATCTTTCAAACATCTTCTTTGATTCCGCTTTTCAAGTCTGCTTTTCTCACTATGTGTTCCGGATGTTTCAATTGTCTCTTTCTGGTCCTACACAGAATTGTTCTTTTCCTTTTCTTTAAAATTTCTTCTTTGCTTCTATTCTACAAACCCACTTCCTTCATTGTGTGCCAAAAGTTTCGATTGTCTCTTTCTGGTCTTAAAGAAAAGTGTGATGTCCTTTCCATTATCTTTAAAACTTCCTCTTTGCTACTATTTTTCTTTCAGTCTATTCTCAGCCTTTTACAGCTCTTCATTTGTGATAAAATTGCTCAGCATTCAATAAAATATTGGTCCTGGGCATGACGGTAAACTGCATCCGGCAGCAAGGCTTCTAATTGGGAGCTTGTGAAGAGCTTAGAACCACCTCCTAATTGCTGTTGTTCCCACGTCCACCCAGACACGGAGTGGTAGCATCTGTTACGGTCCAAGCTATGGGCTTAACCCCCAAACTGCGATCAAAACACTACGAAAGTATAAAAAAACACGTTTATAGAAATATATACATAAAATAGACTTTTATAGAAAAATATACATTTTTAAAGGAAAAATATTACCAGCAATACATTTTTGAAGAAAAAATTATTACCATAACACATTTTTGAAGAAAAAAAAATTTTTTCAGCAAAACATTTTTGAATAGAAAACTAGAAGACATTTTTAGTTTTCTAAAATAAAAAAGAATGAAAAGCAAAAATTTTTCATTAAAATCTGACTAAATCAACTTTCTCACAATAACTGAAAATTTAAAAAATACCTTAAAACCCCGCCTTTTTAACATTAAAACAGAGCTGTTTATATGCTGTTAAACAAAACTCAAACCCACATAACTGTTGAGTACTCTTAAATATGCTTCTATGAGAAAGTTTCTGTTTTGTTAATACTTTAGTTAGGTGGACGGTATCTTTCACGATATCAGTGAACCTTCCGATTTCTGTGTTACCCTCGTGTGTCATAACACTTCGCCGATATTTCTGTACTTGCTTGATTTTGACGTGGTGATCCCTTAATAGATTTATACATTTTTGGATTTCGGTCATATTTAAATCACTATAATCATACACAGTAGGACATCGGGACATGAACGCCTTCCATCAGGCACAAATGATTTTACGCATCAATTCTCAGAACAAAAAGTAAACAAGTGATAGACGGTGACTCGAGTGACAAAAACGCATGCCGGCGATAACGTACGGCGAAATGCCGGAAAAATCGGCGGAAGAGCCTCACTTGCTTTCGTTCCGTGCATATTTCTACTCGAATTCTCCGGGACTTCTATTGAATTTCATTGTGATCTATTTTTTAATGGATAAAGATAATGAGAGAAATAAGGTAACCAACAAATGAATTACGAGAGGCAGAGAACGAAATCATAACCAGACATAAAAATGATATTTGTATGTCTGATCTTGGTTTGTGTATGAACATGTATAGAAAAAAGTGCTATAAAAGTTTAAATGAGCAATCATATGGAGTCCAGGAATGGATAAATTCATTTTACATTGACTTCTATGGGGAATATAGTTTTGGTTTATGAACTTTTCGGGCCACGTACATCCTTCAGGAACGAATTAAATTTGTGAAGCATTTTCTTGCCATTATCTTACAAACTCTGCTTCCGCTTTCTCAGCCCAATTTCCTCACACATTTTTGAGATATTTCCATTTTCTCCTGGTCCTTAGAAAAATTGACCATTTTCTTTCCATCATCTTTCAAACTCCCTTTTTGCTTTCATTTTCTAAGACCGATTTCCTCATTATGTCATCAGATATATCAATTGTGTCTTTCTGGTCCTAAGAGAAATTGACCATTTTCTTTCCATCATTTTTCAAACTCCCTTTTTGCTTTCATTTTCTAAGACCGATTTCCTCATTATGTCATCAGATATATCAATTGTGTCTTTCTGGTCCTAAGAGAAATTGACCATTTTCTTTCCATTATCTTTCAAACTCCCTTTTTGCTTTCATTTTCTAAGACCGATTTCCTCATTATGTCATCAGATATATCAATTGTGTCTTTCTGGTCCTAAGAGAAATTGACCATTTTCTTTCCATCATCTTTCAAACTCCCTTTTTGCTTTCATTTTCTAAGACCGATTTCCACATTATGTCATCAGATATATCAATTGTGTCTTTCTGGTCCTAAGAGAAATTGACCATTTTCTTTCCATTATCTTTCAAACTCCCTTTTTGCTTTCATTTTCTAAGACCGATTTCCTCATTATGTCATCAGATATATCAATTGTGTCTTTCTGGTCCTAAGAGAAATTGACCATTTTCTTTCCATCATCTTTCAAACTCCCGTTTTGCTTTCATTTTCTAAGACCGATTTCTTCACTATATCATCAAATATATCAATTGTGTCTTTCTGGTCCTACAAAAAATTGACCTTTTTCTTTGCATTCTCTTTCAAACTCCTTTTTTGCTTTCGCTTTCTAAGCCCGATTTCCTCACTGTGTCCAGATATTTTAATTGCCTCTTTCTAGTCCCAAGAAAAAATTGACCTTTTTCTTTGTATTCTCTTTCAAACTTCTTCTTTGCTTTCTCTTACTAAACCCGCTTTCCACACTATGTCTTCAGATATTTCAATTGTCTCTTTCTACTCCTAACAAAAATTGGCCTTTTCCTTTCCATTATCTTTTAAACTTTTTCTTTGATGACATTTTCCAAGTTCGCTTTCCATATTATGTCTTCCACTGTCTTCGTCATTAATATATTCTGTTTGTTTGATTTTGTTTAACAGTATACCGACTCCTATGGTTATATTAATGCCGGAATTCAAGTATTTTGTACACAATTTTATAGCTTTAATTAAATATATTTTGAGCGCAATTATATGCCTTCAACAATAGAAAATGTATTGTTGGTTATATATTGTCGGTCTTATTTTATAAAAAACGTATTACTGATATTTATTTTAATATCTTTTTATATTTTATAGCGTATTTTTTTTATGGGGCTCACTTTTTGCACAAAGCTGGCATACAAATGCTTAGGGTGGACCTGACAACTTGCTGCCGGATATGGTTTATCGTCATACACAGGACTAAAAAAATGTCTGACAACAAAGTACTTTGTTCTTTCATGTTAAACATAGTTAATAATTTCTATTGCACTTTATTAATTAGGAAGCATTTATTTCTCTCCGATTCTCAATAGCATTCACAGATATGTGACGCCGAATTTTCCCAAACACTTCTCTTCTGAAGTTTACTCGTCTGTCTCCGCTCTAAAATGCTGATTTCAAAATATTTCGGGCTGCTGTTGCCTCTTTGTCTATCACGCTACATCTATAACACCCCCACACAGAGTAGACAAGGACTTCTTTGTATAAAGTCTACAGAAAATTAAAAACACTAATCCAATATTGAGTCTGTGATCATACGAACGAACCTATATCTGTGAACTTTGCAATCGTGAAAATGCGATGAACAACAGTCTCCACGCTGTCTGCTGCCGGATAAGAGAAGGGCTTTTTCTGTCCTGACCACGTCACCAAGATCACAATGAACGTTTCGATTTTTAACTCCGTCTTCGACATACAATATCAATTAAGATCATATTTTCGTGTATTTCTTTGTGATAATTTTATTCTGTATTTAAAAATCAAAACAAAAAATATGGTTCTTTGGAAGGAAATTAGAATAATCCAGAAACTTTAATGGCAAAGAAAAAAACGCCTGCATATGGATAGAAGATCAATTCAGTAGATATACCAAAATATAAAGGGGTATAAGACACGGATGCGTTTTCTCATCGAACTTATTCAAACTAAACGATTCTGAGAGAATCAGATGTCCTACCAAGATTCATTACTGTTAGCCACAGTCTTAACAGCATAAGATATAAAGATGACTGTGTCTTGATAGCAGATACCGAAAGGAAACTACGGAAACTCCTACAGAAGGTAGGGAAGAACCTCAAAAAGAAATGACTCCATAAATTAACGATACCTAAATTTTAAAATGATTTAAAAAAATAGAAAATATTTCTTGAAGCTTATATTATAGTTCTAGTTTTAAGTTAATAGATTAAATTTAATATTCCCAATAATCAAAATATTTTCTTCTATTTAAAACTAATTCAATATCTTAAGCTGGTGGTCGAATCAGTAATTGTGTGTGCATACGTGTGTATACTGTACAATATAGTAAAAATAGGTAGGTTAGTTGTCGTATCCCGCGACCTAATAAAGAAATTTCTGGCCTCAAATACCCTTGGCCATTACTCAGTTGTTTTGTTCTGTTTACAATGAACACACGAGCCATGATTTTTCAGTAATAAAAATTTTTTTCTCTTTCAAAATCTCTCACAAAATAGCGTACAATACTTTGGTCATAGTCTGTGCATACGCCGCTTAATATAATATAAGATTACAGTAAAGTAGCTTCTATGGATAGCTTTATAGATATTTTAATAAAATTACGCAGTGTTATCGTTATTTTATTATTCAACTAGCAGTATAACCCGGGTGTAATAAAAGCTTTAAAAATAATCCATGGTCCTGGAGCTCAGACTCTTTGGACGTTGGCACGAAAGACTAAAAAGCAATAGTTGTTTCCAGTTAAAGCAAAACTGTAGACTGAAAGAAAATTAATGGATATAAGTCAAATTTTGATTTCCTGCTATCGATATCAAGTAAGTTTTTTGTCGTAAACTGAATTTTGAAGACTAAATAAGTCCTCTGAGTAAATGGTATCATGGCTGAGACTAAGAACTACAATTATACCTACTTAGAGCCAAACCCGAAGCAAAAACTAAAATAAAAGGGCTGAAAAAAATACAGATATACAGACAGATAAACAGACACACTCACAATCATCTTGACTTTTATATATATTATCGATTTTCTACACTATTGTAAGAGCTGCAACCTTGAAACTTATGAATATCGTTTCTCATATCTTTGTCTATGAGTGTATCAAATTTGATTAAAATCGGACCACTCCTTCTATAACCTGATTTTTTCGATTAGCGATATTTATCGGGGGTACCTTGACACAAAACCTAGCTAAGAACACCCGCAGACGCTTATAGTACAACTGTGTAAATTTTCAAGAAAATCGGTTAGGCCGTTTTGGAGTCTATATGTAACGGACACACACACACAGAGACACTAACACAGACATAGTTCCATTTATAAATAAGTTTAGATTAGATACATTTATGTTTGAAGACATTACTATTATTTGTAGTATGACAAAATAAAATTTTTCCATGAAATCATAATTATTCTTCCGTGGAAATTCCACGGGTTCCGCTAGTCTCTTATTATTATGCTTAGCTTTTGGAATCATTGCTTGTGCCAATTTGTCTTTGGATTTCAATGATGCATTTCCGTCCTCTGTTAGAGTTCTTCCCAGATATTTGAATTTAAATTTGTGTGCTTGTTTAATTTTGGTATTTCATATTTGCAGTTTACATTTTGGGCTCATCTTTTTACTAACAACTATGCATTCAGTTTTCTTATAGTCCATACTTAGTCCTTTCTTCTAGCTTTCCTTCACTAGCTTCTGTAGAAGCTTTTGTAAGTTTCTTCATGTTTCTACTACCAATACAACATCATATGCACATCTTATGTTGTTAAGATTGTAGCCGCCAATTCTTAATTCTAGTAAACCATCTAAATCTTTCGGAATCGCTTCGCTGTATAAATTGCATAATTCTAGTGCGAAAACATATGCTTGTCTTACACACTTTTGTATGTCTATATATTTGCTTATTAATTATACTAATTGTCATAATAATAGTATTGTTACTATTATTAATATTACTGAACGATATTATATTGACCTTCAATTTCTGTGTTTGGTGTGTGCTTGTCAGCGTAATTAAAACACAAAGAGTACGTTGTTTGAGTTTGAGTTTTGTTTAACAGCATAGCAACCTCTGTGGGTTTTTTTAATGTCAAAAAGGCAGGGTTTTAAGGTTGTTGTTTTTTAATGTTCGGTGATAGTGAAAAAGTTGATTTAGTCAGATTTTAATGAACATTTTTTTGTTTTTATTTTTTTATTTTAGAAAACTGAAAATGTATTCAAGATTTGTATTAAAAAATCTTTTTGCTGTGAATAATTTTTTTATTAAAAATGTGTTATGGTAATAATTTTTTCTTCAGAAATGTATTGTTAGTAATATTTTTTCTTGTATATTTTTCTGTAAAAGACCATTTTATGTATATATTTCTATAAAAGTGTATTTTTATATTTTCTTAGAGTTTTGACCCTAGTTTGGGGGTTAGCTATTTGCCCAAAGCTGAGATCCTAACAGGAGCTACAACTCCGGGTCAGGGTGGACCTGGGAAGAACAGGAATTAAGAGGTGGTTTGAGTCTCCTCACAACCAATTAGAAGCCTTTCTGCCGGATAGCACGCTGTAGTGCACTTTTGTTAGCACAATACATTTGACATGCTGTTAACTTGGATGATAGTTAACTTGGATGGCAATGCAATTGCAAATCTAATCTGGTCACCATATCTGAAGAGGTTTTAATTAAGTATAAATTGACAGAAACGTCTCTTCAAGAAGATTAACTTTAAGTCTATTAACCTTAAAGATTAGTTTAAAGATTTGTTGCCCTGATTTTTCTTTATAAGTAAATAAAGTGAATAAGCAGAGCTGTATCTTTCACCCGTTCGCACTCGACTTGTTATATGCCATAACAGCATAAGAGTGACAGTAGGATAACGATAATTACTCTTAATAATTAAAGTTAGTAATAAACGGAGTTCGCAAATAATAAAATTTCAGATAATAGGAAGTGACTCGATATCCAGCAGAGGACATCGAAGACGATATTTAAGCGTGGAATAATAATAATAATAATAAGAAGAAGAAGAAGAAGAAGAAGAAGATGATGATGACGATGCCGAAGAAGAAGATTTACTAACATACAGATTGACCAATCCTTAGATTAAATGCTTACTTAATCACTATTGACAAAGAGAGACGATTCCACTTGATCTATTAACAAGGTCGCTTCGGGCTGAATGTAATTGTGACAGAAAACGAGACATTACAGAACTGGGGCATTTCAAGCGACAGCCATTTCCGGGAAACCATGCTTCACTCACTAGAGTTTTAAATTTTCAAAGAGAGAAGTAGTAGCATTAGAATTGTGATCGAGAACTGAAAGAGAAAAAGACGGTGGGAAAATGAGAATATATCAAAGCGGCCAAGAAACGTGTAAATCCAAAAACTTACCATTAAGTCACTCTAATATGACTGCTTGGGTACTTAATATAAACCGTGGTGACAATTTTAATAGGTTCACAAATGAAAATGGGTAATTATATATGAATAGGCAGATGGGTAGATCGAAACGTAAAATCTGCTCGATGGGTTCGATTTCCGGACGAGGTTTTACACTCATTTTCCCACCAATCCTCTTTGAAAGACATTAAATAACTTTTTCTGTCACAGCTGTGTGTTAAATTGCAGGCAAGACCGGACTATATAACCGTTGGTTTGAAAAGTATTCCGAAGAACAAATCTGAATTGAAAACTTAACCACCTGAAACTTGTTAGATATGGGGAGCAGATATGTTGTAAGGAAAAAAATATGAAAATAGCTATGGATAATCCCTTGCTTAGCCGGAATTTGTTTAACACCAACAGACGTTGAGGGCAATGAAGGTGTCAGTTTGCGGGGCCTTGATTTCTAAAGATTCAAAACATTTATTTTCCACGAGATTTTTTGTCAATCCACGTAATACAGTGGTAATTAATCGGTCCTTTCTTGGCATTACGACAGAAATCACTTTTTCACCCATGTCACGCAACTTCTCTCTGTATTTTCTACAAAATGTTTTCCTGGCAACTGCCCTGATGAGCTTTTTACCCTGGTCAGACGAGCACGTCAATTTAAACGCACTACTAGGTTGGCATCTAGGTCCAACCCTTTTATCGTTGAAGTAGTTAAATATAACCTCCTTCTTCTATTCGAACAGCTTGTTATCACTCACTTCCCACGAGACTTTAAATCAAACTGCCCATTCCATTTTCAGAGCCGATAACCGTAACCCAACACTCACGTATAGCAGAGATTTAGTAACTGAAGAAAATCGTTACTGCTTGCATTATTTTATTATTTCACGCCAAGCAAGTAGGGAATGTAAGTAGGGTTACAGCTAGTGAAAGTATAAAAGAAGACTGAGGATAGGAAGGATTGAGGAAAGAACAAAGGAGTTAAATGATTTCAAGAAAATGGCGGTTAACGTTGCCTTTAAATATTTGAAGATTGTGGTGCAGTGGATATCGTCTCCGAACGAGAAATCGGAGAGCCGAATTCAAATACTAGTTGAATTCATTGCATTCGCTTAGGCGCAAATAACCGTGAGAAAGATATCAATCCCTCTATACCCTCCAGCTATGGATTAAACATCAGAACAGATTGGGTTCTATAGCATTGAATGACAGGCAGTCTATTGCAGAAAGTAATGACAACCTGTCGGGACAAAATCTTCGGCCCAGTCAATCATGTCTCTTCTCGAGGTATGATTGCCCATGTTTATATAACGTATGGCACTTAACTGACTGACTGAGTTTTCAGGGAAGCAAGTAAACGGGAGTTCCACAGGTGGGAACTACAAGAAAATAAACTGTTGAGGTAGAAGTGGTGGTTGCGTTTAGCTATTTCAGCAAGGAAAGAGTTGGACCTAGGTGCCAATCCAGTAGCACATGTCTTTGGGGGACTAAGGAAAAAGGCGTTGCCATGAAAATATTTCTAGAAATGACAAAGGAAAGTCACGTCAAGTCGGCAAGAAAATGACTGAAGTCCGGATCTCTGGTCAGTACCAATTACTTTACACATCCTTGTCGTTTCATAAGAAGCAGTGTAAATTCAGAATTAAAAAATTGTAGATGAGTTGTAAAAAACCTATTATATATATATATATATATATATATATATATATATATATATATATATATATATAAGCATGCGGTGTAGATATAGAAAAAATCTTCTGTACAATAAAGACGGAAGCTGATGATGGTTCGCCTGAAATAGGCCCATAATTCCGATTTAGCATGAAATGACGTGTCTGCATAATTTTTTGTCTTATATATATATATATATATATATATATATATATATATATTGGGTCTGACCAGCAGCAAGGTCAGCCGCGAAATACGTATTGGCTATAAAATTGTAGAATATCTAATTTTCTAAATTTCTAAATTATATTACTCAGTTAAATTAAATAAATAAATTTAACATTAAGTTCTTTAAGTTAATTCGTCTCTATCGGAATTTACTTGACTAATATACCAAGTATTCTACGTTATATATATATATATAGTCATCCGCAGACAGATCTGTTTCGCCGTATCACAGCTCATCAGTACGTTTAGACTCCGATTGCTTTTTTACCCAGGATTGAAACCTGACCGAAAATGGCGTCAGTCGGCGACTCTACTCCTGGGCTATGGGCGTTCGGTGGAAGTAGGTAGACATTTTAGCGCATATCATTATACGCGCCCAATAGCTAGAGCGCTCTCATTCATTTCACTGAATGATATATATAAGAAAAATTAAGGCAGACACGTTATTTGATGGTAAATCGGGATATTGGCCTATTTCAGGCGAACCATCATCAGCTTCCGACTTTATTTTACAAAGGACTTTACACGAACATTTGGATTCTTCTATACCCACACTGCATGCTCATATATATATATATATATATATATATATATATATATATATATATATATTAATCATTTCACTCCAAGCAAGGCGTTAACGCCACTGATGTGCAGGGGGTTACATAAAAGAGTTGAAGTATTAGGCAGGAGGAGAGTGAAGACAAAGACGAACCAGCTAAAGGGGGTGAAAGAGAAAGGCCAAAAGAAGTATGTGAAGACAGGAGTGAAGACATTTGCGAAGGTAGAGAGAAATGAATATAACAAGACACACTAGGTGATGTAGAAAGTGCTGGAGTTAAGTGGATAAGAGATGGGAATTGACTTTACATTTAAATTCCTGGAGGTTATAGCCGTCAGGAAAGCAAGTATACGCAAGGGAGTTCCACAGGCGGGAAACTCGAAAAAAGAAGCTGATGGAATAGAATTGTTGCCTGCATTTGGTTGATCTAACTGCAAAAGGGTGAGACCTCGTTGTCAGTCTGGTTGTCCGAACAGATTTTTGTGGACCAAAGTATATATATATTTTAAAGAAAGTTCCAAACTGAAAATATTAATGCCAAATTTCGGAAAATAAAATAAAAAGTATTCGTGAAAACAATATTTGCCGAATGAATCAAAACCAAATCTGAGTCGACATCCACTGAACCACAACGCACATCCGCCGATAACAAACTAGATAGATAAAAATACAGATAAAAAATTTAGATATATAAAAAGACATACATAGATACTAATTTTCTATGCGTAGCTTAAATGTGGCACGATGGCAAATGTATGGGGTACCCAGTGAGGATCGAACTTGCTACCCAGATGTAGCAGGTTCTAAAGAGACAAGCTTGTTAACTACTACACAAGGGGCACAAGGGTTGTTTTTTTAAGTGCCGCTTAGATGTGGCACTAGTCCCGAAAATGTTGGGTACCCAGTGAGGATCAAAGTCACTACTCAGTTGTAATAAGTTCTAATGAGACAAGGTTGCTATCTATTACATCACGTTGAGCGACCCATATAATGATTTTCTAAGCACAGCTTTTAGGTGGCACAAGCCCGAAAATATGGGACACGCAGTGAGGATCGAACCCGAACCCTACACGATTGTAACGATTCAAGCGAGACAAGCTTTGTAACCATAACACCACGTCAAAACGTCCAAAATGATTAGATGTGGCACAAGACCGAAAAAAAAAACTAGATAAAAAATCAATAAAATACATAGATAGATAGATAAAGAAATAGATAATAAATTAATTACAGTTCAAATGACTTATCTACCATCTATCTTTTTTTTTTATTTTACACCTATTTGTCTACCTATCTATCTCGATATGTGTATATATTTATAAATTGAGATAGAAAATGAATAGAACTGGATACACAAATATGTGCATATATATGCAGGGTGCGATGGATATATTATCGCCTAAATTACACGAAAATAAAAATAACACCGATATATCATTTTAACAGATATATTTACCAAAATTACACAAAAATATCTTAAAATGCTAGAGTAAATTTATTCAGTCAAATCGCCATTGGCTTTAACCGCAGCCTCCATCCGTTTTCGGAATCTCTTGAAACTCTTTCCGACAGTTTCTTTGTTTAAGATGATGAATTCTGCCATAATTGTTGGTGCTACAAGGAGATTTGTTTTTCACTCGCTCAAGTTCCCCCTCGCATAAGGGGGTTGCAGTCTAAGAAGTTAGTTGGTCAGAGGAAATAGTTGATGTGGTCACAGAAATTGTCAGACAGACAATTGGTTTTCCTGCAAAGTCATATTGACAGATGTACGTTCTTTCAGCATCCACCATCTTGACCCAGGTCAGCATTATCTCTTTTGATGTCGGCCTCCGTGAGGTCCTCATCTATAAATTCAAGAGTCTTTTTTTTATCCGAATGATCAGTGTGACATTTTCGAGCTGCTGTACCTTCGTAATCACAATTAGAATCATCCAACTCTTTCCGAATCCATTGCTCTGTCTTCATATTAACCCCCAAACACTCTGGAGTTTCCGGTGCGAATGGATACAGTTTCCAAATTACTGGCGAGGCAAACTGCGTCATGGTTCTTTTTTCTCATAGACGGTACCCAACTGACCCTACTATATTGTGCAATCGACAAAATCAAAGACAACACGAATGCGTGGAATTAAAAATATAAAATGGCGAGAATTTGCCCATTCCCATCACATCAATTTTCTCTCCCTCCCCGCTTCGTCTCTCTCTCTCTCTCTCTCTCTCTCTCTCTCTCTCTTTGAGTATCTAAAATTATTTACAAATGGAACTTTGTGTGTGTGTGTCTGTATGTGTGTCTGTCCGTTACCTATAGACTCCGAAACGGCTGAACCGAATTTCTTGAAAATTTACATAGTTGTACTATAAGCATCTACGAGTGTTCTTAGCTAGGTTTTGTGTCGAGGTACCTCCGATAAATATCAAAAATCGATAATCGAAAAAATCGGGTTATAGAAGGAGTGGTCCGATTTTAATCAAATTTGATACACTCATAAACAAAGACATAAAAAAAACGATATTCAGATGTTTCAAGCTTACAGTTCTTACAATAGTGCAGAAAATCGATAATATATATATATATATAAAAGGCAAGATGTTTGTGTGTGTGTCTGTTTATCTGTCAGTATGTCCTTTATACAAATCCACAATTTTTATCCGATTCTCACTAAACTTCACACAAATATTCTTTAGGCTGAGTCTGAGCTCCAGGACCATGGATTAGTTTTAAAGCTTTCATTACACCCGTGCAACGCTGGGCTATACTGCTAGTATATATATATATAGACAGACAGACAGAGAACGAGAGAGTTAGTAATAGTGTGTATGTGTGTTTGTGATAGCGAAAAATATGTACATACATTAATATCTAAATAAAATTGAAAGTTATACATATACATATCCATATAGTTTAAATTCAGAGGTACAATCATATCTATAGATAAATAGATGATGTATAAACGAATTTGATTGAAAGTGAATATATTTACTTATTATTCTGAAATCATTGTAACTTTTCGTCTAATGAAGCGATTGTATTATGTGTATCGTAGAAAATACAATGAAAACTCGCATTCTTCCTGAAAAGAAACAGATGTATTTATTAAGTCATCGTTGTAAAGAATATTTTATCTATGTTTCTATATAAGAGTCGAAATATAATAGACGTTTTGTCAAATATATCGATGTACAGGTGTCGAGGTTAAGGGAAGCAGCAGCGCTATGAGTTGTCCTCATCGTTATTGTCATATTCACAACATTTCGGTCGACCTTCTTCAGGTGATTAAAATCTAGAACTGAACCTTTTATTTTGATCACTCGGGTAGATTATTCTAGTTCCACAAACCATGCCTTTTTTTCTTTTAGGGAGATAGTTAATGTATATTAAATTGGCCTTGTGTGAAACATAACCAAATTTCCTATAACTTACAGGTTTTATCAGAAGATGGATTTGTGAAAAAATAAAAGTATAACTTTTGAATGCTTAAGTAGAAGTTTATTAATAGAAAAGAATAACATGAATTGGTAGAAGTTAATGTTCGATGAGAAACAGTATTAGGAACTTATGGGCATCAAGAATTCGTAGTAGTAACTTGCAAGAATGAGTTTATATGCACGTAGGCAGGAACGTAGGTTGTATGTATGTATGCATGTATGAACGTTATCTTTGGATAGGAGTGTCTTTGAAGTATTCGCTTAGTCTTAAAGGGTTTCGTTCGGTTATCAAGTATAAGAAAAGGCAGACGGGTGAACCGTATGAATAAAGAGGTGAGAGAGAAAGATAGAGATGATAATAATATTGATTGCTTGAAGTTTGTCAAGAATATGTGCTAATTACGCTCGTCTCTTTTCTCTCTGGCGACAGTCAAATTTGCACCGTCTTTTATTTTGTTTGTGGGGCTCAGAAATGTCATTTGGAAATGCACTCTTGGATATGATTCTGACCTTTCCATTAGACGACAAACAAATTTCGCGTCGGCTCACGAAAACGGTCCGTAAAAAGTTGTTTCGGATAATTGAGAATTATTTTGGTTTTTGGATGCTTCTTAGTTTTCTATTGTCCGAAAACCATTTCGCATCGAGTTCTGTTTTGGTTTGGGTTTGCGTGTGTGCTAAGCAAAGTTTGTAAAATCGAATCTTTTTTTTATTTCTAACAAAATTAGTAAGTCAGTGCCTAACATTTGAATTTTAAATGTAGATCTTGTTTTGTTTTGTTCACTACAGATCATGGCTCAGTAGATAAGACTTGAGTTACGGGATCTAAAGAGTTGTGAGTTCAATACCTGGCTACAGCATTGATGAAAAAAACTTAGAGAGTTGAGTTAGAAGATGATAGCTAAAACATCCGGAAGTGGCATGGCTCAGAGAACAAGAACATTCCAGTGGTCAAAATAAAGTGTCTAGTTCGAGATTCTAATCACCTGGGGAAGGTCAGAGCTTACAACGGCCGAAACGTCGTTAATATGGTAATAAAGATGAGGACAACTGTTTAAACGATGTAGATAATGTAAATGATTCCGATGCATCATTTCCGAAATAGAGACAAATACTTACTCAAGTAATATTAAAAATAAGAAGAAATAGGAGGTAGTAAGAATGTATTGCGTCAAACATCCAAGTAGCGAGGATTTATCCTTCATAAGAATCATATCCGATAAACGTGACATTTGATATTTGCATATAGTTAATTGAAAAACACCAGGTTTGAAGAAAAAAGACAATTGTATAATTCAACTTTCAACCGGCAATGAACTGTCTGCCTTGAAAATCAGCGTTCCGACATATGAATTTTGATATTTACAAAATCTATCTTTCCAACTTATACTCATAAACGGCGCCGCTTGCCTTTTACTTATACATGCGACACGCTGTTTCAGTAAATATCTCACTTCCTCGAGTGGCTCTTGGGCCTTGTCGAGGGTGAAGAGAAGCATACATATTTTCCACATAATACTAAATGCGAGGAGATAAAGGAACGAAGATTATGCGAAAATGCAGGAAAACTGACGTCATCTTTAGAAAACAAGTCTGGATTTTTTTTTTTTTTGTTTTTTTTTTTACAGTGCTACTGTTAAGAAATACGAGCTTCCGACCATATCATGTAAAAATATCGGCTCCCGCGCGATCAGCAAAGTTAAGAAAAGTTGAGCCTGGCCAGCACCTAAATGGGCAACAGCTTAGAAATACCAAATAAGGTTAGAAGCAGGCTGGTGTAATTGATAATGATGATTAGTAATTAGTACTAATTTTATCACTAAATCACTGTCATCTCAATAAAAAAGCTTTTACAATACAAAAATGCTTTATAGTTTTATATAACTTGCAAAGTGGTGATAAACTGTAAAAAACTAGAAATCAATCAAACTTAAGAATTATGGTACTAATTTGATCACAGTGAGACCAAAAATGCAATCAATTCATTTTAATTTAGTTTAACATCAGGTTTTCATATATTTGAAGATAATTATATATTTTATTTATTTATTGATTTTATTATTACCATTAACACACACACAGACATACACACACACACACACGCATATATATATATATATATATATATGTGTGTGTGTGTGTGCATGCAATATAGATATATATATAATTATAAATTTAGTGTATCGAGGCAGCAAATAATTTTCTAAACATATACTGTTAAATATAGAGACAATGTATGTATATTATGTTTAATCATAAGCCGTTCTAAACGTCGTATTTTGGCTTTAATTTCAGTTGAAAATAAAGATAAAAATTCTCCAACATTTGGATATTTTTTATTAATTTGTTTCTAAGCTTTTGAATCACATGAGCCATCTTCAGAGAGGTTATTAAGACGGTAACACAATAATGGATT